>CM033473.1:37166818-37535937 GCA_019447015.1 Hymenochirus boettgeri
CAACTTCCATCAAGGCTCGTGATGACCTAAAGACTTTCTAGCAAGGTGTGTAGCAGGATTTAATGAGAAGCTTGTTATAGTATTTATACGCTTCTCTGTGTAAATTGGTATGATACAGGAAGATGTTACTAGTCAGTGTATCTACCTTGTCTGCTATTAAAAACTGTTATTGTTCTTTCCTATAGCTCCTGAAGAAGAATCCATCTGTGGCGCCTGGGAACAGCTGGAGATATCAGGCAACATCTATTCTTCAGAGAACAGACTGGACCCATCTGGAAGTGTGATACCACCGTCCACTTTCCCACCCAGAGACATGGATCAGAGAAGATGCTTGAACCAGCCTATGTCCTTCATGGAGATGCTGGAGGACGTCTACGAGCAACAGGGAAAAGCTGCAGACTTCTCCTTTCTCTGCACCAGTTGGCGGGAAACGAATCATCATCGCTTCATCGTCCTCCGTAAGAACATCAACTCCCACCCCCCCCAGCCACAGGTATAACCCTTTATATTATATGTATCGTCTTTATTTGGAAGAGTAAGACAGTGTTTCTCAAACCTTTTATCCTCGAGAACACTTGATCACTTTTAAATGTGTTAAAATTACATAAAAATATTATAAATTGTTTTCATTCTTATCAATAACCAGAATACATAATTCATACAATATAACAGATTGATCAATAAGATTATTTATATTGGAATGCACAGAAATGTATCACAAGGGCGGATCTGTACAGTTCCTGTCAAAAGGAATCCTCAGTATCCTCCCGGGAACCCCAGGGGTAGAGAAACACTGGATTAACATATGATAATTTATATTATAATAGTATGTTTTACAACTTCACACACACATAAATATATTGTATATAGTATAGTACATGTTATACATGAATAAATATTTATGTATGGATAGAGGAGCGATAGACAGTATAATAGATTGATTGGATAGATTAATAGATAGGTAGATAGATTAGATAATAATAGATTGACAGACAGACAGATAAGATAGTTGGACACACATATATAGATCCATTGGTATATATGATAGATATGTGCTAACAAGTAGCCATTAGTTACACATATAATTTGGTTTTAATATTGTCATTATAATATTGTCCAGGGACAAGCCGATTGCCATATTGGAATCAGGAGGTTTTTTCCCTTTGATCCATTTCACCAAAGGGTTTTTTGCCTTCCTCTGGATCAGTAGAAATGGTTGAAATTAAGGGACTCCTGTCTTTCTTCAACCTAATAGTAATGATAGTCTATAGTTAGATGGATAGTAGGTTAGGGACCTGCTCAGAGAGTCTACCTTGACGTGGTGGCAGGCTTGTTATCCTTTGGCCAATTCTATTTTATTGCAGGTCCTAAGCACTAAACAGATGTTTTATAGGGGAAATTAAGGATGTATGAACCCTGTGTGGTCTGTCATCAAGTCTTACCATTGTCTTAATTTCCTGCCATGAACATCAGCACTATTGGGCCCATCTTAACGATGAACCAAATGTCTCCTGCTAGATACGTAGGGAACATGTATGATACAGGAAGATGTTACTAGTCAGTGTAATCTACCTTGTCTGCTATTAAAAACTGTTATTGTTCTTTCCTATAGCTCCTGAAGAAGAATCCATCTGTGGCGCTGGGAACAGCTGGAGATATCAGGCAACATCTATTCTTCAGAGAACAGACTGGACCCATCTGGAAGTGTGATACCACCGTCCACTTTTCCCACCCAGAGACATGGATCAGAGAAGATGCTTGAACCAGCCTATGTCCTTCATGGAGATGCTGGAGGACGTCTACGAGCAACAGGAAAAGCTGCAGACTTCTCCTTTCTCTGCACCAGTTGGCGGGAAACGAATCATCATCGCTTCATCGTCCTCCGTAAGAACATCAACTCCCACCCCCCCCAGCCACAGGTATAACCCTTTATATTATATGTATCGTCTTTATTTGGAAGAGTAAGACAGTGTTTCTCAAACCTTTTATCCTCGGAGAACACTTGAATCACTTTTAAATGTGTTAAAATTACATAAAAAATATTATAAATTGTTTTCATTCTTATCAATAACCAGAATACATAATTCATACAATATAACAGATTGATCAATAAGATTATTTATATTGGAAATTCACGGAAATTTATCACAAGGGCGGATCTGTACAGTTCCTGTCAAAAGGAATCCTCAGTATCCTCCCAGGGAACCCCAGGGGTAGAGAAACACTGGATTAACATATGATAATTTATATTATAATAGTATGTTTTACAACTTCACACACAAATAAATATATTGTATATATGTATAGTACATGTTATATATGTATAAATATTTATGTAGTGGATAGAGGAGAGATAGACAGTATAATAGATTGATTGGATAGATTAGATAGATAGGTAGATAGATTAGATATATAATAGATTGACAGACAGATAGATAAGATAGTTGACACACATATATAGATCATATATGGTATATATGATAGATATGTGCTAACAAGTAGCCATTAGTTACACATATAATTGTATGTATGTATGTATGTATGTATGTATGTATATATATATATATATATATATGTATGTATGTATGTTTGTATGTTCCAGAAAAACTTCCAAACAGCTGGGATAATTTTCATGAGACTTGGAATACTTACGTATAAGGACCTGGAAAAAAGCATAGGCTTCATTACAACTTTTAAAAATGCCTCCGTACCCCATTTAAATGAAATAACCAGTGTGCTGCCATCTGGTGGTGAATCGAGTGAATCACGTTGATTCCACACCTTTCAAATATCACAGATTGTTCAGGGCAGTACAATGCTTTGCTTCATTAATTTGGGTTGAAAAATCTCTATTTCTTCTTCTTCCATTTATTCTTCCGCTTTTTTGGACTGTATCTCCTCCCAAAGTTTTTGAGCTAGAGTCAAATTCGGTACAGACGTGCGGGGCATATAGGAGAAGTGTGCTGTCTTCTAGCTAAGGAATCCGCGGAAGTGATACGGCATTATCGGCAAATTTCGCGATATTTTTTCCATAGACAATCCTCAAATGTGGATATTTCAAAAAAGTTTGTTTCATGGTTATAAATACAAACGGTGATACCCCCAACCCCCCACACAGACACAGGTATACCCACCTACTGACCTACCTTTCCATTCCCATGGAAGCCATACTTAAAGGGTAACTATAGTCAAAAAACTCATTTTGATCAATCATCAATAAAAGTTAGTTATATAGTCATACATGCAAAAACACATACCCCCAACCTCATACGGGTACACACACTTACTGACCTACCCTTCCATTCCTGTGGCAGCCATACTTAAAGGGTAACTATAGTCAAAAAACTAATTTTGATCAAATCATCAATAAAAGTTAGTTATATGGTCATACATGCAAAAAATCTATACCCCCCCACACACACACCTCACAGGGGTACACACACCTACTCACCTGATGAAGGGGGCAAGTTTCCCCCCCGAAACGTTGTGATATGTGTGGTCTTCAATAAATTTAAGTTTACTTTACTTTGGAGTGCTACCCTCGCTTTTTGCTGTCTCCTGTTACCAAATATCCATTTAAGGGTTGGATTACCTAGAGGAGTGAGCACCCACGTGTGGACGAGTGCAGAGGACCCTATCGTGAGTTTGCTACACACACCTACTGACCTACCCTTTATTCCTTTGGCAGCCATACTTAAAGGATAAATAAAGTTTAAAAAAAACCTAATTTCGATTTTTCCTCAATAAAAGATAGTTTTATGGTTGTAAACACAAAAAAGATATACCCCCTCAACAAGACCCAGGTACACACACCTACTGATCTACTTATCCATTACTGTGGCAGCCAAACTTAAAGGATAAATAAAGTAAAAAAACTAATTTAGATTTTTCCTCAATAAAAGATAGTTTTATGATTGTAAACACAAAAAAGACATACCCCTCAACCAGACCCAGGTACACACACCTACTGACCTACTTATCCATTACTGTTGCAGCCATACTTAAAGGGTAACTAAAGTAAAAAAAATAATTTTGACCAATCATCAAAAAAGTTTTTTTTTTAAAACGCCAACCTGACACAGGTACTAAATAAACAGTTTACTCTGAGGATAAGTGTGCGCTTCCATTTCAACTGCTTGTGCTATAGCTGGGAGTCCTACACAGGTACTAAATAAACAGTTTACTCTGAGGATAAGTGTGCGCTTCCATTTCAACTGCTTGTGCTATAGCTGGGAGTCCTACACAGGTACTAAATAAACAGTTTACTCTGAGGATAAGTGTGCACTTCCATTTCAACTGCTTGTGCTATAGCTGGGAGTCCTACAGGTAGAGGACGAACGGGAGCTGCACCTTCAACTTTGGTGGCACGTTTCCCACAAGGAGTGCCTAGGCCCAAACCTATGGTATAATACCTTTTGTAACCATAATTCAGGAAAAACCTTTCATATACAGGAATATATTAATTGCGCATCCTCATATGTAATATACCTCTTAGAGTGCCGTGCATGTCACACACAGTATGTAGGATGTACTACGAGGACACTTAAGTCTAGAATACAAGAGCATACCGTATATACTCGAGTATAAACCGAGATTTTCAGGCTGAAAAATCAGCCTGAAAATCCAACCTCGGTTTATACTCGAGTCAGACATTTTTCAGCTACCGGTACTAACTTGGACTGGTATATGGACGGATCAGCCTAAGCACTACTCACATGTTGCCCCCGCACTGGGCAAGGAAGAAGAAAGTTCTGGAATCCTCCTCCAGGCTGCTGTACCTGATACTCCATGTCATCTGTCCGGGAATGCCCCTCAGCAGCTCCGGCACATGGTCCCCCCCACACCACCAGGCTGTTCCCTGCACTGAGCTGGGGAAATCCCTGCCTGTTCTAGGATTCCCACTACAGAGAGATGCACACTTACAAGTAAGTCCACTGAACTGTGGGGGGTGTGTGTGTGTGCAGATGTTTGGAAACTACAACTCCCAGCTACTAAAGCATGCTGGGAGTTGTAGTTTCCAAACATCTGGAGTGGCTTTAGTTGTCTTTTAAATGGACAGCAGAATTCTCATACAGTAATAGCCATATACAGTATGGCTATTACTATATGGGACTACTGTATGGGAATTCTGCTGTCCATTTAAAGGGTAACTAAAGCCTCAAACCAATACAGAATCAGAAGGCAGTAGTGGTCATAAGTTCTACCCTCGGTTTATACTCGAGTCAATCACATTTACTACTTTTTTCAGGTAAAAATAGGTACCTCGGTTTATACTCGGGACGGTTTATACTCGAGTATATACGGTATACAAGCGATTAGGACTAAGGATATTAATAGTCCTATAGCAAGGCACTTTAGTATCTGTAATGACGGAAACATCAACATGTTGCAAGTGCAAGGTATACAATGCATCAAGATCGATTCCAGAAGGAGAAATAGATATAAACAACTTATTACACAAGAAACTAAGTGGATATTTGCACTAGACACTAGACAACCACTTGGCTTAAATTCTGTATTTGATGTGAGCTGTTTTGTGGATTAAATTGATTGTCTTCACTAGTGCATACTGTCTTCCTGTCTCTTTCCTTTAGTGTGAATTACTGAATGTTATCTTGACTAATTTGTATTTTTTCATATATTTTCATGCTCTATCATATAAAAGCTATATATAATATAGACTATATTATCTGATTTTGCACTTTTTAAAATTTATAACTTTTATAGGTATTAAGTAAGGGTTAAATTTCTCTTTCTGTTAACAGCCGTAATCACAGGATGTCACGTGGGTGTGACGATAGGTGGGTGTATATAGGGGTGTGTTAGTGTGTTTGTATGCCTATGATTAAGGACCGCATGGTCCGAAACGCATCAGGCAGAGTTGGAATAAAGCCATGTGTTCACTAACTACTTAGTCCTGGTTTTCCTTCCTTATGGTCCGGTCGATGCGGTGCTACGTTCTACTTTACTGTATCCACGGTTTGTTGGCCTAAAGTGACGGGCCTGGGGCACCTTGCACCCGGGTCACCTGGGAGGAGGATAAGCACCTGTTATATGTGTTTATAGCATTGGATTGATCTATGTATAAATATGTGAAGCGAAGGGTCTGGGGTTTCATACAACCGGACCTCCTCTGCTAATAAGTAAGCTATTGTTACTTAGACTCAAGGATTAGAGTCTTTTTATATCTCTTAGAGTTTGTAGTGGCTGCTACCATGTGCTTTTAAACAGTTTTGAACTACAGTCCGATTGCCCGCCTCCTTTCTACCCTTTGGGGTGCTCTTGGTACGGCATTTCTTAACCGCAGAGAAGACGGAACTAGCGAAGGTGTTTTGGAGCATCGGAATGATCTGTTGGGAATCGCTCCCACCGGCACAGGTGCAGTAATACTATTTGCACTGGGTTCATTTTACTTCACACCTTGTGTCTCTTTTCTCCACAAACTACTGAAACCCCAGTATTAAAGGCCACGTATACACTCTTATCACCCACCTTACTTTTCATGTGTCATTTTTGCAAGCAAATTGTGTTTTCTGGGGGACATTGTGTGTCAATAATTCAATTTGATCGATAACAGTAAAAAATAAATTAATGTGAGATGTTTTACCCCATTGTTAAAGGGGAAGTTTATGCAATGTGCACTAAAGGGGGAGTTGATGCAATACGCGCTATAGGGGGAGTTGATGCTATACACGCTAAAGGGGAAATTGATGCTATACTTGCTAAAGGGGAAGTTGATGCTATACGCGCTAAAGGGGAAGTTGATGGGATATGTGCTATAGGGGGGAGTTGATGCTATATGAGCTAAAGGGGAAGTTGATGCAATACGTGCTATAGGGGGAGTTGATGCAAGCCTATACGCGCTAAAGGGGAAGTTGATACGATACATGCTAAAGGGGAAGTTGATACGATACGTGCTATAGGGGGAGTTGATGCGATACGCGCTAAAGGGGAAGTTGATACGATACGTGTTATAGGGGGAGTTGATGCGATACGCGCTAAAGGGGGATTTGATGCGATACGTGCTATAGGGGGAGTTGATGCGACCCTATACGCACTAAAGGGGAAGTTGATACGATACGTGCTAAAGAGAGAGTTAATGCGATATGCGCTAAAGGGGAAGTTGATGCGATACGCGCTAAAGAGGAAGTTGATGCGATACGCGCTAAGGAGGAATTTAATGCGATACGCGCTTAAGAGGAAGTTGATGCGATACGTGCTAAAGAGGAAGTTAATGCGATACGCGATACGCGCTAAAGAAATGCCTTAAAGGGGAAGTTGGTGTGATACGTGTTATTGTAAACATTCTATATAGGTTCCAGATCAATGTTACACCAAGACAGGAGCTGTAAACATGCTATGTAGGTACCAGATCTATGTTATACCAGGACCAGGGGTCAGTAAACATTCTATATAGGAACCAGATCTATATTATACCAGGACAGGGAGTCAATAAACATTCTATATAGGAACCAGATCTATGTTATGCCAGGACATGGGGGGCTGTAAACATTCTATATAGGTACCAGATATATGTTATACCAGGACAGGGGGACTGTAAACATTCTATATAGGTACCAGATCTATATTATACCAGGACAGGGGGGTTGTAAACATTCTATATAGGAACCAGATCTATGTTATACCAGGACAGGGGCTGTAAACATTCTATATAGGAACCAGTTGTATGTTATACCAGGACAGGGGCTGTAAACGGGATTCTATGTATAAATATAGAAAAGTGATTTTTGTTCCATTTAAAGGGCATGTCCACCCTCCTTAAAAATGTTTTATATAATATTCTCCCTGTCCCCCCAGCCCCAACCGCAATAGTTTTAAGTTCAGAAAGTGCCCCAAACATTACTTACCTTCCCTCTTTCCTCCGCCGCACTGCCAGGCCCTCTGCTTGCGAGAAAAACGGACGCGGCTGCCGGTGTTCAGTGCGGCGGAGGAAAGAGGGAAGGTAAGTAATGTTTGGGGCATTTTCTGAACTTAAAACTATTGCGGTTGGGGCTGGGGGACAGGGAGAATATTATATAAAAAGGTTTTTATGCTAGGGGGAGGGTAGGGTTTTTAGGTAATTAGGTTGGTTTGAGGTGGGTTAAAAAGGTAGGTATTAGTTGAGGTGGGTTGTAAAGGTTTGGTTTACGGTTTTAGGGGTATTTAATTACGGAGGTGGTTAGATGGGTTTCAGGGAGGTAATAGGTATAGGTATATATACGGTAATATGGTATGGTATGTTTGGGTGGTAGGGTTTGTTGGTATTATTGGGTAGGAGGTGGGGGTGAGGGTTTGTTTTGATTGGTAATCCTAATCGGGAGGGAGGAGCAAGAGGAAAGAGGGAGGGGAGGGGAAGGGAGGGGGGGAGGAAGAAGGGTGCAGTGCAATGACCAAATCTCCCGGAGGGTAGACAGGAATCAGATTCCTTTGGACTCCACCCCCCCCCCCCCCCCCTCATTGCAGTACTCCTGGTGGGCGTTTTTTTGGATTTAGGGGGGGATAGCAGAAGAACCAGATGGAGCTGGGATGTAAGGTAAGGATTAAACTACACTACACAATGGGGCCAGTAGTGGGGGGATTATAGTTTTGGGGGTGGACATGCCCTTTAATTATGGATATTGGAAGTTATTTCCATTAGTTACACAGGAGGAGACTGCATTCATGTTTTCTATACCAGCTGGAACTGGAACAGCTGGTTCTATGAACGGTTCCCTTATTACTACAGGATCACAGAGAAAGGAAATCTCTAGGTGTTTCCATTACTGGAGAGAAGATAAAGGAGACACGGCGAACTGATTTACTGCCTTGGATGGTTAAATGACATGGTAAAGGCCCATCAAAGATGTGAGAAAAAATTTGCTGTGCGTAGAGTTTCCACCGCACAAACCAATGAATCTGTGGAATATTCTTGTGATGTCATTCTGGCAGACACAATAACTGCAGGAATGTAAAGCTGCCACACACCAGCTACACTTACCTTCCAACATTCCCGCAATGTTCGACTGACGTCCAGACGCCCACCTAGATTAATCATGTCTGTTATCCAACAGGACGGAACATTGCGGGAATGTCGAGAGGTAAAACTGCCAGAAATTAAATGTGACTTTAGATCGAACGTTATCTCTATGAAATGCCTGTACTGTATCTGTGTCCCAAATCTGATGAGATTTGGTGTATGAGTATAAAATAATCCTCCACAATGCTGACAAACTATCTCTGTTTGGATTGTGGATGATAAGTCCAAGATTAAAATTTTACTTTTCTTCAATGCGATTGGGACGTGTATGCTCACCCAGCCAACCTTTCCCATGATAAACATGGAAGCTCTGTTGGGTGTGTGTACAGTATGCTTCTGTCTACACATTTTGCAGGCGTTGCCATTTGCAACAGCAGTCCCACGTCTGGCAAGTTTAACTGAATCAGCCAAGGATTATAGGCAGACAGTCTGTACAATTCTAATCTAATTCTAATATCCCTGTTTTATTTAGTAAAATGTTGTATTTACTTATAATAGCCCCAATTTAAAGGATAGGATCACTAAAACAGGAACATATTCCTTTTCACTTTAATTAAAGAATGGGAGGTAAAGGATCTATGTCTTACCTCCCATTCTTCAATTAATGTAACGGTATCCAGGAACAAATCCTTGATAATTACCCATGAGGCCTGCTCCACCACTGAGTCACCTGACAGGTCCTGACTGCTTCTGTCTAAGACCGAGGCCACACTAATCAATTACACACACATTTCATGCATATTGGTGCCCCCTTGCACTGTGATCCCTGTCACTTTCGGGGAGTCCATGGGAATGGCACCAAAAATGGTGATCGCATCAACGCACATCAAGCACACCTAGTGTGGCCACTCCAATTGGGCCACACTAGTGTGTGTTTTTTATCACGCAATCGGATCACAAACGCAATCCGATCGCGTCTTAAAATTGCCTGATGTGGCCTATCCTTAATACCATATTATAGCACGCAAGCAAATACACTAATTAAGCTGGGGTGGTTAAGTTACCGTACTGTCACAATGCATTTTATACATAAGAAACAAAAATACATCATAAATACTTGCACTTACTGGGACATGCACAATACAGATTAAAAGTAAGATCTGATGTTGGACATTCAGATGCCCTTCTAGTTATAACCACCAGATGGCAGTGCAATGCGAGTATTAATTCCATGAGAAAACAGGTGCTTCCTTACAGAGCAAACTCTTCCAAGGACAGACAGGGAACATAAGGAAATTAGGGACATCTGGTAACTACTCTGGGTATAATTAGGTGAAGTTAACTTGGTTGCTGCAAAACTTTTGTACGTCTCCTAAATGCTACCTTGTAATTAGATGTCATTGGTATGATAGAAAGCAGGGGTGTCCGATGGTTTTTGGCACCTGAAACAACTTTTCAATGGCGCCTATAGGCAGACATTATTTTATGATGTTGTTTTAGGACTGCAATCGTAATTGACCAATCACACAAAGTCTGCAATCAATAAAGGCACAGTATTGCTATTTAGCCTTTATAAATATAATATTTATATTTAGCCCTGTGAGCTAACCTTTAGGTAAGAATTACTCTTTAACTATTGTAATTCCAGGGGTGAGGACCAAGTGGTTCTAGTTCGATTCCTGGGTACTTTAATTGGGGTGAGGGAGGTGTTGGGCAGTGGAGTTCTGTACGATATCAGAATATCCTGATATTGTACAATTAGGACTGTTGCTTGTATGGCCCCATAAGAAATTTCAATAAGTCCCGATGGGTAGCCTCACCTGTCTATCATATGATAATTGGGCTGCAATAAAACAAAGCATTTGTAGCACCTGACTCACTGCCTGAAATCAATTATTTCTTCCTTGCTTTAAAAGCCGATCACACACACGTTATCGGCTATGTTAGCAAATTTAATAAATTGGCATGTTTGCCACAAGAATGTGCATTTAACTAGTCTACTATTACTGTGGAGTTCAGAGGGAATGGAGAGGATTGGCAATTATTCACGTTATAGAAGAGGGAATTGTATTTTATTAAATAAAAAAAAACATTAATGGGCTTGACAATGAAGTATTTGGTGTATTGTTAACCATTAGATTATTATATCAGGATACACATGGACATCCCTGAATGTGGTAACTGGAATGGATTTGTAACACATGGCTATTGAATATTGTGCTCCATTACAGTATATTTAAGGTGTGTTTCCTGGGATAAAGATGAAGTGTTTACCTAAAGGTGTAGCTGCTAAACTGGCACAATGCAGTGGGCCTGGCACATAAAAATGTGTGCTCAAAACTTCTCACATCAACAAAGTTTGAATCACTAAAACTATTGAAAAAGAGAAGGTGATAAATGTTGAGACGTGTTCCCCTTCTTCTTTGCACAATTGCTCAAGCTGTGTCAGGTAATGGTAGACAAAAATGGAGCAGAATCTTCATATAACAGAAGGCATCTTGCAGTCTCATGCTATATGAATAGCATTGCCCACAAAATCTAAGAAACAAGAAGTAATTTCCTTCTCCCAGGTTCCCAGAGTAAATTCTCCTTTATGTTCTATGGCTAATGCATGTGTCCAGAACCACTGCCGTATTAACATGCAAAACAGCCTATTGTATAGAGCCAATCATCTGACCTGCAGACATGACATGTTTTGGTCTTGTTAGATATTGTCAGTGCAAGATACAGATTCATGGCTCTATGGGGTAGGATAATAGACAAGGTAGCTATTTAGGTTAATTTAGGCCCACCTCTCCTTAAGCTATATAGCTGCCTTACAGCCATATAGCTGGGGCATAGATGTTTGATGCAGTTAAGGATGGGACCATTTAAGAATATTAATTCTCTCCATTTTAGACCGTTCTATTAGCAATGCTTTTTGGGTTACTGTCCTATTGATTTACAAACTTCCAACAAAACAGTTTCCCACACACAATCATGAAGAAATATTTAGAGAATAATGATAGAGTACTTGATTGGCAAGGCCTGATACCAAAAGATAAATCCATGTTTAGTGCCACAAAAAAAATAAATAGAATACAATATACACACAATGTTCAACCAATCCATTTTACAGTGGTGTAACCCTGACATAACTTATGTACATACATAATTTTTTATGACACTGGTTTACTCCAAACAAAACCTCACTCCCAGTGTCCTACAAATAGTTGTCGCAATGCTGAACAGGGAAGTTTTGCACAGCCTGTCACGATCTATCCAGCTTGAAACTGCTGAGGCAAAAGCAGCTCAAAACTCTTGCATTCTCCTTTCCCAGATCTACCAGTCATAGTAACATTGGTAATAGCGATATTGTATCGTGCACACCAGCACCTGGAGCAGAGGATACAGTATCGCTATTACTGGCAGATCTGGGAGAGGAGAATGCAAGTGCTTTGAGTGGCCTTTGCCTCAGCAGTTTCAAGCTGGATAGATCCTTACTATAGATCACAAATATAAATCACTAACAGGGGTAGCTAGATAACATGGCTCTATAGGGCCCCATAGCAAGATATTAGATGCCCCCCCACATAAAAATCAGTTTGGTGCTGTTCAAACTCGACCAAACTGCAGCAACATTATTTAATGTTCATGTCCACCCTACTAAGAAAAATTTTACCTCACGTAGTTTAGCCCCACAAATTTTACCTAAACCTGGGGGCACCTTTTAAAGGTTTAAGTAAAATGAAAATGGGGGTTGTGGGGGTGAACTACATGAAGTTACATTTCTAGGAGGGTGTACATGCCTGCCGGGGACCTGGACGGGGCCCCCTTTGTGTCTGGGCCCCATAGCAACTGCTATGGTTGTTATGGTGATTCCTATGCCCGTTTACTAAGCTATTAAATAGACAGCTACAGTATGTAATAATGGTTCTAAAAGATATTGACCAAAAAATGGTAAGAACAACGAAGTGAGGAAAATCAAAGTACGATCTGTCTACCAAACCCCCAAAATGGTGCGTGCACTCACAATTCAATGTAGTGGCCGTATGGACCAAAATAGGCCATAAAAAGCCAATAATAGTATCGTATTTGAGGTTGAATAAAGACATACGTCCATCCAGTCCAACCCATCTAACAATATCCTCATTACCTGCCTAAGGGCTAGGCCACACTAGCGCGTTTTTCGCGCGTTTGCGCACGCGTTTCGCGCTTGCGTTTGCGCCCGCGATTTTCGCTAAAATGGAAATCGTGGGAACGCAAAAATTCCCGCAATTTCCGATGCGCATGCGATTGCGCGTCTGTTCACGTTTTGGTAACGCATGCGTTCACCATTTTTGGTGCGTTAACGCATGCGTGTCCATAACGCAAAAATGCGAAAACGCAAGCGCAAAACTCGAACGCTCACGCGAAACGCGCAAGAATCGCGCACACAATCGCGTGCGATAACGCTCGCGATTTTGTGCGCGATTCCTGTGCGTTGCAGTGTGGCCTCACCCTAACTGTTGATCCAGAGGAAGGCAAAAAAACCCACCAAATTTATGAAGGGAAAAAAATTCCTTCCTGACTCCAAGTGGCAATTGGAAATATCCCTAGATAAAAAAAAAACCTGAAAAGGTCTAAAATACACATATAATAAACTATTATTATATATCCATGGGATATATTCCATAAAAAAGTCAATAGATAACCATCATAACCAAATAAATTACCTAGATTATTATTGTGAATTTATATACCGCCTTCCGTAACATCTTCCGTAGCGCTTTACAATTATATGGATACATTCACATCAGGCCCTGCCCCGAAGAGCTTACAATCTAAACACATTTATATGACACATACAACCTATCATGTCTTTATGGACCTATCATGTCTTTATGGTAGTGGGGGACACCGGAGTGCCCGGAGGAAACCCACGCAAGCACGGGGAGAACATACAAACCCCTTACAGGTGTGTCCAAGGGCGGATTCGAAGCTAGAGGGTAGAGGATAAAATGCTCAAACTCACCCACTGCTGTAAACAACCACGCTGGTATACAATCCCTCTCCCATCACTGAGCTTCAATGGTAGCACTGTCCGGTGATTAGCTAATAGGCCCTGGAGTCCCAAGGGGCCACACCAAACTCCTCCCACTCTAGGCACATCATGCCAAGCAGGGGACAATGTGACATAAGAGAAAGCATTTATTTCATGCAACAAAAACATTCTGCAAAATGTTCCAGGCTTTTTCGAGGAATGGATATGGGGGGCCCAGGTCCAAATTCTGCATTGGGCCCATAGATCTGTAGCTATGTCACTGTTCACTCCTTCCATGTTCCATGAGAAGATCATTAATGTCAGAGAATCCTAAACCTGCCCGGCCCAGAGTGGGCACAAGGTACAGGGTACATAGAGAGCTGGTGGGATAAGGGAAAGCACTAGATCTGCCTGAAATAACAACCAGAGCAAGAGGTGGTGAGAGAGAAGAAATACACATTGTACTAGAACTGTACTAAAGAGGGTTACGCAGGAAGGAAATTAACTGGAAGTATATTATATACACTGTACACACACGTTCTGTGAAAACTAAACTGTAGCATTTTGGTTTTCTTGCCAGTGAGAATATGTCTTTGAGTACAATGGAGAATCTCTAGCTGTAATGCTGGTTGCACAATGCTACACTGGGTAGTTTTCGTTCCCTGTAGTTACAGGTGGTTGCAGTAAACAGTTTGTACAGAGTCTATTTCCGCTTTGTGAACAGTTTCCCGTTTTTGGATGATATTGTTCCTAACGCCATCCACATTGCATCTCGTTACATATAAACCTTCAATAACAGCAGCATTCATTGGGTGCAGTTATACATATAATTCTTACCTCCATTCTGGCAGAGTAAGCTGGCTCCTCCATGCAGCCAATCAAGGCTGTGACTGCCGACATCACAACCAATGATCCACTACGGATTCCCCTGCTGCCTCCTCTGCACATGCTTATAAAATGCTTACTGAGCAGAGATAGGAGGAAGATGCATTTTCCAAAATGGAAAATAACTTATTATTTATCTGGTTACAAATGCATGTAATAAACTGATAAAAACAGCAGTTGGCGTTGTGGGTACATAACCAAAAGTCACTCATTTTTTTTATGGGTGGGCATGCCCCTTAAGACAAATCCACTGGGCACAGGAAGTGAAAAGATCACAGACTATTACTAGTAATATTTAAATCAGTGTGTGTTTAATTCCTGGTAACAGTTGCCCAACGATCACAAACACTGCACAGACATACAAAGAACATCATAATGGAGGATATTATTTTTAACCATACAATGTTGTGTATTATTTGCAGTCAAGTACAAAATAAGCACAGAAACATAAATATAAATAATAAATGTTGAAGTAGGAGTACGGTAATATATAATGTAAACTGCATTATTTACATCTCCCCTGCATATACCCCTTTAATTCCTAGTCACTCCTGTCCTTCTCTGTGCAATCGCTGCATAGAATGCGCTGCCTATTACATTCCATTGCGACATGGTTTCGGGGTTTATTTAATTCCTAGTCACTCCTGTCCTTCTCTGTGCAATCGCTGCATAGAATGCGCTGCCTATTACATTCCATTGTGACATGGTTTGGGGGTTTATTTCATTCCTAGTCACTCCTGTCCTTCTCTGTGCAATCGGTGCATAGAATGCGCTGCCTATTACATTCCATTGTGACATGGTTTGGGGGTTTATTTCATTCCTAGTCACTCCTGTCCTTCTCTATGCAATCGGTGCATAGAATGCGCTGCCTATTACATTCCCTGTGCTGTTTGGGGGTTTATTTTCATTCCTAGTCACTCCTGTCCTTCCTTGTGCATTGCTGCATAGAATGCGCTGCCTATTACATTCCATTGCAACATGGTTTCGGGGTTTTTATTAATTCCTCTCCCTCCTGTCCTTCGTCTGCAATCGCTGCATAGAATGCGCTGCCTATTACATTCCATTGCGACATGGTTTGGGGTTTATTTAATTCCTAGTCACTCCTGTCCTTCTCTGTGCAATCGCTGCATAGAATGCGCTGCCTATTACATTCCATTGTGACATGGTTTGGGGGTTTATTCATTCCTAGTCACTCCTGTCCTCTCTGTGCAATCGCTGCATAGAATGCCTGCCTATTACATTCCATTGTGACATGGTTTGGGGGTTTTTTAATTCCTAGTCACTCCTGTCCTTCTCTGTGCATTGCTGCATAGAATGCGCTGCCTATTACATTCCATTGGACATGGTTTGGGGGTTTATTTAATTCTTAGTCACCCTGTCCTTCTCTGTGCAATCGCTGCATAGAATGCGCTGCCTATTACATTCCATTGTGACATGGTTTGGGGGTTTATTTAATTCCTAGTCACTCCTGTCCTTCTCTGTGCAATCGCTGCATAGAATGCCTGCCTATACACTTCCATTGTGCATGGTTTGGGGGTTTATTTAATTCCTATTCACTCCTGTCCTTCTCTGTGCAATGCTGCATAGAATGGCTGCCTATTACATTCCATTGTGACATGGGTTTGGGGGTTTATTTCATTCCTAGTCACTCCTGTCCTTCTCTGTGCAATTGCTGCATAGAATGCGCTGCCTATTACATTCCATTGTGACATGGTTTGGGGGTTTATTTCATTCCTAGTCACTCCTGTCCTTCTCTGTGCAATCGCTGCATAGAATGCGCTGCCTATTACATTCCATTGTGACATGGTTTGGGATTTATTTTGGGTGTTTGGGTTATTATCAGTCTTGTTCAATTTTTGCCGCTGTTTTTTTTTTCTTTGACAGGAAATGAAAACACATTGAAAAAAAGGACAAAGTCCTTTGAAGCGACATGTTGTCAGCAGATAAGGGCAATAACACAAGTCACCCTGAAAAACCCTGCTCTTGTCTACAACTGCTCCTTCCACCCAGTTGTGTTGTGGCCAAATCTATGGGATTATTTCCAAACTGGGCCTTTAAAATAAAACATTACTCCATACAACTCTCTAAGAGAAAAGCCTTTTTAAAAAACAACACATATTTCTCAATGTGATGGCACAAGACGTAACAGTTAAAGGGATGCCCTGAAAGTATAAGATCTGATGGCTGTATCTGTGTTAACGAGCTCTTGATCTTTAATTTGGAATCTTTGCGAAGATAATAGAAGGGAGGAAAAGCTTTTTATTAACCACCTAACTGTCCTGTCTGTCTGCATCATTTGAATTTAGAGCAGGGGGAGGGGCCTTAAGCCAGATGTCTCAGTGCCTATTAACCGCTCGGGGAAGACAAATTATTTTTAATGTTGCAAGTGTGCAAGTAGTCATACAGGGAAAAGAGGGGACCTTGAGGTGGGTGGAAAATACCGTCCCTTTAAGGTGAAATGGCAAAAAAGGGATGGTAAAGAATGTTACTAGTACATGGTTAACTTAAATCCTTTTTGACAATTACAATCATTTTGTGCTTTTAAGTGGCGTATCCCTTTAACTCTGAAAAAAGGCAATACATTTAACCCTTAAAGTGCCAGCCAATCTGCAAATTGATGTACCTGTACAACACTTAGGGGCCGATTTACCCAGGGGGCAATGTAAGTGGTAAGATATGGGGCCCTGAGATTGAAAGGGCTACAGAACACATCATTTTGACAACCTTTACAATAATTCCTCATAATTAAAGGATAACTACTTACAGTTCTATGAAAACAACCTCCCCCCCACACCCCCTTTTGATGTACATTTGGTAGGACCAAATTATAATTTATATGTTAAATTAGATCACTGACAATACATAAAAGTCCAGCCCTGCCACTCTCTCTGTACAGGGCCTATGGGAAGGTTTGTGCTTCTTCTGAACTAGAATTCTAATGTGCCCCCAGGGGTGAGGACCTTGTGTGTTACAGGTGGGTACACACCTTCCAGTTCTACCTCCTGACCGTCTGTTCAGCACTTCCGACTGGTCAGCCAGGAGGAAAGACTGTTGGTCGTGGCAAATGAGGTGATTATGGTTTAACTGCCCTTAAATGATGATTTCAGGGGTAATTACTAACATTTTGCTTTATCACAATAAACAGATTGTCCAAATATAGAAAGCATTATTTTGTCTGATATTATTCTTAACGTATTATTTTGTCTGATATTATTCTTAACGTATTATTTTGTCTGATATTATTCTTAACGTATTATTTTGTCTGATTTTATTCTTAACGTATCATTTTGTGTGATGTTTTTATTAACATACTAGCAGTTGTACCCAGCGTTGGCCGTGTACACATGTGGGTAAAGTATTTTTTATGTGCAGGTGTGTGTTTGACAGGTGGAAAAAGAAGTGCCCAGTTGGTAATGTACGCCATGTATTTTAAAGTTATGAGTGGAGGATGTGACATTGCTTGAGGGACGTATAGCACACATATTTATAGGAAAACCTTATATACAACATTATCAGTTTTTCCACTTGGAGCGTAAATATTCTAATGTTGTGGAAAACCTACATGTGAACATGCTACATGGAATTTGCCATTGGGAAAACTTGTTGATTGCAACTGAATATCGCAGCACTTGAGTGACTGACAGGCGTCAGTGTCTCTGATCATGTGACATGCGGCTCTTTGTCTGTGTTGTTAAAGTCGGGCTTCATTCTATTGCGCTGTCTGAGCGTTGTGTGTTTTTATTAATCGTGCTAAATTTTTTGCACATTTGGTAGCAGTTTGTCACCTTGTTTGCACTTTAACATTTTATTGAAAGTGCCATGATGTCTTTGTTCTTTTAGTTGTAACTATCTGTGAAGTGTGTGACATGTGGGCAGCGTGTGTCTGGTGCATTAGTCCAGGTAATTCCTGTGTAGTCCATACCCCCCAACCGTTCCAGTTTGAATAGGTGGATGGGGCATGTCTGCAATGTTGCGGTGGGTGGGGGCTGGGCATTCTAGGGTGTGGACAGTCTGGATCGTGTCTGTGATGTTTTGGTATCCAGGAGGCTTGGACGTGACATTTGTTGGTCCGATATTTGGGGGCATGGCCACACTTTTATATTTTTATATATATATAGGATTTATATTTGTATATAAATGTGATTCATATCACCAATAGTAACATACAGGGTTATTCAATAAAAGTTCTTATCATTAAAAATTGTGCTAATTTTGCCCCAACCAATCAGATGCTATCTTTCAAATGATAAATTCTGATTGATTGGGGCAAAATTAGCACCATTTTAAATGATAAGAACTTTTATTGAATCTCCCTGATAGTCTGTCCAGGGTTTATATTTGTATATAAATGTGATTCATATCACCAACTGTAACATAGTCTTACCAGGGTTTATATTTATATATAAATGTGGTTCATATCACCAATATAGTAAACATATCCCTTTCCAGGGTTTATATTATATATAATGTGTTCATATCACCATAGTAACATAGTCTTTCCAGGTTTATATTTATATAATAAAATGTGGTTCATATCACCAATAGTAACTAGTCTTTCCAGGGTTTTATTTTTATATAATGTGATTCATATCACCAATTAACATAGTCTTTCCAGGGTTTATATTTGTAATAAATTGATTCATATCACCAATAGAACATAGTCTTTCCAGGTTTATATTTGTATATAAATGTTCTTCACATATCAACCATAGTCCATAGTCTTTCCAGGGTTTTATTTGTATATAAATGTCATTCATATCACCAATAGTACATAGTCTTTCCAGGGTTTATATTTGTATATAATTCTTCATATCACCATAGTAACATGTCTTTCCAGGTTTATTTTGTATATAAATGTCATTCATACCCAATAGTAACATATCTTTTCCAGGGTTTATATTTGTAATATAAGGTCTTCATATCACCAATAGTACATAGTCTTTCCAGGGTTTATATTTGTATATAAATGTCTTTCATCACCAATAGTAACATAGTCTTTCCAGGGTATATTTATATAAATGTATTCATATCACCAATAGTAACATAGCTTTCCAGGTTATATTTGTATATAAATGTCATTCATATCACCAATAGTAACATAGTCTTTCCAGGTTTATTGTATATAATGTCATTCACATCACCAATAGTAACATAGTCTTTCCAGGGTTTTATCTTTGTATATAAATGTCATTCATATCACCAATAGTAACAAATATAAACACTGGAAAGACAATGTTACTATTGGTGATATGAATCACATTTATATACAAATATAAACCCTGGAAAGACTATGTATATAAATGTGATTCATATCACCAATAGTAACATAGTCTTTCCAGGGTTTATATTTGTATATAAATGTCATTCATATCACCAATAGTAACATAGTCTTTCCAGGGTTTATATTTGTATATAAATGTCATTCATATCACCAATAGTAACATAGTCTTTCCAGGGTTTATATTTGTATATAAATGTGATTCATATCACCAATAGTAACATTAGTCTGTCAGGGTTTATATTTGATATAAATGTCATTCATATCACCAATAGTAACATAGTCTTTCCAGGGTTTATATTTGTATATAAATATGATATATCACCAATAGTAACATAGTCTTTCCAGGGTTTATATTTGTATATAAATGTCATTATATCACCAATAGTAACTACATTTTCCAGGGTTTATATTTGTATATAAATGTCATTCATATCACCAATAGTAACATAGTCTTTCCAGGGTTTATATTTGTATATAAATGTCATTCATATCACCAATAGTAACATAGTCTTTCCGGGTTTATATTGTATATAAATGTGATTCATATCCCAATAGTAACATAGTCTTTTCCAGGTTATATTGTTATATAAAGTCATTCATATCACCAATAGTAACATAGTCTTCCACGGTTTATTATGTTGATATAAATGTCATTCAATCACCAATAGTAACATAGTTCTTTCCAGGGTTTATATTTGTATATAAATGTGATTCATATCCCCAATAGTAACATAGTCTTTCCAGGGTTTATATTTGTATATAAATGTCATTCATATCACCAATAGTAACATAGTCTTTCCACGGTTATATTTGATATAAATGTCATTCATATCACCAATAGCACATAGTCTTTCCAGGGTTTACTATGTAATAAATGCATTCATATCACCAATAGTAACATAGTCTTTCCAGGGTTTATATTTGTATATACATGTCATTCATATCACCAATAGTAACATAGTCTTTCCAGGGTTTATATTTGTATATAAATATGATTCATATCACCAATAGTAACATAGTCTTTCCAGGGTTTATATTTGTATATAAATGTCATTCATATCACCAATAGTAACATAGTCTTTCCAGGGTTTATATTTGTATATACATGTCATTCATATCACCAATAGTATCATAGTCTTTCCAGGGTTAATATTTATAACCTTCCAGGAGTAAATTGTGATGTCTTACAGACCTTAAAGGGACTGTCCACCCCTTTTCAAAAATTGATATATTGTAGATAACTCCCCAAAACCTTAACTTCGTTTTAGTCACAATTTAGAAATCAGCTCCCACACACAGCTATTATACTTACATGCTCCTCCTCGCTCCAGCGCCGTGGCTCTGCACTTCCGGGTAAGGAAGTCAGTGATCGGCAGCGACAGTGTTGGGGCAGCACACAGAGCCCAGGCCCTTCATCTGAGTTACTGAATTGGGGAAAGACGTGCAGGATTTTTGTTGTAGAACTTAGACCTCATGGGCGTCACCGTTATGTTGAGTCATTCAGGAGTGTGGCTGTGAGGAGAGCACATACATACATACATACGTACATGATTTCTGCTTTATATAGTAGATTATTTTGCCTGAAAGTTTCTGTTTGGGAAACACTGCAGAACTCTTTACGAATGGCCCAGTAGGAAATGTTCAAATCTATAAGGAGAACTAAGGCAAAAATCATTCGACAAGGCGAGATCATTATAGATAGGAACTCCATGGTCGTGGGTTCCTTTAAGCGTGGTTATAAGGCTAAAGACTGAGGCCACACTATGACGGACAGCAACTTGCATGAAAACCTGCATTTCCGTATGTTTCCGCCCGTTTGCGCTGCGATCTACACAATAATCAGAGCTCATGGCGTCCGCAAATTCAGGGTTTTTACATTGCTCTCTTCTCTAGAATTAAGAAATATAACTGTTGCTCTCCTTAGTTATTCAGTACGAGACCTTATTTATCTGTAAGCCATCTAACTGATTTTATTACTGACATAAAGGCAAATGTCTGTTAACTCCAATCAAGCGAGGCCCCTTTGTCCTAATGAATAAGGACGCTTGACTAAATATTCCCATTTTGTATAACTTGTAAGAGGCCTTTGTCTTACACAGCAGGAAACGCCAAGCCCAATTTTCAATGTTATGTATCTAGCAGCATTACAAGCAAATTACTATTCCACTGGAATGAGCATCCATGTAGATATTGCAATGGCACACCATACTTCATTGTTTAAATAACATCATTGCCTAGAAGTTTTAACTTCTAGGCAATTTGCACTATATAATCAGATTTTTTTCAGTTTCTGTAAGACGCGTTGCCTTTAAAAAAAGAATAGTTCCAATAGAAATAAAAAGAAAAGAAAATTACTTAAGGATAAAAACAAAAAAAAAATTGTATCTGTATGTTGTCAATTTATACATAATTTATAGATATGCTTCTTAACCGATGTATGAAATTGTATTTAAATTAAAGGACAACTATACTCACCTCACCCTCGCTCCTCTTACTCCATAGCTGCATAGTACCCAGGGTCAGGACCTAAAATCGCTAAGTCCTCACCCTGGGTACTTTCCCTAACTCCTGCACTACTTACCGCAAATCTGCTTCACCGATCGCTCCATTCCTCCGCTCTTCCTGCTTCAGTGACAGATCGCGAGGCAGCCAATAGGAAGATACGCTCTGCAAGGAGGCGTGTCTTCCAATTGGCTGCCTCGCGACTGTCACTGACAGTAGAAGAGAGGTGGAACAGTGTGGATCGGCGAAGCAGATTTGCGGTAAGTAATGCAGGAGTTAGGGAAAGTACCCAGGGTGAGGACTTAGCGATTTTAGGTCCTCACCCTGGGTACTATGCTGCAGTGGATCGGGGAAAAGGTGAGTATAATTGTCCTTTAATTATATTTTTTGTTTATCAGTATAACGGCTTGCACTTATCCCCTTGTTTGTATACTCTGCATACCTGCGCTGCGTACCCAAGTGGCGCATTATAAATAAAATTATACGTACCGTACATACAATTGCAAAAGCATTCCCTATCTGCAGATACACAGAGGACTTACTGTAAATGCTGGGAGATGTAGTTTTATTATACACATTATTTTATTATACATTGTATAATAGTATTTTATTATACACAGTATAATACTATTTTATTATACACAGTATAATACTATTTTATTATACACATTATAATACTATTTTATTATACACAGTATTTTATTATACACAGTATAATACTATTTTATTATACACGGTACACTATTTTATTATACAGTATTTTATTATGCAGTATAATACTAATTTTATTATACACAGTATAATACTATTTTATTATACACAGTATAATACTATTTTATTATACACAGTATTTTATTATACACAGTATAATACTAATTTTATTATACACAGTATAATACTATTTTATTATACACAGTATAATACTATTTTATTATACACAGTATAATGGCATTTTATTATACACAGTATAAAAGCATTTTTTTTATACACTGTATAGTAGTGCTTGTGAAGGTTCTCATTCATCCAGGTCAGGGTATATCTGTTATGTTCAATTAGATCAACTGGAATTAAAGTTTAGTTCTTGAAGACGTTTCGCTAGTCATCCGAATGGATCTCTCAATTCAGAATGACTTGTACAAGAATCTATGTGCCCTGGAAAGTCCCAATTAGCATATTACAGCCAGGTGTTAAGGACATATGAATGCAAGTCGTGATTGCATAGTGGCTAAGAGGTGTAATAGGAACGCCCAGGGTAAGGTGTCAAAACAGCATTGTACATGGCAGACAGTTGGTGTCGAACCCCCCCCCACCTCTATTCAGGCTTGGTTTCTATATTTTCACGTAAATGGCCTCCTTAACACCTCTATTAAACCATTCCTGTTCCTTTGAAAGGATGTTGACATTACAATCTTCAAAGGTATGTCCTTTATCCTTAAAATGCATGTACACGGCTGAGTCCTGACCGAGGAATTGGCTCTTTTGTGCTGGGCCATACGCCTTCAAGAACTAAACTTTAAGTCCAGTTGATCTAACTGAATACAACAGATACACTAGTAGTAGTATTTTATTATACAGAGTATAATATTATTTTATTATTATACACAGCACGAGGTTCCCAGACACATGAGTAACATTCCTGTAGATAGTGTAGAATTTCCTTTCATGGTCATTTTACAATTTAAACTGCTGTTTTTACCAGTTTATTACATGCAATTGTAACCAGAAATTTAATGAATTTTAGCAAAGGTGTCTGCCTCCTCCCAATGCCCATGTACAGAGGAGGCAGCAGGTGAAACAGCAGTGAATCATTGGCTGTGATGCAGTGTTGTAACTACCAGGCCCGCAACGGTGATGGGGGGCAGGGGGCAGGACTATGAGGGCCTGTGATCAGACGTTAACTGCATAAGTGCAATCACCATCTGATAGTGGTGCCACTGGGGTGGGGAGATCGTGGCTCATGCCCCTGCAGTTTCGGCATTGTTGTGATGTCAGTTGTCACAGCCTTGATTGACTGCATGAAGGGAGGAGCCAGTTTACTCTGCCAGAATGGGGATAATAATTGTCCTTAAATATCTGTTTAGTATTGCAGGTAATAAAGTGCAAAATATATCGGTTGGGGTTGGGGGCAGGTGACTGACAATTGCCCAGTTTTTTGCTTTAAAGGGCGTGTCCATCTATAAATAGAAATTTTACATACAGCTGCAGCCAAAGAAACTTAGAAGCCCCAGTCCCTTGCCATCTGGGTACCTCCCTCTATCACTGTTAAGAACTCGTTTTGAGCAAGAACAGCAGTAGTGGGGCCCTTTCTGGTAGCGGCTGTGAGCGATTGGGCGCGACGTTTCCTTTCTACACCCAAGTTCAATGAAGAAGACGGTGCTGCAAAGTCTAAAGAAATTACCGTCACCCCCCAGATCTCACTGCCTGGGGGAACGGAGATATCTGGGGGTCGATGTGGCTATTTTTTTTTTTATGAAAATAAGAGACAGAGGATTCCCCAATGTCATTGAAAGGGGTGAAGTGAAGCTCTGGATCTTCATGCTAGCAGAAGCCTTACAGAGATTTCATGGGATTCTATTTAAGGTAATTCATTTAGATTGCTTTTTTTATTTTTATCACAGTTACCCTTTAAAATAAAGAAGTAATGTAGGAATAAGACATCACAGTGCTTGTTACCGTGTTACATAAATCGCATTCCGGAGTGTAGATCCCCATCTCTGAGGAGACAGACCAGTAGTTTGTTTACGCTATTAAACAGAGCTGTCAATATATAGTATTAACCCCTTCATTTAACAGAATTTCATTCTATTTCCCCTTTCCTGTTTATGACTTAGACAAACATTTAAGAACCTGTTTAACTTCCCTCTATGCAGGATTCCTGCCGGGTTCTGCACATCTGCTAAGAGAATTCCAGGAACTCTAAAATTCCTACACAGCACAGTTATTAGAAATGCAGCTATTCGCCTCCAGGCACACAGATAATTGTCATATTTATTTTGCAAAGCATGTGTCTATTGGAGAGCCATTGGCACAGCGCTGACAAATCATTCTGTCTGCCTGGGTTAATGGATGCATTGTAGAAAAGGGGCAATTAAATAATAATAATAATAGAAAATAATGAGGTTTAATTTAGAAATATTACACAGAAATACATCTTATGTTACAAGTAGTAGAGCTGTACTGACACTTCATCCTTCCAAATGTCAACATGATAGGCAGCTTAAAGGGCATGTCCACCCTTAAAATAATTTTTTAATATATGATTCCCCGTCCCCCCAGCCCCAACCGCTATATTTTTACTCTTAGAAAGTTCCCCAAACTTTACTTACCTCCCCTCTTTCCTCCACCGCGCTGCCAGCCCTCTGCTTGCGAGAAAATGCAAGCAGAGAGGCGGGACCGGCAGTCGCGTCTGTGATTAGCTGAGCGGCAGCCAATCACGGACGCGGCTGCCGGGAGTTCATTTCGGGAAAAGGGGAAGGTAAGTAAAGTTTGGGGAGCTTTCTAAGAATAAAAATGGAGCGGTTGGGGCTGGTGGGACAGGGGGAATCATATATATTAAGGGTTTTACACTAGGGGGAGGGAATCCTGAGAGGGAGGGGGAGGGAGGGGGGAGAAGAGCTGCAGTACGCATGCCAAACTTCTCCCGGAGGCCAGGTAGGAGGCAGAGTCCTATATGGACTCTGCTATCCTCCTGGTGGGCAGTTTTGGGGACTTTGGGGGGGGACTACAGGAGAACCATATGGAGCTGGGATGTGAGGTAAGGATTAAACTACACTACACAATGGGGCCAGTAGTGGGGGGGAATATAGTTTTGGGGGTGGACATGCCCTTTAAGGACAGATGAAATCTCAAACCTCAAATGTTAGACCACAGACCACAGCCAGGCATAAGCAAAGTCTGTCCACACCCCACCCCAACCTAATCTTGCCCAATTCTACCCAATGCATGTCCCACTCCTGTTCAGTTTGCTACACTTACATATCAAAGTAGTTTCTAGTAGTAATGTACAATATAAAACTCTGGATTTGCAGTTTTGCTGCAGAAGGCAGCAGAGGGAAAGAAGGAACAGTAAGTACCTTTAGGAGCTGGTTTGGGGGTTTTAAATCAAGTGTCAAGGTTTGGGGGGATTTGCTTCTTCTTAATTTTTGGCTGAGATGCGATGCAACTTTTAAAGGGAACCAGAGGGAGGGTGGGAGCTCTACTGCGCATTCCAGCGTCCTCTTTAGAGGAGCAGAAAGAGGCAGATACAGATTACACAGAGAGGCTAAATGTTCGTACACGTGCAAGGGAGCCGGGCGGATGAACAAACGACCCCTGACCGAATGCATACACACGGACGATTCTCAGCTGAAAAGGCTGTTCGTCGCGGGTAGAGGTTGGTGTCGGGGGTCGTTGCTCGGTGAGCACATCATGCGTGTGTACGAGCCTTAGGAAAGGTAATGATTTTTTAATACTGCACAGTGGGGCAAATTTTAGTTGGGGGTGGCCAACACACCAACAGGCCACATGCGGTCTTAGTGGCCAAGGTTATGAGTGAGTGGGCAGTGTTGGGATGGGCCTTTACCGGAGTCACATTGAGCATCCCAGTCAGTGACTGAAGTGCCCCAATTGTAGGCTTGTTGGGCACCCCTGATCTATATTTATATAATGACTTAATAAAGATATCCAGTCACAGGGAGTTAAAGTGATTCAAAGTTGTTTATAACAAAAGCTTCAGCCTCTCAATGTGAAAAGGAACACAAACCCAGAAAAACCTCTAATGGAAAACACACTAGTGATGTAAGAGTAACATCACATCCATGACCACAAAATAGTCCCACCCTGGACTCCCCGGTGTTCGAAGATTTAATATTCAATACACAGAGCTAACAACTAATATCCTAGCTAAGTAATAATTTTCATCATTGTAAGTAACTCAAAATTAAGTTTATTTAAAAAAAAGATGATTAACTTCAATAGAATAGTACACACAACTATAACCAGAGAATAGTTGTTTATGGAACAGACACGACCTTCTGCATAGGTATTGCAGCCCATGGTAATAATAGGAACTTAATAGGAAAAATTAAGACAACATAATTGGATCCTAGTGCTGTCAATCAAGAAGTCAATAAGCCACATGGGTAGCTGAATGAAACACTTGCCTACAATGGGGACCAAATCAGCTGTTGAGAATTATCAATACTCCCCTTAGATAACATCTGATTGGTTGCTGCAAATTGATAGCATAGCAAACTTTTGCACCTCTTATTGCATCACCCCCAAAGTATATTTAATTATGCTGTCAGTCTACAATAACAATAGGAATAGCGCCATTCTGATATCTATAATCAAAACACACAGAGCAACTGTTTACACACCATAGTTTACAATCCACCTGTACGCCACTGCATCGGCAGATCCCCATTTATCAGACAATAATATACATTAGCATATAACAGTGACTGCAGAAATACATTGGGAATAGAAAGTAACATCTGTAGTATAAAGCCAACAGTAAAGAATCATTTTCATATACGGTCAGTCTGTACTGAAATGTAACAGTGCAGCAAATGTTTTTTAGTGCTATTAATTTGCAGAGACCAATCAAATGATTTTCTTGGATACTCCACTTGGATTGGCTGCTGCAAACTGATAGCATCTGATAGGTTGCTGCAGATTAATAGCATGGCAAACTTTTGCACCTCTCATTGCATCACCCCCATAGTATATTTAATTACGCCGCCAGCCTACAATAGGAATAGTTCCATTCTGATATCACCCTTTAAATATCCAAACAAATATTGTCCAATGATATTTCTTGTCGGTATTTCCCAATGTGACTGTTATCGCTGGCGTGGTTTAGGGAGGGTGATTTCCCATTGTTGGAATGGGATCAGTAAAAGAATAATGCCCTTTAGTGAATAAGCCCCATGCAGTTATAAAGCAGTGAGTGTGTATTACTGCCAAACACAGGGACACTTTCTACACTGAGGCTTTTACTTATCAGAGGCAGCAGTGGACAGGCAATGGGATGACACAGATGCAGCGCGCAGATATACGTTATGTTAAGAAGTTCGCACTCTTACCGTGACTTTTACGTTTGTGGGAAGACAAACTTTATGATCCACTTATATCTTTTCGCCAGAACTTCCCCTTTAAGTGTTTTCAGCTCCTTTCCTTCCTTTAATGTCTCCTCCTCACCCCTCTCTATCTTCCAACCCTTGTCCTCAGGCTTCTCTGCTGCTTCACTCTCCTCGCCCGCCAAAAATCCTCCCCTCCTTACCACACCCCCATCTCAGTTTACCTCCTCCTGGGTCCTACTGACAGCCTTCTCTGTCCTGTCACTGTCACTTCATCACATTACAGGCTACAGCATACAGTGCCATCTGCTGGTGATGGTTTGTATGGTAGCTGGGTGCTTTGTGCAGTAGGAAATTCATGACCAAATATATCCAAATATTCTATTACTAGCATTTGTACCCGGCGTTGCCAGTGTACACATGTGGGTATAGTATTTTTTATGTGCAGTGTGTGTTTGACTTAGATGGAAGGGACACCATTACACACATACATAAACTGTTACACACACATACATATACCAGACATCCCACCCTGCCCATTCAGGCTTCCGGACAGGGTGGAGAAATGGGGCATGGTTAGGGGTCGGGACATCACGCGGGGCAGGATGTGGCCAATGATCTAGGGGTGGTGGGATGTGGGGGTTAGGGAGGGATTATGGGCATTCCCGGGGCATACCGTGGGCATGGCCTTTGAAAGTGAGTGTGCTCGGGAGGAGACTCAAGTCTCCTCTCAAGTCCGGGAGTCATCAGGGAGACCCCCGGACGATCTGGGAGGGGTGGGATACCTGCATACACTGTTACATACAAACACTGTTACACACATACATACACTGTTACACACACATAAACTGTTACACACGGGCATAACTATTACACACATACATACACTGTTACACACACAAACTGTTACACACGTACATACACTGTTACACACATACATACAATGTTACACACACACAAACTGTTACACACGTACATACACTGTTACACACATGCATAACTGTTACACACAAATAAACTGTTACACACACACATACACTGTTACACACATACATAAACTGTCACAAACACACTGTCACACACATACACAGTTACACACACATACACTGTTAAACACATACATACACTTTTAAACACAAAACTATGATGGTGGCCCTATGCGTGGTTTTCTGGGAGGAGGCTATATTTGTAATATGGAAAATAAGAAGATGGGAACGCCTTACAGTGGGTATGACAGTACATCATTACAGTGGGTATAACAGTACATCATTACAGTGGGTATGACAGTACATCATTACAGAGGGTATGACAGTACATCATTACAGATTGTTATGACATAACATCAATACAGTGGGTATGACAGTACATCATTACAGAGGTATGACAGTACCATCATTACAGTGGGTATGACAGTACATCATTACAGAGTGGTATGACAGTACCATTCATTACAGAGGGTATGACAGTACATCATACAGGGGTATGACATACACATTACAGAGGTAGACATACATCATTTACAGAGGGTATGACAGTAACATCATTACAGTGGGTATGACAGTACATCATTACAGAGGGTATACAGTACATCATTACAGTGGGTAGACAGTACAATCATTACAGAGGGTATGACAGTACATCATTACGTGGGTATGGTACATCATTACAGTGGGTATGACAGTACATCAATTACAGTGGGTATGAAAGTACATCATTACAGAGGGTATGACAGTACATCATTCCAGTGGGTATGACATTACATCATTCAGTGGTATGACAGTACATCATTAAGAGGGTTACATGAAAAACCAGTACATCATTACAGTGGGTATGACAGTACATCATTACAGAGGGTATGACATTCATCTTACAGTGGTATACAGTACATCATTACAGTGGGTATACGTACATCATTACAGAGGGTATGACAGTACATCTTACAGTGGTATGACAGTACATCATTACTGAAGGTATGACAGTACAATCATTACAGAGGGTATGAAGTAACATCATTACAGAGGGTATGACAGTACACATCATACAGTGGGTATGACAGTACACAATCATTACAGAGGGTATGACAGTACATCTTACAGTGGGTATGACAGTACATCATTACAAGGGTATGATCAGTACAATCATTACAGAGGGTATACAGTACATCATTACAGTGGGTATGAGAACATTACAATCATTACGAGGTATGACAGTACATCATTACAGAGGGTATGACATACATCATTACAGAGGGTTGGACAGTACATCATTACAGTGGGTATGACAGTACATCATTACAGAGGGTATGACAGTACAATTCATTAACAGTTGGTATTCCAGTACAATCATTACAGAGGATGACAGTATCATTACAGAGGGATGACAGTACATCATTACAGAGGATGACAGTACTCAGTACAGTGGGCATTACAGTACATCATTACAGTGGGTATGACAGTACATCATTACGGGGGTATGACAGTACATCATTACAGTGGGTATGACAGTACATCATTACAGGGGTAATGACAGTACATCATTACAGAGGGTATGACAGTACATCATTACAGTGGGTATGACAGTACATCATTACAGTGGATGACAGTACATCATTACAGAGGGTATGACAGTACATCATTACAGAGGGTATAACAGTACATCATTACAGAGGGTATGACAGTACATCATTACAGTGGGTATGACAGTACATCATACAGAGGGTATGACAGTACATCATTACAGTGGGTATGACAGTACATCATTACATGGGTTAACAGTACATCATTACAGAGGGTATGACAGTACATCATTACAGTGGGTCTAACATTACACATTACAGAGGGTATGACAGTACAATTACAGTGGGTATAACAGTACATCATTACAGTGGGTATAACAGTACATCATTACAGTGGGTATAACTACATCATTACAGAGGGTATGACAGTACATCATTACAGTGGGTATAACAGTACATCATTACAGAGGGTATGACAGTACATCATTACATGGGTATAACAGTACATCATTACAGTGGGTATAACAGTACATCATTACAGAGGGTATAACAGTACATCATTACAGTGGTATGACAGTACATCATACAGAGGGTATAACAGTACATCATTACAGGGTATGACAGTACATCATTACAGAGGGTATGACAGTACATCATTACAGAGGGTATGACAGTACATCATTACAGAAGGGTATGACAGTACATCATTACAGTGGGTATGACAGTACATCATTACAGAGAGTATAACAGTACATCATTACAGTGGGTATGACAGTACATCATTACAGAGAGTATAGCAGTATATCATTGCAGAGGGTATACAGTACATCATTGCAGGGGTATAACAGTATATCATTGCAGAGGGTATAACAGTACATCATTACAGTGGGTATGACAGTACATCATTACAGAGGGTATGACAGTACATCATTACAGTGGGTATGACAGTACATCATTACAGAGGGTATGACACATCATTACAGTGGGTATGACAGTACATCATTACAGTGGGTATAACAGTACATCATTACAGTGGTTATAACAGTACATCATTACAGAGGGTATAACAGTCATCATTACAGTGGGTATGACAGTACATCATTACAGAGGGTATAACAGTACATCATTACAGAGGGTTATGACAGTACATCATTACAGAGGGTATGACAGTACATCATTACAGAGGGTATGACAGTACATCATTACAGTGGGTATGACAGTACATCATTACAGAGGTATGACAGTACATCATTACAGTGGGGTATGACAGTACTCATTCAGATAGTAATGACAGTAACACATCATTGCAGAGGGTATAACAGTACATCATTGCAGTGGGTATAACAGTATCATCAGAGGGTATAACAGTACATCATTACAGTGGGTATGACAGTACATCATTACAGAGGGTATGACAGTACATCATTACAGTGGGTATGACAGTACATCATTACAAGGGTATGACAGTACATCATTACAGAGGGTATGACAGTACATCATTACAGTAGGGTATGACAGTACATCATTACAGGGGGTATAAAACTACATCATTACAGAGGGTATGACAGTACATCATTACAGTGGGTATGACAGTACATCATTACGAGGGTATGACAGTACATCATTACAGTGGGTATGACAGTACATCATTACAGAGGGTATGACAGTACATCATTACAGTGGGTATGACAGTACATCATTACAGAGGGTAGGACAGTACATCATTACAGTGGGTTAACAGTACATCATTACAGAGGGTATGACAGTACATCATTACAGTGGGTATAACAGTACATCATTACGAGGGTATGACAGTACATCATTACGTGGGTAGACGTACATCATTACGAGGGTATGACAGTACATCATTACAGAGGGTATGACAGTACATCATTACAGTGGTATACATACATCATTACAGAGGGTATGACAGTACATCATTACAGTGGGTATAACAGTACATCATTACAGAGGGTATGACAGTACATCATTACAGTGGGTATGACAGTACATCATTACAGTGGGTATACATATATCATTACAGAGGGTATGACAGTACATCATTACAGTGGGTATGACAGTACACTCATTACTGGGTATGACAGTACATCATTACAGGGGTATGACAGTACATCATTCCAGAGGGTATGACATACATCATTAAGGGTAGCATACACATTACAGTGGGTATGACAGTACATCATTACAGAGGGTAGACAGTACATCATTACAGTGGTATGACTAATCATACATGGTAGACAGTACATCATTACAGTGGGTATGACATACATCATTACAGAGGGTATGACAGTACATCATTACAGTGGGTATGACAGTACATCATTACAGTGGGTATGACAGTACATCATTACAGAGGGTTTGACAGTACATCATTACAGTGGGTATGACAGTACATCATACAGTGGGTATGACAGTACATCATTACAGTGGGTATGACAGTACATCATTACAGTGGGTATACAAGTACAATCATTACAGTGGGATGACGTACTCTTACAGTAATAACTTACATATTACAGTGGGTATGACAGTACATCATTACAGTGGTATAACAGTCACATCATTACAGTGGGTAGACAGTACATCATTACTGGGTATGACCGTACATCATACAGAGGGTATGACAGTACATCATTACTGGGGATGACATACAACATCATTACAGTGGGTATAACATACATCATACAGAGGGTATGACAGTACATCATTACAGTGGTTAACAGTACATCATTACAGAGGTATGACAGTACATCATTACAGTGGGTATAACAGTACCATCATTACATAGGGTATGACAGTACACTCATTACAGTGGGTATGACAGTACAATCATTACAGGGTATGACAGTACATCATTACAGTGGGTATGACAGTACAATCATTACAGAGGGTATGACAGTACATCATTACAGAGGGTATGACAGTACATCTACATTGGGTATGACAGTACATCATTACGAGGGTATGACAGTACATCATTACATGGGTATGACAGTAACAATCATTACAGTGGGTATGACAGTACATCATTACAGTGGGTATACAGTACAATCATTACAATGGTATGACTTACATCATTACAGTGGTATGACTACATCATTACAGAGGGTATGACGTACATCATTACAGGGGTATGACAGTACATCATACAGTGGGTATACAGTAAATCATTACAGAGGTATGACAGTACATCATTACGAGGTATGACAGACATCATACAGGGTATAACAGTACATCATTACAGGGGGTATACAGTACATCATTACAGAGGGTATGACGGTACAATCATTACAGTGGGTATAACAGTACATCATTACAGAGGGTATGACAGTACATCATTACAGTGGTATACATACATCATTAACGTGGGTATAACAGTACATCATTACAGAGGGTATAACATTACATCATTACAGAGGGGTATAACAGTACATCATTACAGTGGGTATCCTACATCATTACGAGGGTATGACAGTACATCATTACAGGGTATAACAGTACATCATTACGAGGTTAGACATACATCATTACAGGGGTATAACAGTAATCATTACAGTGGTATAACAGTACATCATTACAGGGTATAAACAGTACATCATTACAGTGGTATGACGTACATCATTCCTAGGTATGACAGTACATCATTACAGAGGGTATGACAGTACATCATTACAGAGGTTATGACAGTACATCATTACAGAGGTATAACAGTACATCATTACAGTGGGTATGACAGTACATCATTACATAGAGTAATAACATATATCCTTGCAGAGGTTATAACAGTACATCATTACAGAGGGTATGCCAGTAATCATTACAGTGGTATGACATGTACATCTTACAGGTTATGACAGTACATCATACAGGGGTATGACAGTACATCATTACAGAGGGTATGACTACATCATGCAGAGGGTCTAGTACATCATTGCATGAGTATGACAGTACATCATTACAGTGGGTATAACAGTACATCATTGCAGAGGGTATAACAGTACATCATTACGTGGTAAACAGTACATCATTACGAGTGTAACAGTACTCATGACTGGGGGTATACAGTACATCATTCAGAGGTATGACAGTACATCATTAACAGTGGTATAACAGTACATCATTACAGTGGGTATGAACATACATCATTACAGTGGGTATGACAGTACATCATTCAGGGTATAACAGTACATCATTACAGAGGGTATGACAGTACATCATTACGAGGGTATGACATACATCATTACAGTGGGTATGACAGTACAATCATTACAGTGGTATGACGTACATCATTACAGAGGGTATGACAGTACATCATTACAGTGGGTATGACAGTACATCATTACAGAGTTATGACATTACATCAGTACGAGGGTATGACAGTAACATCATTACAGAGGTATGACAGTACATCATTACAGAGGGTATGACAGTACATCATCATTCAGAGGGTATGACAGTACATCATTACGAGGGTATGACATACATCATTACAGAGGGTATGACAGTACATCATTACAGGGTATGACAGTACACATCATTACAGTGGGTATGACAGTACATCATTACAGAGGTATGACGTATCATGACAATACATACATCATTACAGAGGTTATGACAGTACATCATTACAGTGGGTATGACAGTACATCATTACAGAGGTATGACAGTACATCATTACAAGAGGTATGACAGTACATCATTACAGAGGGTATGACAGTACATCATACAGAGGGTATACGAACATCATTACAGAGGGTATGACAGTACATCATTACAGGGGTATGACAGTACATCATTACGTGTATGACAGTACATCATTACAGTGGTATGACAGTACATCATTACGAGGGTAGGACAGTACAATCATTACATGGTTATACAGTACATCATTACAGGGGTATACAGTACAATCATTACAGATGGTATGACAGTACATCATTACGAGGGTATGACAGTACATCATTAGAGGGTATGACAGTACATCATTACAGGGGTATGACAGACAAACATCATTACAGTGGTATGACAGTACATCATTACAGAGGGTATGACAGTACATCATTACAGAGGGTATGACAGTACATCATTACAGAGGGTATGACAGTACATCATACAGAGGGTATGACAGTACATCATTACAGAGGGTATGACAGTACATCATTACAGTGGGTATGACAGTACATCATTACAGAGGGTATGACAGTACATCATTACAGTGGTATGCAGTAATCATTACAGAGGGTATGACAGTACATCATTACAGAGGGTTGACATTACATCATTAGAGTTATGACAGTACATCATTACGGGGGTATGACAGTAACATCATTACAGAGGGTATGACATTACATCATTACAGTGGTATGACTTACATCATTACAGTGGGTATGACAGTACATCATTACATGGGTATGACAGTAACATCATTACAGTGGTAGAACAGTACCTCATTACAGTGGGTATGACAGTACATCATTACAGAGGTATGACCAGTACATCATTACAGAGGTATGACAGTACATCATTACAGTGGGTATGACAGTACATCATTACAGTGGGTATGACAGTACATCATTACAGTGGGTATACAGTACACATTCAGAGGGTATGACAGTACATCATTACAGTGGGTATGAACAGTACATCATTACGGGTATGACAGTACATCATTAAGAGTGGTATGACAGTACATCATTACAGTGGGGTATGACAGTACAAAATCATTACAAGTGGGTATGACAGTACATCATCAGTGGGTATACAGTACATCATTCAGAGGGTATAACGTACATCATTACAGTGGGTATGACAGTACATCATTCAGTGGTATGACAGTACATCATTACAGGGGTATGACAGTACATCATTACAGAGGGTATGACAGTACATCATTACAGAGGGTATACAGTAAATCTTACAGAGGTATGACAGTAACATCATTACAGAGGGTATGACAGTACATCATTAAGAGGGTATGACAGTACATCATTACAGTGGGTATGACAGTACATCATTACAGAGGGTATGACAGTACATCATTACAGAGGGTATAACTACATCATTACAGAGGGTATGACAGTACATCATTACAGATGGTAGGACAGTACATCATCAGGTATACAGTACTCATACAGAGGTATACAGTACATCATACAGGGTAGGACAGTACATCATTACAGAGGGATGACATACACTCATTCACGTGGTATGACAGTACATCATTACAGTGGGTATGACAGTACATCATTACAGTTGTATGACAGTACATCATACAGGGTATGACGTACATCTTACAGAGGGTATACATAACTCATTACAGAGGGTATAACAGTACATCATTACAGAGGTTTATAACAGTACATCATTACAACGAGGGTATACAGTACTCATTACAGTGGTATGACAGTACATCATTACAGAGGGTATGACAGTACATCATTACAGAGGGTATTACAGTACATCATTACAGAGGGTATGACAGTACATCATTACAGAGGTATGACAGTACATCATTACAGAGGGTATGACAGTACATCATTACAGAGGGTATGACAGTACATCATTACAGAGGGTATGACAGTACATCATTACAGAGGTATGACGTAATCATTGCAAGTGGTAACGTACATCATTCAGAGGTATGACAGTACTCATGACAGTGGGTATGACAGTACATCATTACAGGGTATGACAGTACATCATTACAGAGGTATACAGTACATCATTACATAGGTATGACAGTACATCATTACAGAGGGTATGAACGTACATCATTACAGTGGGTATGACAGTACAGTACATCATTACAGTGGGTATGACAGTACAATCATTACAGAGGGTATGACAGTAATCATTACAGTGGGTATGACAGTAACATCATTACAGAGGGTATGACAGAACATCATTCAGAGGTATGACAGTACATCATTACGAGGGTATGACAGTAACATCATTACAGGTGGGTATGACAGTACATCATTACAGTGGGTATGACAGTACATCATTACAGAGGGTATGACATACATCATTCAAGAGGGTATGACAGTACATCATTACAGTGGGTATGACAGTACATCATACAGTGGGTATAACAGTACATCATACAGTGGGTATGACAGTACATCATTCGAGGGTATACAGTACATCATTACAAGGGTAGACAGTACATCATTACAGAGGGTATGACAGTACATCATTACAGATGTTATGACAGTACATCATTACAGAGGGTATGACAGTACATCATTACAGGGTATGACAGTACATCATTACAGAGGGTATGACAGTACAATCTACAGGGGTATGACAGTACATCATTACAGGGGTATGACAGTACATCATTACAGTGGGTATAACATTACATCATTACAGTGGGTATAACAGTACATCATTGCAGAGTAAACAGTACATCATTGTCATTTGATAACAGTACATCATTACAGGGTATGACAGTACTCATTCAGAGGGTATAACATTACAGTCATTACAGAGGGTATGACAGTACATCATTACAGAGGGTATGACAGTACATCTTACAGAGGGTATGACAGTACATCATTACAGAGGGTATGACAGTCATCATTACAGGGGTATGACAGTACATCATTGCAGTGGGTATGACATACATCATTCAGAGGGTATAACAGTACATCATTGCAGGGGTATGAACAGTACATCATTCAGAGGGTATAACAGTAATAATCATTGCGAGGGTATAAAGTACACATCATTGCAGATGGTATAACAGTACATCATTCAGAGTGTATAACAGTACATCATTCAGATGGGTATGACAGTACATCATTACAGTGGTATAACAGTACATCATATCGTGGGTTGACAGTACATCATTACAGTGGGTATGACAGTACATCATTACAGTGGGTATGACAGTACATCATTACAGTGGGTATGACAGTACATCATTACAGGGTATGACAGTACATCATTACAGTGGGTATGACAGTAACTCATTACAGGGGTATGACAGTACATCATTGCGTGGGTATGAACAGTACACAATTACAGAGGGTATGACAGTACATCATTACAGTGGGTAGCATCATTACATCATTACAGTGGGTATACCAGTACACATCATTACGGGGGTATGACAGTACATCATTACAGTGGGTATGACAGTACTCATTAACAGAGGGTATGACAGTACATCATTACAGAGGGTATGACAGTACATCATTACAGTGGGTATGACAGTACATCATTACAGAGGGTATGACAGTACATCATTACAGAGGGTATGACAGTACATTATTACAGTGGGTATGACAGTACATCATTACAGTGGGTATGACAGTACATCATTACAGAGGGTATGACAGTATATCATTACAGTGGGTATGACAGTATATCATTACAGTGGGTATGACAGTACATCATTACAGAGGGTATGACAGTACATCATTACAGAGGATATAACAGTACATCATTACAGTGGGTATGACAGTACATCATTGCAGTGGGTATGACAGTACATCATTACAGTGGGTATGACAGTACATCATTACAGTGGGTATGACAGTATATCATTACAGTGGGTATAACAGTATATCATTACAGAGGATATAACAGTATATCATTACAGTGGATATAACAGTATATCATTACAGTGGATATAACAGTATATCATTACATATATAATGATGTATAATGTATATACAGTACATATAGATGGACAGATAAAACAATATATATAGATATATACAGTACATACAGATAGACAGATGATACATATATGGATATATACAGTACATATAGATAGACAGATGATACATATAGAGATATTTATATACAGTACATGTAGACTAAAAGACAGATGATACATATATATATATTAATATACAGTCCATATAGATAGATGATACATATAGATATTAATTTACAGTACATATAGACAATACACATATAGATATACATATACAGTATATATAGATAGACAGATGATACACACACATATATATATAAAGAGAGAACATATAGATAGATAATACATAAAGATATTAATATACAGTACATATAGACAGATGATGCATATATACATATATACAGTACATACAGATAGACAGATGATGCATATATAGATATATACAGTACATACAGATAGACAGATGATGCATATAAAGATATATACAGCACATACAGATAGACAGATGATGCATATAAGATACATTCAGCAAATACGATAGACAGATGATGCATATAAAGATATATACAGCACATACAGATAGACAGATGATGCATACATAGATATATACAGCACATACAGATAGACAGATTGTCATACATAGATATATACAGCACATACAGATGACAGATGATGCATACATAGATATATACAGCACATACAGATAGACAGATGATGCATACATAGATATATACAGCACATACAGATAGACAGATGATGCATACATAGATATATACAGAACATACAGATAGACAGATGCATACATAGATATATAAGCACATACAGATAGACAGATGATGCATACATAGATATATACAGCAGATACAGATAGACAGATGATGCATACATAGATATATACAGTACATACAGATAGACACGATAGATAGATAGATAGATAGATAGATAGATACAGTACATACAGATAGACAGATGATATATATATATACATACACACACACAGTACATATAGATAGACATATGTGTTCATGCTATTTTATGAATTGATTTGGACTGCCTGCACCTCCATCCAGCTACCAGCAGAGGGAGCTCCATAGATCTCAATTGTAGCTCTGCAGCTTGGTTTCCTCGCCCATTCTGCCTGCAGCACAGGAGGCGACGTGGAGAGCAGCAGCATTGACCGTGTTGATCGCGGCGTCGTTTCTCCTTGGTGATGGAACCGCGAGTGTGAGCGGGGAATGTGAGGTCTGATCCAGCACCCTCCGGTCACCATGGACGGGCTCCTAGTGGTCTTCCTCATCTCCCTGTCCATGTTCTTGGGCTGCTTCCTGTTGGGTCTCATCCCTTTGGCATTTAAATTCTCAGAGGTAAAAGATCATCCCATAGGAGACAGCGATGTTTGGAAACTACAACTCCCTGCAAGCAGAATTCTTGGTTGTAGAATGCTAAGAAGGCATGTTGGGAGTTGTAGTTTCAGAAAACCTGGAGTTCCAAGGCTCGACACAGCATTGCACTATGTGCAACAAGGCACAGGATGGCCCTCCAGATGTTCATGCAATTGGTCAGAACCCTGATCCATTAGGGTTAACCCACTGGGTGCTAAGCAGGGATATCACTAAAATGCTTCTACTTGTCCTTGAATGTGTTGTTTTGCGTCCAGGGCATGGGACAGGGTTCCAGATTAATGATAATCCAGGGACACTAACAACACATGTAGCTTGGCTGAGTTTAATTACTAACACCTTGCTAATTGTGATCACTACACTTTACCCCTTATGGCAGGTGAGCTGGTATCCCAGGGATTGTCACATTATTCCTATGTGTAGTAGGGATTGGCCAGGGGGGAATGACTGTCAGTCGCGGGGAATGTCCATAGGAGACCGCACGATTGGCTGTGATTTTCCGACATGTCCGATTGCTCTTTCATACCGATCCATGCAAACAGGCGATCGACACCGGCCGCCACACACGGTGAAATCGGTTCAGATTTTTCAGCTCGACCGACCGATACACAAAAACATCGGGCGATTGGGCAGAAAAATTATCTTGTACTCAGCACAAGTGTTGTCAGGCATGTTTAATGGAAGCAATGTATTGTGGGTAAGGGCCCAGCGTTCAGGCAGCATACAAACTTTAATAGACCTTGTTGCTTGGATAGTGGCAATACAGATTTGTTTTTTTTATTAGACCAATAATAGTTTTACACAAAAGTTTTGGTGTAATTAAATTATATTTAAGGGTAAGTAAAGCTCTTAATAATATTTTGCAAAGAATTTAAATCTTGATTTTGAGCTTTCATATATGAACACATGCTTTAACTTTTAATGTTAAAAGAGTAATCCTGTATCCTTCAAGGATATGTACACTGGGAAATTTGCTTTTTTAAATTGCCCATTACTGGAAATAATAATTCTTCACATCTAACACGTACCATTCCAGCTGTCAATCAAGTGCCTTATTATCATAAACTCTTCTGCTGGGAAAAATTTTGCCAGTATGTATGTGTGAATTGCATGGTGGGAAACCCCCTCTCCCGGTGCAGCCTCATAGTGATTACTGAGCATGCTTGCCATCACAGAAAGTCTGGTCTGATAAAGGGGGCATGAGTTAAGAGAGGGAGGGGGATTAAAAGACTGAGCAAATCAAGTACTGGATTGAAGGCATGCAGAAACACACACACCTCAGAGTTAATTCTGCCTACATGTATTTAATTATAGATGCAAAGTAATTTTTCAGTATATATACACTTTAAAAGTTATGTGGAAACAACTCCCAACATCCCCCTTAGAATTAGGTTACTAATGTGAATACACCCTCTGGGTCTGCACAGAATGATCACAGCTCTACATCACGGTGAGGGCTCAATGCCTAATTATGTGTCTGTCTCTTTAAGGGAATCTTCTAACTGGGATTGGTCTAGAACGATCAACTATTGCTGCTTATTGACCAAAGATGTGACAAACTGGGAAATTGATAATGTTGGGAATTGTCTGTGCTCTGGGTTCTTATGGACAATAATTAACCAAATCCTATCGGATTAAACAGGATATGCAGATTTTCAGCCGTGTGTGGCATGAACATCCTATAGAAGTTATCCTCTTTCTGTACTGAAATATAGGGAACCAATGAAGATGGAGGTATTAAAGGCATAGGTGACATTATGCTGTCCATACACCTAAAGAATATGATCGTTTTCTAACCCCCCCCAGATGTGGCTTTAAACTTCCAATCTATCACTAACCTGAAGACAACCACTGGGCTATGATAAACTGTCCATCCTATTACAGGGCAGAGGAATTGTGGCTTCCACTGTCCTATACTTGGTTTAGCAACATGGAGCTTGCATCTGCTTTCACACATTCATTCTTGTCTGCAAGGCAAGCTCTATGGGACAGAGCAGCCCTTTGGGAACTTGGTACAGCTCTTGCAACTACACCAGCTGCAATTGGTTAATAGGGGCGGTGAGAGATCTTTACAGGGTCTGGGTTTGTTTTCTCAGTTTAAATTGCCATTAAAACCCTCCGCACGTCTGGACAGAGGAAAGGAGTTTCCTCCAACTTCGTGTTCTTGTTATTAGGTCACATGATGGGAATTTATCTCAGACCATTACATCACACAAAACGGACGGAGCCCAGCACGACTGGCACTGGGGACTCTTGGCAACTGGATGAGGGATTTGGCTTATTTTTGGTGTTTTATTTCATTGGGGGACTTCCAGAAATGCCACAATTTCTTTACTTTCACCCATAGACCCCCCCCCTCCCTGCCCTTTACATCCCTTTAACTGATCTGTACATATTGTCTATTGTTCCACCAGTAATGATGAAACATACAGCCACATTGTTAGTCTTTCTGGTGATGATCTCCTGCCTTATATTTCCTCCTTATGGAGACCCTAGACCCATTGATATTATCGGCTAATAACATGGAATAATAAAACACAGAGAGATTATCAGCTGATACCAGGAATAGGGTGATAATATCGCTACGTCTTTTACTTCTGCCATCTTGGGACTACTGGTGTCACCGTGTAACAAAGACAACGAATGATTAGACTTTATTTTCATATAAATATATCTTAAGAAGTTCAAAGGTTTGGGGTATCAGATCAGAAGGACTTTAAATTAGGTTTTAATTCCCCTTTAAATCCAATCAACCAACAAAAAATGACTGAAGATTATTAAATAATGAGAACTCTGTCCCTTTAATTTTTGCTGGGATGCTCTGTCCCACGGTCCATGATTCATCACTGGAGATTTCTCCACCCATTACTTGTCACGTTTATTTACTGTAACATTTGGTTTACATAGACCAGGAAACCTGCAGGACGATTAGTACAGAAACAAAATGATTACCGGTGAATAATTACACCAAAATTCCCAACCCCAGACAGGCAGATTCCTTGAAGAAAGGGCTGTATCTTTAAAAGCAATTAAGAGAACAGGGTAAGACCACGAGAACCATTAACGTGATATTGTCTTTGCTTTCATCAGTGGCGAACACTGTACAGTTCTCTACTGCTAGTCATGAAAATGTAACTTCTAATGGTGGCTGTACATAGATACATTTAAAGGACAACCAAAGCCTCAGAACAACACTTAATCAGAAGGCAGAGCACCCTGATATAAAAACAGTAATCTGTGTCTCACCTCTCATTGTGATGTGGGTGCTGGGAAATTTACCTTTCTAACATGGGGTTTGTGCTTTATTTCCCAGAATTCCTGTATCACACAATGTGGTCATGACCATTGTGTTATTTGCACATGCCCAGTGCTAAAGTACTGCAGGAACTTGTTGCTGCAGGTTACGCCTACTAGTAATCTCTAGCCAATGTTGTTACAGTCCATATTAGAAAGGGGACCATGTGACTGAAGTAGTTCTTTAGGGGATTACATTTACTTTAATGACATAATCTGGGGTGGTAACTTTCAATTTATTGGTGTTCTTCAAGGAGATGTTTCCAGATTATTGCTCTCACCCTATTCCTAATGGCTGTTTGCCATGACTTAACTGCCTTAACTGGCGATCCACCTTGCACTTTTGGTTTTAAGCTTACCAGATCAACCTCTCTATATACTCTACAGTGTAATGCTGCGATTGGCCATTTGGGGGCTACTCTTATCCCCAATTGTTATCTGCTTTCTGTACTTTAGTATAGGGAGCCAATAACAACCAGTGGTAATTTTCAGGCCTGAATGACCTTCAAACATCAAATTGAAATCAGATCGGGCACATACAAGATCACCATAGATACACCTGATGTTATAGAAGACGTTCGCTAGCTGCCAAGCGGTTGGTCTTCCTGTTATTGCTCATTCACACATTCATATCGGGACACACACGTCTGTTTTATTGATGAGAATTAGAAACACAAACGCACAGTAAAAATCAGTACGACAACGAAACCTCACGGTACATTAATACAGTGATTACACATCACCCTTGTGGGGAGGGTCATTGCAAAGAGAGTAAAGGTCACTGTAGAAGTCACATTCCAGACCAATAGAGTCATTCCAAACATGATTTCTCCCCGAGGCCTCTGAGCAGAACAATATTATTATATTTATATATAAATCATTATATAATTATAATTATAGTGTCCTTTTTATTTATATGTTTTATAGTTATATATCGTTATATTAGTATTGCTCTAGTTGGCACACCCACTAACAGCTTTATATAACTATGCATAATTGTCCCATAAACTTAAATAGGACTGACATCACCAGCTGCAGGGAACCATGGGAAACAGGCAATCTGAACCTTTTAGGACCTTAAGGTACTGAGACTGTAGCAATGGTGGATGATGAACCCTGATAGGGTCACCTGTGCTGCTGTGAGGTCATAGTTCAACTTTTATTACATAGTTCTCTAGTTTTCATAAGGGGCCCTCCACTTGAACATGTGGCATACATTTATCTTTAAAATAATGAAAAATTGAATGGGTTAGGGTTTATTGGCAGCCCCTCTTCTGCAGAGTCTGTGACCTCTAAAGCCTGGTACACACATTTTAATTTTTCCTCCTGACCGACTGTTCGAGACTTTCAACCGGTCGGCCAGGGGGAAGGACTGTCGGTCGTGGCAAAAGCAGCTGATTCGGACCAAGGGATGGTCGTCGATCGGTCGGAGCAGCCATACAATAATTTGGCCCGCTCGACAGAAACACTGAAGTGTCTGTCGGTTGGGCTGAATTATTGTATGGTGTGTACCCAACTTAAAGGGCATGTCCACCCCCAAAACTATAATCCCCCCACTACTGGCCCCATTGTGTAGTGTAGTTTAATCCTTACCTTACATCCCAGCTCCATCTGGTTCTACTGCTATCCCCCCCTAAAGTCCAAAAAACGCCCACCAGGAGTACTGCAGAGTCCATATAGGACTCTGCCTCCTGTCTCCCCTCCGGGGAGAAGTTTGGCATGCGTACTCCAGCCCTTCTCCCCCTCCCTCTGCCTCCTGATTAGGATTCCCTCCCCCTAGCGTAAAAACGTTTTCATACAATATTCTCCCTGTCCCCCCATTCCCAACCGCTATAGTGTTAAGTTCAGAAAGTGCCCCAAACATTACTTACCTTCCCTCTTTCCTCTGCCGCACTGAACACCCGGCAGCCGCTGCCATGATTGGCTGCCGCTCAGCCAGTCACAGATGCGACTGCCGGTCCCGCCCCTCTGCTTGCATTTTCTCGCAAGCAGAGGGCCTGTCAGTGCGGCGGAGGAAAGAGGGAAGGTAAGTAATATTTGGGGCACTTTCTGAACTTAAAACTATAGCGGTTGGGGATGGGGGGACAGGGAGAATATTATATGAAAAAAATTTAAGAAGGGTGGACATGCCCTTTAACGTGAACTTCTATCACTTTCGTTATGTTTATTGACTTCAGTTATGTTCCTGTTTTTCCAGTTAGGAGATGATTACTGTAGATTGTTCTTCTGATTTTCTATGTGGACAAAATCTTTTTAACCACTTGCACATATAACTTAGCCTTCTCGTCCTACTGTTCAGTCACAAGCTAAGGGCAATAGTCGGGCTGCAGCCCAAAGTTAAAATAAGTGAGATAAGAGACAAGGGGGGAGATTCAATATGTCCCAATTCCATCTAAAACCCACATTAACCTGAAGAATTTTCGGGTTAACGTGGGTTAAAGATGGATTTTAGAGCACAGTGCCATTTCCAAATGTTCTTGGAAATTGCACTGTGCTATCGATCCAAAACGTTAAGTTCTGCTCTACTTTGTAGCGCGAAACTTAAGGTGGTGGGCTGTGGAGCTTTAAAGTCACGCTACTTACCTTACTTATCATGCGATGCAATACCTGACGTAATCTCATTTATGTCAGGTATTGTATCGCGAGATCGGGCTAAGGTAAGTAACGTGGCACTTTGTATTGAAGCTCCATGAAGGTGCAAATGTTTGCCTGTGATATTAATCTGTAACAACCAATCGGATGCTAGCTGTTTAGTGGCCTAATGCAATTACATTATATCCGACTGGGTGCAGCAGATAAATATGCGTAGAAGCAGTAATAGAAATATAACACTACAATATACTGTATAATGTGTTATCTTTGTAACTGTGTTGCCTTAGCATTGGCCTTGTAAGATAAAGAAGTATACAAAGTGCTTGGGAGGGTTGAACGTTTGGAATGTTTTAGTTAAAGGGCAAGTACAGCAATGATATAAAGTTTTAGATTTGGCTTCAGTACCCCCCTCCAACCTAATTTTCGCATTATTCGTTTTTTAGAAAGATACTGAAGAGACTTGCCAGACATGTGTCCCTTGCGCCTGGGTGCTGCCTCCTGCTGCTGTTGCGAGATTGTTTTGTGCACAAGCAGTGAGGAGCTTCCTAGTTGCGGCTCCCAGGTAATTGGGCGTGACTTTACTGTCACACCTTTGACTGACAGCCACGACCAGGAAGCAGAGAGGAGTAGCGCGGAACAGCGACAAGGGACCGGGTCTGGTAAGTCTCTTCCGGAGCATCTTTGTGAAAAATGAATAAAGTGAAAATTAAATATAATTTTATTTCATGGCTGGACATGCCCTTTGTTCCTTTTGACTGTATTTGGATTGAAAGCATGCAGTAACACACGCAAATTAGGGTAAGTGCTACTTACATGTAGTCAATCGTAGATTAAGATGAGGAAAAGTTATTTTTTCAGTATAGTGTCCCTTTAAATTAAATGAAACAAGAACTAAGGTTATCTTGACCAGAGACATAGGGACTGATGCGGTGTAAAGGTGCCATGCCGATGCAGGCATAGAAAGGAATGTATATACTTTCCCTAGAACGATCATTCCTTCGTCCCATATACACACACAATCTTTATTGGCTTCCTACCCTTAAAGTATAGGGGGACGTAACTATCCGATGTAAATTTTCCGATGCGATGCTGGTGGCCTGTAGCTATTCGTCTATCCGTGGACTATGCCGATATTCAGTATATCCAGTCGGATCCGACCAGGCTCCTTTAGAGCTACTTACTGGGTGATGTAGTACAGGGGATGATGGGTAATGTCAGGGACACAGATTCCCAGTCTGTCACTTGGTCCCTCAGTCCCACAGACAGTACAGGGAGGAAGGTAAATCCCTTACCAGCGCAGGGTGTAAGTTCTTTGATTATATTGCACAACTTCCAAGGCTAATGTGTACGTGACCAGAAGTATAAGAATATGTGTGAGAAATTGTTTCTTTGCTATTCATTTAGAGAAACCTTTGTGACTGGACTGACTGATTTCCAGAGCCCTCGGTTTTGTGTTTATTTTTCCCAGTTCTGACTTGATTCACTGCTGATAGTTACAAACACAAGGAAAATCCTAGGCGCTTGGTTAACAGAGCGTTTGTTTGGGCTACATGTCAGATAAATGTGTATTGGTGCCTGAAGGTTTGTGTATTTCTACGTCATTTATCATTTTAACAACTACCTGCTTGCTACACCACCCTACCATGCATCAGTTTCAATGTCAACTGAACAAGAACCCCCAATGAAAGGGCATGTCCACCCTCCAATAACATTTTGCATATGGCCTAATTGCCCCCCAAAACCTCAACCTCGCTAGGTCTAAACATTACAAATCTACTAAACAGCCCTCATTCCCTCTGCTTCCTTCTGCTGCTTTCTGTGCCATGTAGACCTTGGGCCGTTTGGGGGTGGACAAACCAATTAATAAAAATATTTATTGTTATATTGATAAAAACAACTGGAGGTTTTATCTCTTATATTATTACAGCAAAAACTGCAGTTAGTGAGCGTGTTTGGTGCTGGACTTCTCTGTGGAACTGCTTTGGCTATAATTATACCAGAAGGGATAGAGCTACTCGATGGATCTACAAAAGGTAAGGATTACTATCCATAAAACTGTTTAAATGTGTGTTACATTTCTATGCACGGCTCTCCAGGATGACGAATGGCGTGTTTATTTCCACACGCAATAGCGGATTATTTCCAGCACAACTGATTTACCCACAGAGACGTTACCTACAAAATCTGTACAAAAAACTTCAACTATAGGAATGTGGGAAGTAGTGCAGAATATGTTCCCCTCACCCCCTATGGGTAGATCAGATATTAACAGAGATAGGAACCTGCAACTGCAATTAAACTATTGAGCCTATTAGGCCTATTCAGGCCATACGTATCATTTATCTACTGTGCAGGAATCAATTTCATAACTGCGAGCTGTGGGGGCTAGATTTAGGCTGAGGCCACACTATGACGGACGGCAAGACGGGGGAAACTGGATCCCCGTGCATTGTGGCCACTCAAGTGCAATTATTAGCGTGTGAGTAATGTTCTTTTAAGAATACTGGAAAATAAAGTCTGGCAGCAGATGGCAGCACCGCAGAGTAAAATGGGGGAATCGTGGTAATAAGAACTGGGCTATAACTTCTGCACATGCCCCAACTCCTCCTACCTGCCAGGGAGTGGGTGGGGAATTTCCGCATTGGAGCTGTGTGATGTCAGTTGCCCAGTCCTAGTGCAGATTTCAGAGGGGTAGATACAAATAACAAAAATAACACTTAAAGTACATGTCCAGACAAAATAACACTTAAAGGGCATGTCCAGACAAAATAACACTTAAAGGGCATGTCCAGCCAAAAAATAACTAAGTGTTTCTAGCCTAATTACCCCCCAAAATCTAAGATCTTAGTATTTTAACCTTACCTTAATCCGACACTCCTATGCTGGGATATACTTCGATCCGTCGCCGAAAGTCCCGCCTCCCGCTTTCTTCCGGGTATGTACTGTCAGTTCCGGCCACAACGTGATGTTACGCCCAATGGTTCACAGTCCATAGCGAGAAGATTGAGGGCAATCTGTCCTGCGCTCCGTTCTCTTTTGACTGGACATGTCCTTCAACAAGGAATAAGGTTGCTTAAAATGTTATTTTTAATATTTGCTTCTCTTTTAAAAGTCTATAAATCCTTTATTTTACTTTCATGTGTTGAGTAACGTGAAATGTATGGGCTTGTTCTTTTATTTGGTCTTTTCTTGTAGAAAGTCCTGTTATCTGCCATAATATTACCCAGAACCATACAGACCTCAGCAAGACAAGTGATGATGTTCCTGCAAAGGGATCTGTGGTCCCTCCCCATTTCTTTATTGGGGTCTTTCTTGTGGTGGGATTCATACTGATGTTCCTTGTGGATCAAATTGGAAGTTATTGTTCCTACCATGGTGAGTTTATACTCTGTGCTGCATACTGTCACACACTGCATTGTCACACTTCTAAAGGTGACCATACATTAGGCCGATTTTATGTACAATCCGACATACAATCCGACATTTCCATTGATTGGACGAAAAATTGTACATTTTCCCAATCTTATTAAACGACATTAGATCATAAAATCAATCGTAATTATGAACGGGAAAGTCGATTGGTAAAATGATCGTAGTGTTTTCTGTAGTTCCGATTAAATGTAATGTAACCTCACAATAGACGACATTCGACTTTAATCACAAAACGAATTGAATGTCGAACAATATGTATGCTACATCTTAATACAATAAACATTGTATATCTGTCTATCAAAGTATCGGTCGGTTTAAGATTGTAATTACGATCATAATAGTGTATGGCCACCATAACTCCATAGGATTTACAACCAATCGGATGTTATCTAACTGCAGTAGACCAGTAAAAATCTATAATCTGATTGGTTGTTGCAGATGAATAGCAGGGACCCTTGCATCCAATCTGTTATTGAATAAGCCAAATTGCTAATTCATAGCTGATTGGAATTTTCTTGTAAATTTGTGATGATTTGAAATTACACTGAAACAATCTCATATCCTATCTTTAAAAGTATCTTGCTTGGGGGTATGGGTAGGGGAAGGGTTAAAACAAAAAGTAAAAAATAAATAGGTTAAGATCAAGATCTCAGTAAAAAATCCATTTAAAATGACACTTCCATATAGTAAAATTCTTAAAACACTCACTTATGCCTATCCACCAATCTCATATCCTATACCCAGTAGTGGGAGCAATCGCTTTGTGGCCACACACACAGAAACGTCATTGGCTTTCTAGTAAATGGAGCAGATAACGCAACAGAAATTTTCCATCTGGAACAATAGATCCTGATGTCTGTGGGGGTATATGGAGACCTTTCACATCTCTATGTCAGTGCAATAAAATTACCCAGAAGCCTCTGTTTCTTATTTGCATACTCTTGCTATCTTGTTTAATTTTTTAAGGTTGCCATACACATGCGATTTCCATCACAATTGGCCGACAGATCACATTAGTACTTGTCAGCACATTACGAAGAGAACCGCACACATGGAACCGACTGATCGTCTATACACAGTATGGGGATCGGTCGGCCAAGCGCCATACACAGGCCGATGGTATCACCTCCCTGGAGCTGATACCAACAGACATTTTCCGTCTTCCGTGACCAACCATGATGCCGACCATGTCAGCATTACAGTCGGATTCGGCCCCTACACATTAGCGATATTGGGTAAATCCCGTTGTGGACACCTTTGGTGACGTAAGTCAGTTCATGAACATCTTAGTTTGACATCACTGGTTGCACAATCCAGAGCCACATCCCTTATGTTAGAAAGGGTCCAACTTCTGACCATCCCCCTCCCAATAAGCATTATGGTTATTTGGACCATTGGGCTCATGAGACAGAAGAAGAATTTCTAATGAAAATGCTACAGGTTTTTTGTAATCTGCCCCAAAGCCAGAAATAATAAACTACAAGGATAGATAAGGAAGCAAATGGATCCTGGATCGGTGCCGTAATCTTCTAACACTTTAACCTTTAAAGTTAAACTTATCATTAGATGATTGTTTACATGATTGTCCTTAGGCCGGATTCACATGAGCAGATATTTCAGATCGATGATATTTGCCACAACTGACGCTATGTTGGCCCAACGGGATGATGGATAGCAGGCTGAAAAATTTGCCGCTGTCGGTCCCGACATCATTTATAGGAGCCTGTGCACACCCTAGATAGGGCAGAGCCATTACTGGTCAGCTGACAATTACTGGGTGTGTATGTGACCTTTAAAGGGCAAGTTCACTCCAAAAAACCTTTAATTTTTATATTACCCCCCCAAATCCCACTTTCGCATTATTCCCAATTATCAAAAACGCTCCTTTCTTCCCTGACCCGGTCCCTTGCCATTTAGGTGCCGCCCCCTGCTCCGGTTTAGAGCTCCTTTTAAAGCAAAAACATGAGCAGGGGACTAATGCGCAGACAGCCATCTTTCTTCCTGGTCGCGGCTCTCAGGCGATTGGCTATGATGTCACGATGCGCCTTAACTGACAGCTGTGTCCAGGAAGTGGAGCAGCTGTCAGCAGCAGAGGCAGTGTCGGAGCGGCCAGGGACCGGGTCAGGTAAGCTAGTTCAGGAGCATTTTTGAAAGCTGCCAGTAACGTGATAACGGGGTTTGGGGGGGTTTCAGTGGACATGCCCTTTAATGCCATCTACAGTCCATGATCTAGGGTGTTAAATTGCTGCTTTGTCTTTTGTGATGTTTATTGTTTCTTTAGATTTAATTCAACATGGAAATTCACAGTTAATATTTTTGATATTCTTTCAGTTCCTAAATCATGTGACTGCGTTTCACACATGTCACTTTGTGTATATAGAAAATAAATGGACAAATTGGCCTGGAGAATGAATGCTTCTCAGTACCATGTGACCTGCTGTTTATTTGCCTTTGGGAAGTTACAGCTGAATTGGTCCTACTATGTGAATCCTGTAGCGCACAGGGTTTCTTTATGTGAAAGGGCAAATCTTATGCTGGGGATAAAATAAAACAAACTTCATTTATTGTGCAGTGTTAACCCCATCAGCTCCAAAACATAGATCTGTCAACGTCTGCGATACTATTTTGGCTATTTCGCTCGCCCAGCCGACAATTGTCTGATAATGTTTCATTTGTAACCTCCCTAACACTGCTGGGGGTGATTGTACAGTAACACTATGTGGGTGTGTTATTTCTTACAGATCCCCGAACAGGGATGTCGGCCAGGACAAGCATAACTGCGACTCTGGGGCTGGTGATACATGCAGCAGGTCAGTGTAAGAGCTCAGGGATGGGGCCAGCAGTAAACTCTAATGGCAATAAACAGTATGTTAGTTTAGTTCTTCTTATGATCAAAGAACTTTAGAAACTTATTTGATTTGTTTTCTAATTTCTACACACATTGGGGAAGCACAATAATAATAATTAGAATAATAATTAAAGCAGAAATCTGATTGGTTGCAGACTAATATGCTCTAGATTAGAATATAATTTTGTGGCATCACCACTGTAGCTTAGCTCCTCCCCCTTGCAGGAGGGGCGTGTTCCAGTTTTTTATTTAAAGGGCAAGTATAGTGAAAAAATGATTTTGGCTCATCTTAATCCATAAATGAATACATGTAAGTAGCACATACTCTGAGGTTTGTGCGTCGCTGCATTCCTTCAATACAGTCATTGATTTGTTCAGGCTCAGTACCTCTCCTCCCAATCTTAACCGACACCTCCTTCCATCTGGCATGGCCATCTATAATGGCAAGCATGCTCAGTAATCACTAAGAGGCAGCATTGGAAGAGGGAATTTTCCATCATGCAATTCACATGATTTGCATGAACACTGTGTCCATTCCAGTTATAGCAAAACTGCACCTATCAGAAGATGGTTCAGATTGGATATCTAAAGATAACTATTTTTTCAGTATAGATAGCCCTTTTATACCTATTACCTTAAAGGGTCACTATACTCACTGAAACAAGTTTACATTTTCTGAAACTACAAATTGGGAAATGTAAAATGTTGGCACTCACATATTTATCTGTGCTTGCTTAAATTATTAATGTTTAGTGAGTGCTCCTAATTGCCCCCACCCTCCCTTACTCACTGCCTTTTTGTAGTGTCTGCGACACTTATAAATTCTGCACAGCCTCACCATGGACACTGCTCTAATTACAGATCTCCCCCTCCCTCCCCCTGCCTTCTTTTTTCTGCTGATTCTCATAAATGTTGCAGAAAGTGTGCTGGCAGGCAGCTAAAAATCCTAGTAAGAGGTCAGGGATGGGTCACATATTACAATTTCTGCTTCTGAAGTGACAGGTCTTTCCCTGTAAATGCTGTGATTTCCAATTATGATTTCTCAGAATCTACAGCTCAGATTTAAAATCTGAAAAAGAGTGGGATCTTGCTGTATCTAAAGCTACTGTTTTTGAAAAGTATCTTTAATTAAAGATACACTTTAAAGTAAATGTACAGAAAGTGCTTGCAATGAACTTTGATTTTTGTTGCAGTATTTAAAAAGGTCTTTTTACTTATGTGCGTCCTGCCATGGGAATGGCGGCAACTAAAGAGTTACTATGTTACATAACATAACGTACATAACATAGTAACTCTTTAGTTGCCGCCATTCCAGTGGATTATCCAGTCATTCACTTTCTGTATAATGAGGTATCCAAGTTGTTTTTTCCTGGCTATGCAAGGCTCAGGGCCAGGGATTTCCAACCTGCAGCCCTCCAGATTTTTGAAAACTACAACTCCCAGCATTCCTCCATGGCAGAAGAAACCAAGGAATACTGGGAGTTGTAGTTTTCCAACATCTGGAGGGCCATGGGTTGGACATCCCTGCACTGGGCAATAGAGCAATATTTAATAATTTTTAGTGGATATATATGGAGGACACTTATAATTAATGTAATTAACAGGGCTGTGATAATTACAACCGGATTGTATTTATACTGCAGTGATTCTGACATCCTTGCTGCATGATTTCAATGTACAACCCCTAACTGCCCTTTGCTGTTTGAGAGGTTCTGCAAACAAAAACCTATTTTTATAATTTATCTGTTATATCATCATATGTGCTGTTTATGGACTACTACACAATTACACCATAGGCAATAAACCTAGGAGCTGAAGATTATTCATTGCTGCAGTACAACAACCAGCCACTTACTTGCAAATCTGTAACCTAAATACAAAGGCAAAATCTGCTAGTTTGACTGCTGATTACAAACTGAGCTTCTCTGAGGATTTCATGAAGATTTTGTGTCTCAAACACCCCCCCAAAATCTGATTGGTCCTGAACAAATCTTAAATCTGATTGGCTCTTGTATTATTGACCAATCATATGTTGGGGATGTGCCAAGGAGACAGTATAAAACAGCTAGAGGCCTTCAGCAAGTCCTAGTTCCGTTTTAGTAGCAGAGCGGCTAGTTTGTGCTGCAAGCATAACAACTGTCAGATCGCTTCTCTGCCTTTTGGCTAAGATCAAGTGTAGTATCTGTTCTTATCGGTTGAAGGTTGAAAGGGAAGGCATCCTTGTCCCACACCAGGGATGTCTCTCCCAAGCTCCCGTCTGATAATGGACAGGTCTGCCTTGGAAGCCTGGCTTACCCTGTGCACTATATGTTCACTGGGTCACGTTGGTTTTACTCCTTGTACATCCTGGTTCCCCGTTAAAGGGGACCGGATAATTTTTTTTGCCTTTGCCGGATGAGGCTTAGGCCCTATTGGCGCACCCCTATTAGTTTGCCTGGATGAATTGGCACCTTTATTTATTGCACTTATCCCCATTACATTTTCGTTTGGTTTTGTAGCGGAACAGTCTGGGTCCTTTTTAAGATCTTCAGCTTTCCCAATTGAACCCTCCCTAAAGACTTCCTGGTGGCATCTGGGAGTCGAAAGGGGGGGCAGTATTGGTGGGCCTCCCATAGCCTTACGGCACCGGGAAGCCCTAAGATCCCCTCTGTGGTGGGTCCATTTGCGGCTGGACAACCGGGAGGGGAAGATGGTCCTGACTACCACTCGAGCACTTGTGTGTTCACTTGTGGTGTGAGGCACGAAAGCACGTACCGGGCTTTCAATAAAAAAAAAACTGTCCGATGTTTGGTGCCTAAGGGCAACGCCACACTGCAACGCAGACAGATGCGCAAGCGTAATCACACAACAGGGCAGTCGGGTTATGGTTGGAGTTGTATATTGGAAACATATAGAGAACTAGTGGTTAATCAGGAAAAACACATGCAGCCAGTCTGAGTAAGAATGATCACAGTATAAAATGCAATCAATTTACAATAATGCAGCCCTGCTAATTACATTATCTGTCTGTCAGGCTCTGTGTAATACAAGGTTTGTTACCATATAACTTTCATTTATGGCTTTTACATGTGTGTGGGTTGGGTTAAAAAGGTTTTTCTTTGATTATCGCGTTTCTGAGAATTCTGCCTAGTATTCCCAGGGAATAACTGGAAGATTTATTGACTTTATTAATAATTATAATGTGGGACTAGAAGAGACGTCTTGGAACGTTCTCCCATGATTTGCCAGTACATGCGTGTCCTGCTTGCAATCGCGAGTCAGCGATAATCGTGCCATGTATGGGCACTTTATCGGGCAAAACAGCCACTTGTTCGGAGATCTGGATGGTCAGGGATGATCCCCAACCAAACGCCCATTTCTTGTTAATAAGTAACTCCGGCTCTAAAGCCTCCTACGATCTTGGCACAGACACATGACCCCCGACATTGCACACCCATGATGAACGGCGCTTCAGACGATAATCGCACGTGTGTATGCGTTCGGTCTGGGGTCGTTCGTTGATCCGCCATGGGCATTAGGCCTGAATTTGAAGAATAATTTCAAAGAATCTTAAAGGTGAACTAAACCCTTATGGCTAATTATATTACGTTGTTCTTCATATAAACCAAAGTCTTTGTGTCTAAATCTGGCCATGCACATGCGATTACCATAATATGTATACCATATGTTGTATAGGGTCAATCAGCTGTGTGGCCATCATATAAGATCCCTTTATTTAAAGTAAAGGGGGACAAAGCTGACCAATGGATGTTTGTCATCAGTACCAACCAATCAGGTAGTTAACCAGCATTGTGTTTAGTTATTATCGGCTGTGTTTAGTTATTAAGGGGGTGTGAGTAGCGATTTAAGCATATTTTTAAAGAAATAAATAGGCGGTTGGGGGTGGGCAGGGGCACCTACCTTATACTAAAAGTTTATTTTTAGGGTGGACATGCCCTTTAATAGCACAGGCAAACTGTATGGTGTCAGTTCCTTAATAAGAGTTTTTATACTTACATGTTTGTGGGTTTCTAGCAATGCATTTCCCTGTCCATTTTAATGAATATGAATGGGTTCTAGTTTCCTATTGACCTTTATTAGTGTATTTAATATAAAACTAGTTGTTGCAGGGGAAGCAGAACAGTGGCCATTGAAAGGGATAGCACAGGGAGCCAAGTAAAATAATTACTGCTGGGGGTTAAAGTAAAAGCAGCAATTAGTTCCATGTTCCCAAGGAAGATTATTTTAGCAAAGAAGATTTTCTGTTACTTGACAACTGTAATACCCACAGGGCAATTTCACATCACTGTATCTACCACTGGGACTATAGGGAGAAATGATTGTCGTATGGTCCAAGCAGGATACTAGGATCCTGTTTTATAGAGCCAACCTTTATATCCATAGTTATACTGCCATCCCCATAGCTACACTGTCATTGCTATAGCTATACTGCCATCCCCATAGCTACACTGTCATTGCTATAGCTATACTGCCATCCCTATAGCTACACTACCATTGCTATAGCCATACTGCCATCCCCATAGCTACACTAACCATTACTAGCTATACTGCCATCCCCATAGCTACACTACCATTACTATAGCTGTACTCTGCCACCCCCATAGCTACCTATACCATTACTATAGTTTTACTGCCACCCCTATAGTACACTAACATTGCTATAGCTATACTACCATCCCCATAGCTACATACCATTACTATAGCTATACTGTACTCCCATAGCTACACTACCATTACTATAGCTATTCCGCCATCCCCATAGCTACACTACCATTACTATATCTATTCCGCCTCCCCATAGCTACACTACCGTTACTATAGCTATTCCGCCATCCCCATAGCTACACTACCATTACTATAGCTATACCCCAATCCCCATAGCTACACTACCATTACTATAGCTATACCGCCATCTACATAGCTACACTACCATTACTATAGCTATACTGCCATCCCCATAGCTACACTACCATTGCTATAGCTATACTGCCATCCCCATAGCTACACTACCATTACTATAGCTATACCGCCATCCCCACAGCTACACTGTCATTGCTATACCTATACTGCTATCCCCATAGCTACACTACCATTACTATAGCTATACCGCCATCCCCATAGCTATATCTCCATCCCCATAGCTACACTGTCACCCCCCATAGCTACAATGTCACCCCCATATCTATACTGCCATCCCCATAGCTATACCACCATCCCCAGGGCTACAACCATCCCCAGGGCTATACCACCATCCCCAGAGCTATACCACCATGCCCATAACTATACCGCCATCCCCAGAGGTATACTGCCATCTCCAGAGCTATACCGCCATCCCCATAGCTACACTACCATTACTATAGCTATACTGCTATCCCCATAGCTACACTACCATTGCTATAGCTATACTGCCATCTCCATAGCTACACTGTCATTGCTATAGCTGTACTGCCACCCCCATAGCTACACTACCATTGCTATAGCTATGCTGCTATCCCCATAGCTACACTGTCATTGCTATATAACATAGTTTATACTGCCACCCCCATAGCTACCACTGTCATTGCTATATACATAGTTATACTGCCATCCCCATAGCTACACGGTCATTGCTATATACATAGTTATACTGCCATCCCCATAGCTACACTACCATTGCTTAGCTATACTCTGCTATCCCCATAGCTACACTGTCATTGCTATAGCTAACTGCCATCCCCATAGCTACACTGTCATTGCTATAGCTATACTGCCATCCTCATAGCTACACTACCATTTCTATACTATACTGCTGTCATCCCCATAGCTACACTGTCATTGCTATAGCTATACTGCCATCCTCATAGCTACACTACCATTGCTATAGCTATACTACTGCTATCCCCATAGCTACACTGTCATTGCTATAGCTATACTGCCATCCCCATAGCTACACTGTCATTGCTATAGTTATACTGCCATCCTCATAGCTACACTACCATTGCTATAGTTATACTGCCATCCCCATAGCTACCACTACCATGCTATAGCTATAACTGCCATCCCCATAGCTACACTACCATTGCTATAGCTATACTGCCATCCCCATAGCTACACTACAATTGCTATAGCTATACTGCCATCCCCTAGCTACACTACCATTGCTATAGCTATACTGCCATCCCCATAGCTACCTACCATTGCTATAGCTATACTGCCATCCCCATAGCTACACTAACTTTGCTATAGCTATACTCGCCATCCCCATAGCTACACTACCATTACTATAGCTATTCCGCCATCCCCATAGCTACACTACCATTACTATAGCTATTCCGCCATCCCCATAGCTACACTTCCATTGCTATAGCTATACTGTAACCCCCATAGCTAACTGTCATTGCTATAGCTATACTGCCATCCCTATAGTTACACACTACCATTACTATAGCTATCTGCCATCCCCATACTACACTACCATTACTATAGCTATACTGCCATCCCCATAGCTACCTACCATTACTATAGCTAACTGCCATCCCCATAGCTACACTACCATTACTATAGCTATACTGCCATCCCCAATCTACACTACCATTGCTATAGCTATACTGCCATCCCCATAGCACACAACATTGCTATAGCTATACTGCCATCCCCATAGCTACACTACCATTGCTATAGCTATACTGCCATCCCCATAGCTACACTACCATTGCTATAGCTATACTGCCATCCCCATAGCTACACTACCATTACTATAGCTATACTGCCATCCCCATAATTACACTACCATTACTATAGCTATACTACCATTACTATAGCTATTCCGCCATCCCCATAGCTACACTGTCATTGCTATAGCTATACTGCTATCCCCATATCAACACTGTCATTGCTATAGCTAACACTACATTACTATAGCTATTCCGCCATCCCCATAGCTACACTGTCATTGCTATAGCTATATGCTATCCCCATAGCTACACTACCATTACTATAGCTATACTGCCATCCCCATAGCTACACTGTCATTGCTATAGCTATTCCGCCATCCCCATAGCTACACTGTCATTGCTATAGCTATACTGCCATCCCCATAGCTACACTGTCATTGCTATAGCTATTCCGCCATCCCCATAGCTACACTGTCATTACTATAGCTATACTGCTATCCCCATAGCTACACTACCATTACATGTCACATGTCTACATATTATTACAATGTCACCCCCATAGCTACAATGTCACCCCATATATCTATACTGCCATCCTCAGAGCTATACCACCAATCCCCAGAGCTATACGCCATCCCCAGGCTATACCCACCTCCCAGGGCTATACCGCCATCCCCAGAGCTATACCACCATCCCCAGAGCTATACCACCATCCCCAGGGCTATACCTCCGCCATCCCCAGAGCTATACCGCCATCCCCAGGGCTATACCGCATCCCACCCATCCCAGGGCTTACGCCATCCCCAGAGCATACCGCCATCCCCAGGGCTATACTGCCATCCCCAGAGCTATACCGCCATCCGTTACTATACCGCCATCCCCATAACTATGTTTACCAGTTTCCCTTCAGTCCACTGTCTCGCCATAAGGTTTATTTGGTGGTGACTTAGTTTTTTTTTAATAATCAAATATAATAATTCTCATTGTTTGGAACATCCCAGGTTGTCTGATCTGTTGGGTAAATCACTCTCTTTTACTTTTTTGTATTTTTATGCTCGCAGGATTTGATCTTTCGTGCTCCCATTGCTCCCTTTTACCATGTCTCCTGTTTCAGTCAGTCCTGCTCTGACCTGAGGAAGAGGTTGATCCTTTGAAAGCTTGTCTACTGAAATAAACTGTTAGTCCATTAGAAGTATCACAGTACTTTTTCTACATATATTGGACTAATACGGAATTTTTAAATTTTTTTATCAGGTCCTGCCCTCTCCTAGATATAATACCAGAAACCCCCAATTCTTAAAGAATCGACAAACCCCCTGACAACACACACACACACGATGTGCACCACACCCACCCCCCATGAACCCCCTCTGCGAACCTGTTGTTATGTGGCGAGTCACCTGGTGGCTGACTCGTGGTATTGCAGTGTGTCCATAACTGGGGTTATTATATAATATTCCCCCTTTCTCTGTGTTCAGCCCCATCCTAGCTATGTGACGCAGCTAAAGTGGGGACATTTGCAGTGGAGGTAAACTGTGCTGTCAAACAGCCAATAGCAATCACCCTGTGTTTTGTATTCTAGTTAAGGATAATTTCTTGCTATGGAAAGTAATTAGCTCTGGTCCCTGAATTAATGCTTGAATTGAATGACAAGCTGTAGAATCTGGAGAGTGTGTGTTCTATCAGCTTCCGATGGTGAGAGAATAGAGCATCAGATAATTCTTTTTTTTTTATCTTAATGCTGAATCAATAAGCAATACAGTGACACAGGTTGCTGTCATAGAAAGAATACAGTTTTTACACATAGTGGTACCAGGGGAGGGGCTGCGATTGTTTCATTCTCCTTTGATCCATCATTTCTAATTTAAAGGGTTCTCCACTAATGTGAAACATTTTTTTTTTTTAATCTGAAAGTACAAATTCCCTAATTCCACCAACTATAGCTATACTGCCATCCCCATAGCTACACTACCATTACTATAGCTGTACTGCCACCCCCATAGCTACACTACCATTACTATAGTTTTACTGCCACCCCTATAGCTACACTAACATTGCTATAGCTATACTACCATCCCCATAGCTACACTACCATTACTATAGCTATACTGTAATCCCCATAGCTACACTACCATTACTATAGCTATTCCGCCATCCCCATAGCTACACTACCATTACTATAGTTAGTATGGGGATGGCAGTATAGCTATAGTAATGGTAGTGTAGCTATGGGGATGGCAGTATAGCTATAGTAATGGTAGTGTAACTGGGATGGCAGTATAGCTATAGCAATGACAGTGTAGCTATGGGGATACAGTATAGTATAGCATGGAAGTGTAGCTATGGGGATGGCGGAATAGCTATAGTAATGGTAGTGTAGCTATGGGGATGGCGGAATAGCTATAGTAATGGTAGTGTAGCTATGGGGTGGCAGTATAGCTATAGCAATGTTAGTGTAGCTATGGGGATGGCAGTATAGCATAGCAATGGTAGTGTAGCTATGGGGATGGCAGTATAGCTATAGCAATGGTAGTGTAGCTATGGGGTGGCAGTATAGCTATAGCAATTGTAGTGTAGCTATGGGGATGGCAGTATAGCTATAGCAATGGTAGTGTAGCTATGGGGATGGCAGTATAGTATAGCAATGGTAGTGTAGCTATGGGGATGGCAGTATAACTATAGCAATGGTAGTGTATGCTATGAGGATGGCAGTATAACTATAGCAATGACGGTGTAGCTATGGGGATGGCAGGTAGCTATAGCAATGACAGTGTAGCTATGGGGATAGCAGTATAGCTATAGCAATGGAGTGTTGCTATGAGGATGGCAGTATAGCTATAGCAATGACAGTGTAGCTATGGGGATGACAGTATAGCTATAGAAATGGTGTGTAGCTATGAGGATGGCAGATAGCTATAGCAAGACAGTGTAGCTATGGGGATGGCAGTATAGCTATAGCAATGACAGTGTAGCTATGGGGATAGCAGTATAGCTATGCAATGGTAGTGTAGCTAGGGGATGGGCAGTATAACTATGTTATATAGCAATGACAGTGTAGCTATGGGGATGGCAGTATAACTATGTATATAGCAATGACAGGTGTAGCTATGGGGATGGCAGTATAAACTATGTTATAGCAAGTACAGTGTAGCTATGGGGATAGCAGCATAGCTATAGCAATGGTAGTGTAGCTATGGGGGTGGCAGTACAGCTATAGCAATGACAGTGTAGCTATGGAGATGGCAGTATAGCTATAGCAATGGTAGTGTAGCTGGGGATAGCAGTATAGCTATAGTAATGGTAGTGGAGCTATGGGGATGGCGGTATAGCTCTGGAGATGGCAGTATACCTCTGGGGATGGGGGTTATGTATGGGCATGGTGGTATAGCTCTGGGGATGGTGGTATAGCTGGGGATGGTGGTATAGCCCTGGGGATGGTGGTAAGCTATGGGGATGGCAGTATAGATATGGGGGTGACATTGTAGCTATGGGGGGGGACAGTGTAGCTATGGGGAGGGGGATATAGCTATGGGGATGGCGGTATAGCTTTAGTAATGGTAGTGTAGCTATGGGGGTAGCAGTATAGGTATAGCAATGACAGTGTAGCTGTGGGATGGCGGTATAGCTATTAGTAATGGTAGTGTAGTATGGGGATGGCAGTATAGATAGCAATGGTAGTGTAGCTATGGGGATGGCAGTATAGCTATAGTATATGGTAGGTAGCTATGTAGATGGCGGTATAGCTATAGTAATGGTAGTGTACTATGGGGATTGGGGTATAGCTATAGTAATGGTAGTGTTAGCTATGGGGATGGCGGAATAGCTATAGTAACGGTAGTGTAGCTATGGGGAAGGCGGAATAGATATAGTAATGGTAGTGTAGCTATGGGGATGGCGGAATAGCTATAGTAATGGTAGTGTAGCTATGGGGATTACAGTATAGCTATAGTAATGGTAGTGTAGCTATGGGGATGGTAGTATAGCTATAGCAATGTTAGTGTAGCTATAGGGGTGGCAGTAAAACTATAGTAATGGTAGTGTAGCTATGGGGGTGGCAGTACAGCTATAGTAATGGTAGTGTAGCTATGGGGATGGCAGTATAGCTATAGTAATGGTAGTGTAGCTATGGGGATGGCAGTATGGTATAGCAATGGTAGTGGAGCTATAGGGATGGCAGTATAGCTATAGCAATGACAGTGTAGCTATGGGGATGGCAGTATAGCTATAGCAATGACAGTGTAGCTATGGGGATAGCAGAATAGCTATAGCAATGACAGTGTAGCTATGGGGATGGCAGTATAGCTATAGCAATGACAGTGTAGCTATGGGGATGGCAGTATAACTATGGATATAAAGGTTGGCTCTATAAAACAGGATCCTAGTATCCTGCTTGGACCATACGACATCATTTCTCCTATAGTCCCAGTGGTAGATACAGTGATGTGAAATTGCCCTGGGGTATTACAGTTGTCAAGTAACAGAAAATCTCTTTGCTAAATAATCTTCCTTGGGAACATGGAACTAATTGCTGCTTTTACTTTAACCCCCAGCAGTAATTATTTTACTTGGCTCCCTGTGCTATCCCTTTCAATGGCCACTGTCTGCTTCCCGCAACAACTAGTTTTATATTAAATACACTATAAAGGTCAATAGGAAACTAGAACCCATTCATATTCATTAAAATGGACAGGGAAATGCATTGCTAGAAACCCACAAACATGTAAGTATAAAAACTCTTATTAAGGAACTGACACCATACAGTTTGCCTGTGCTATTAAAGGGCATGTCCACCCTAAAAATAAACTTTTAGTATAAGGTAGGTGCCCCTGCCCACCCCCAACCGCCTATTTATTTCTTTAAAAATATGCTTAAATCGCTACTCACACCCCCTTAATAACTAAACACAGCCGATAATAACTAAACACAATGCTGGAACTACCTGATTGGTTGGTACTGATGACAAACATCCATTGGTCAGCTTTGTCCCCCTTTACTTTAAATAAAGGGATCTTATAGATGGCCACACAGCTGATTGACCCTATACAACATATGGTATACATATTATGGTAATCGCATGTGCATGGCCAGATTGACACAAGACTTTGGTTTTATGAAGAACAACGTAATAAATTAGCCATAAGGGTTAGTTCACTATTAAGATTCTTTGAAATTATTCTTCAAATTCAGGCCTAATGCCATGGCGGATCAACGAACGACCCCAGACCGAACGCATACACACGTGCGAATCGTCTGAAGCGCCGTTCATCATGGGTGTGCAATGTCGGGGGTCATGTGTCTGTGCCAAGATCGTAGGAGGCTAGAGCCGGAGTTACTTATTAACAAAATGGGCGTTTGGTTGGGATCATCCTGACCATCCAGATCTCCGAACAAGTGGTGTGTTTGCCCGATAAAGTGCCCAACATGGCACGATATCGCTGACTCGCGATTGCAAGCGGACACGCATGTACTGGCAAATCATGGGAGAACGTTCCAAGACGTCTCTTCTAGTCCCACATATAATTATTAATAAAGTCAATAAATCTTCCAGTTATTCCCTGGGAATACTAGGCAGAATTTCAGAAACGCGATAATCAAAGAAAAACCTTTTTAACCCAACCCACACACATGTAAAAGCCATAAATGAAAGTTATATGGTAACAAACTGTATTACACAGAGCCTGACAGAAAGATAATGTAATTAGCAGGGCTGCATTATTGTAAATTGATTGATTTTATACTGTGATCATTCTTACTCAGACTGGCTGCATGGTTTTTCCTGATTAACCACTAGTTCTATATTTCCAATAATACAACTCCAACCATAACCCGACTGCCCTGTTGTGTGATTACGCTTGCGCAGTCTGGTTGCAGTGTGGCGTTGCCTTAGGCACCAAAATCGGACAGTTTTTTTTTTATGAAAGCCCGGTACGTGCTTTCGTGCCTCACACCACAAAGTGAACACACAAGTGCTCGAGTGGTAGTCAGGACCATCTCTTCCGGTTGTCCAGCCGCAAATGGACCCACCACAGAGGGGATCTTAGGGCTTCCCGGTGCCGTAAGGCTATGGGAGGCCCACCAATACTGCCCCCCCTTTCGACTCCCAGATGCCACCAGGAAGTCTTAGGGAGGGTTCAATTGGGAAAGCTGAAGATCTTAAAAGGACCCAGACTGTTCCGCTACAAAACCAAACGAAAATGTAATGGGGATAAGGCAATAAATAAAGGTGCCAATTCATCCAGGCAAACTAATAGGGGTGCGCCAATAGGGCCTAAGCCTCATCCGGCAAAGGCAAAAAAATTATCCGGTCCCCTTAACGGGGAACCAGGATGTACAAGGAGTAAAACCAACGACCCAGTGAACATTAGTGCACAGGGTAAGCCAGGCTTCCAAGGCAGACCTGTCCATATCAGACGGGAGCTTGGGAGAGACATCCCTGGTGTGGGGACAAGGATGCCTTCCCTTTCAACCTTCAACCGATAAGAACAGATACACACACTTGATCTTAGCCAAAAGGCAGAGAGAAGCGATCTGACAGTTGTTATGCTTGCAGCACAAACTAGCGTCTGTACTAAAACGGAACTAGGCTTGTGAAGGCTCCTAGCTGTTTATACTGTCTCCTTGCACATCCCCAACTATGATTGGTCAATAATACAAGAGCCAATCAGATTTAAGATTTGTTCAGGACCAATCAGATTTTGGGGGGGTGTTTGAGACACAAAATCTTCATGAAATCTCGAGAAGCTCAGTTTGTAATCAGCATCAAACTAGCAGATTTGCCTTTGTATTAGGTTACAGATTTGCAAGTAAGTGGTGGTTGTTGTACTGCAGCAATGAATAATATTTCAGCTCCTAGGTTTATTGCTATGGTGTAATTGTGTAGTAGTCATAAACAGCACATATGATGATATAACAGATAAATTATAAAAATAGGTTTTTGTTTGCAGAACCTCTCAAAAACAGCAAAGGGCAGTTAGGGGGTGTACATTGAAATCATGCAGCAAGGATGTCAGAATCACTGCAGTATAAATACAATCCGGTTGTAATTTCACAGCCCTGTTAATTACATTAATTATAAGTGTCCTCCATATATATCCACTAAAAATTATTAAATATTGTCTATTGCCCAGTGCAGGGATGTCCAACCCATGGCCCTCCAGATGTTGGAAAACTACAACTCCAGTATTCCTTGGTTTCTTCTGGCATGGAGGAATGTGGGAGTTGTAGTTTTCCAAAATCTGGAGGGCTGCAGGTTGGAAATCCCTGGCCCTGAGCCTTGCATAGCCAGGAAAAAACAAATTGGTACCTCATTATACAGAAGTGAATGAATGGATAATCCACTGGAAGGCGGCAACTAAAGAGTTACTTTATGTACGTTATGTTATGTAACATAGTAACTCTTTAGTTGCCGCCATTCCCATGGCAGGACGGAACATAAGTAAAAGACTCTTTTAATACTGCCACAAAAATCAAAGTTCAATGCAAGACTTTCTGTACTTTACTTTAAAGTGTATCTTAATTAAAGATACTTTTCAAAAACAGTAGCTTTAGATACAGCAAGATCCCACCTTTTTCAGATTTAAATCTGAGTGTAGATTCTGAGAAATCATAATTGGAAATCACAGCATTTACAGGGAAAGACCTGTCACTTCAGAGCAGAAATTGAATATGTGACCCATCCCTGACTCCTTACTAGGATTTTTAGCTGCCTGCCAGCACACTTTCTGCAACATTTATGAGAATCAGCAGAAAAAAGAAGGCAGGGGGAGGGAGGGGAGATCTGTAATTAGAGCAGTGTCCATGGTGAGGCTGTGCAGAATTTAAAGTGTCGCAGACACTACAAAAGGCAGGTGAGTAAGGGAGGGGTGGGGGCAATAGGAGCACTCACTAAACATTAATAATTTAAGCAAGCACAGATAAATATGTGAGTGCCAACATTTTACATTTCCCAATTTGTAGTTTCAGAAAATGTAAACTTGTTTCAGTGAGTATAGTGACCCTTTAAGTAATAGGTATAAAAGGGCTATTCATACTGAAAAAATAGTTATCTTTAGATTACCAATCTGAACCATCTTCTGATAGGTGCAGTTTTGCTATAACTGGAATGGACACAGTGTTCATGCAAATCATGTGAATTGCATGATGGAAAATTCCTCTTCCAATGCTGCCTCTTAGTGATTACTGAGCATGCTTGCCATTATAGATGGCCATGCCAGATGGAAGGAGGTGTCGGTTAAGATTGGGAGAGGAGTACTGAGCTGAACAAATCAATGACTGTATGAAGGAATGCAGCGACGCACACCTCAGAGTATGCTACACATGTATTCATTATGGATTAAGATGAGCCAAAATCATTTTTTCACTATACTTGCCCTTAAATAAAAAACTGGAACACGCCCCTCCTGCAAGGGGGAGGAGCTAAGCTACAGTGGTGATGCCACAAAATTTATTCTAATCTAGAGCATATTAGTCTGCAACCAATCAGATTTCTGCTTTAATTATTATTCTAATTATTATTATTGTGCTTCCCCAATTGTGTAGAAATTAGAAAACAAATCAAATAAGTTTCTAAAGTTCTTTGATCATAAGAAGAACTAAACTAACATACTGTTTATTGCCATTAGAGTTTACTGCTCGGCCCCATCCCTGAGCTCTTACACTGACCTGCTGCATGTATCACCAGCCCCAGAGTCGCAGTTATGCTTGTCCTGGCCGACATCCTGTTCGGGGATCTGTAAGAAATAACACACCCACATAGTGTTACTGTACAATCACCCCAGCAGTGTTAGGGAGGGTACAAATGAAACATTATCAGACAATTGTCGGCTGGGCGAGCGAAATAGCCAAATGTATCGCAGACGTTGACAGATCTATGTTTTGCTGATGGGTTAACACTGCACAATAAAGAAGTTTGTTTTATTTTATCCCCAGCATAAGATTGCCCTTTCACATAAAGAAACCCTGTGCGCTACAGGATCACATAGTAGGACCAATTCAGCTGTAACTTCCCAAAGGCAAATAAACAGCAGGTCACATGGTACTGAGAAGCATTCATTCTCAGGCCAATTTGTCCATTTATTTTCTATATACCAAAGTGACATGTGTGAAACGCCGTCACATGATTTAGGAACTGAAAGAATATCAAAAAAATTAACTGTGAATCCATGTTGAATTAAATCTAAAGAAACAATAAAATCACAAAGACAAAGCAGCAATTTAACACCCTAGATCATGGACTGTAGATGGCATTAAAGGGCATGTCCACTGAAACCCCCCAAACCCCGTTATCACGTTACTGGCAGCTTTAAAAATGCTCCTGAACTAGCTTACCTGACCCGGTCCTGGCCGCTCCGACACTGCCTCTGCTGCTGACAGCTGCTCCAATTCCTGGACACAGCTGTCAGTTAAGGCGCATCGTGACATCATAGCCAATCGCCTGAGAGCCGCGACAGGAAGAAAGATGGCTGTCTGCGCATTAGTCCCCTGCTCATGTTTTGCTTTAAAAGGAGCTCTAAACCGGAGCAGGGGGCGGCACCTAAATGGCAAGGGACCGGTCAGGGAAGAAAGGAGCGTTTGATAATTGGGAATAATGCGAAAGTGGGATTTGGGGGGGGTAATATAAAAATAAAGGTTTTTTGGAGTGAACTTGCCCTTTAAAGGTCACATACACACCCAGTAATTGTCAGTGCACCAGTAATGGCTCTGCCCTATCTAGGGTGTGCACAGGCTCCTATAAATGATGTCGGGACCGACAGCGGCAAATTTTCAGGCTGCTATCCATCATCCGTTGGGCCAACATAGCGTCAGTTGGGCAAATATCATCGATCTGAAATATCTGCTCATGTGAATCCGGCCTAGGACAATCATGTAAACAATCATCTAATGATAAGTTTAACTTTAAAGGTTAAAGTGTTAGAAGATTACGGCACCGATCCAGGATCCATTTGCTTCCTTATCTATCCTTGTAGTTTATTATTTCTGGCTTTGGGGCAGATTACAAAAAACCTGTAGCATTTCATTAGAAATTCTTCTTCTGTCTCATGAGCCCAATGGTCCAAATAACCATAATGCTTATTGGGAGGGGGTGGTCAGAAGTTGGACCCTTTCTAACATAAGGGATGTGCTCTGGATGTGCAACCAGTGATGTCAAACTAAGATGTTCATGAACTGACTTACGTCACCAAAGGTGTCCACAACGGGATTTACCCAATATCGCTAATGTGTAGGGGCCGAATCCGACTGTAATGCTGACATGGTCGGCATCATGGTTGGTCACGGAAGACGGAAATGGAATGTCGTTGGTATCAGCTCCAGGGAGGTGAACCATCGGCCTGTGTATGGCGCTTGGCCGACCGATCCCCATCATGTGTATAGACGATCAGGCGGTTCCATGTGTGCGGTTCTCTTCGTAAGTGCTGACAAGTACTAATGTGATCTGTCGGCCAATTGTGATGGAAACGCAATGTGTATGGCAACCTTAAAAATTAAACAAGATAGCAAGAGTATGCAAATAAGAAAACAGAGGCTTCTGGGTAATTTTATTGCACTGACATAGAGATGTGAAAGGTCTCCATATACCCCCACAGACATCAGGATCTATTGTTCCAGATGGAAAATTTTCGTTGCGTTATCTGCTCCATTTACTAGAAAGCCAATGACGTTTTTGTGTGTGTGGCCACAAAGCGATTGCTCCCACTACTGGGTATAGGATATGAGATTGGTGGATAGGCATAAGTGAGTGTTAAGAATTTTACTATATGGAAGTGTCATTTTAAATGGATTTTTTACTGAGATCTTGATCTTAACCTATTTATTTTACTTTTGTTTTTACCCTTCCCCTACCCATACCCCCAAGCAAGATACTTTTAAAGATAGGATATGAGATTGTTTCAGTGTAATTCAAATCATCACAAATTTACAAGAAAATTCCAATAGCTATGAATTAGCAATTTGTTATTCAAACAGATTGGATGCAAGGGTCCCTGCTATTATCTGCAACAACCAATCAGATTATAGATTTTACTGGTCTACTGCAGTTAGATAACATCCGTTGGTTTGTAAATCCTATGGAGTTATGGTGGCCATACACTATTATGATCGTAATTACAATCTTAAAACGACGATATTTGATAGACAGATATACAATGTTTATTGTATTAAGATGTAGCATACATATTGTTCGACATTCAATTCGTTTTGTGATTAAAGTCGAATGTCGTCTATTGTGGGTTACATTACATTAATCGGAACTAAAGAAAACACTACGATCATTTTACCAATCGACTTTCCCGTTCATAATTACGATTGATTTATGATCTAATGTCGTTTAATAAGATTGGGAAAATGTACAATTTTTCGTTCCAATCAATGGAAATGTCGGATTGTATGTCGGATGTACATAAAATCGGCCTAATGTATGGTCACCTTTAGAAGTGTGACAATGCAGTGTGTGACAGTATGCAGCACAGAGTATAAAATCACCATGGTAGGAACAATAACTTCCAATTTGATCCACAAGGAACATCAGTATGAATCCCACCACAAGAAAGACCCAATAAAGAAATGGGGAGGGACCACAGATCCCTTGCAGGAACATCATCACTTGTCTTGCTGAGGTCTGTATGGTTCTGGGTAAATTATGGCAGATAACAGGACTTTCTACAAAAAAAGACCAAATAAAAGAACAAGCCCATACATTTCACGTTACTCAACACATGAAAGTAAAATAAAGGATTATAGACTTTTAAAAGAGAAGCAAATATTAAAAATAACATTTTAAGCAACCTTTCCTGTTGAAGGACATGTCCAGTCAAAAGAGAACGGAGCGCAGGACAGATTGCCCTCAATCTTCTCGCTATGGACTGTGAACCATTGGCGTAACATCACGTGTTGGCCGGAACTGACAGTACATACCCGGAAGAAAGCGGGAGGCGGGACTTTCGGCGACGGATCGAAGTAACCCAGCATAGGGTGTCGGATTAAGGTAAGGTTTAAAATACTAAGATCTTAGATTTTGGGGGGTAATTAGGCTAGAAACACTTAGTTATTTTTTGGCTGGACATGCCCTAAGTGTTATTTTGTCTGGACATGCCTTTAAGTGTTATTTTGTCTGGACATGACTTTAAGTGTATTTTTGTTATTTGTATCTACCCCGAAATCTGCACTAGGACTGGGCAACTGACATCACACAGCTCCAATGCGGAAATCCCCACCCACTCCACTGGCAGGTGAGGAGTTGGGGCATGTGCAGAAGTTATAGCCCAGTTTATTTTACCACGATTCCCCCATTTTACTCTGCGGGGCTGTGCCATCTGCTGCCAGACTTTATTTTCCAGTATTCTTAAAAGAACATTACTCACACGCCATAATTGCACTTGAGTGGGCCACAATGCACGGGGATACGTTTCCCCCGTCTTTGCCGTTCGTCATAGTGGGCTCAGCCTAAATCTAGCCCCACAGCTCGCCGTTATGAAATTGATTCCTGCACAGTAGATAAATGTAGTATGGCTGAATAGGCCTAATAGGCTCAATAGTTTAATTGCAGTTGCAGGTTCCTATCTCTGTAATATCTGATCTACCCATAGGGGGTGAGGGGAAAATATTCTGCACTACTTCCCACATTCCTATAGTTGAAGTTTTTTGTACAGATTGTAGGTAACGTCTTGTGGTAGAATCAGTTGTGTGGAAAAATCCGCTATTGCGTGTGGAAAAAACACGCCATTCGTCTCCTGGAGAGCCGTGCATAGAAATGTAACCACATTTTAACAGTTATGGATAGTAATCCTTACCTTTTGTAGACATCGAGTAGCTCTATCCCTTCTGGTATAATTATAGCCAAAGCAGTTCCACAGAGAAGTCCAGCACAAACACGCTCACTAACTGCAGTTTTTGCTGTAATAATATAAGAGAATAAAACCTCCAGTTGTTTTTATCAATATAACAATAAATATTTTTATAATTGGTTGTCCACCCCCCAAACGGCCCAAGGTCTACATGGCACAGAAAGCAGCAGAAGGAAGCAGAGGGAATGAGGGCTGTTTAGTAGATTGTAATGTTTAGACCTAGCGAGGTTGAGGTTTTGGGGGGCAATTAGGCCATATGCAAAATGTTATTGGAGGGTGGACACTGCCTTCATTGGGGGTTCTGTGTCAGTTGACATTGAAACTGATGCATGGTGGGTGGGTGGTTGTAGCAAGCAGGTAGTTGTTAAAATGATAAATGACGTAGAAACACACAACCTTCAGGCACCAATACACATTTATCTGACATGTAGCCCAAACAAACGCTCTGTATAACAACGCCTAGGATTTTCCTGTGTTTGTAACTATCAGCAGTGAATCAAGTCAAGAACTGGGAAAAATAAACACAAAACCGAGGGCTGGAAATCGTCAGTCAGTCACAAAGGTTTCTCTAAATGAATAGCAAAGAAACAATTTCTCACACATATTTTATACTTCTGGTCACGTACACATTAGCCTTGGAAGTTGTGCAATATAATCAAAGAACTTACACCTGCGTGGTAAGGGATTTACCTTCCTCCTGTACTGTCTGTGGGGGATGAGGACCAAGTGACAGACTGGGGAATCTTGTCCCTGACATTACCCATCATCCCCTGTACTACATCACTCAAGTAGCTCTAAAGGAGCCTGGTCGGATCCGACTGGATATACTGAATATCGGCATAGTCACGGATAGACGAATAGCTACAGGCCACCAGATCGCATCGGAAAATTTACATCGGATAGTACGTCCCCCTATACTTTAAGGGTAGGAAGCCAATAAAGATTGTGTGTATATGGACGAAGGAATGATCGTTCTAGGGAAGTTATACATTCTTTCTATGCCTGCATCGGAATGGCACCTTTACACCGCAAAGTCCCTATGTCTCTGGTCAAGATAACCTTAGTTCTTGTCATTTAATTAAAGGGACACTATACTGAAAAAATAACTTTTCCTCATCTTAATCTACGATTGACTAATGTAAGTAGCACTTACCCTAATTTGCGTGTGTGTACTGCATGTTTCATCCAAAACAGTCAAAAGGAACAAAGGGCATGTCCAGCCATGAAATAAAATTATTAATTTCACTTTATTCATTTTTCACAAAGATGCTCCGGAAGAGACTTACCACGACCGGTCCCTTGTCGCTGTTCCGCGCTACTCCTCTTGCTTCTGGTCGTGTGTCAGTCAAAGGTGTGACAGTAAAGTCACGCCCAATTACTGGGAGCCGCAACTAGGAAGCTCCTCACTGCTTGTGCACAAAACAATCTCGCAACAGCAGCAGGAGGCAGACCCAGGCGAAGGGACACATTCTGGCAAGTCTCTTCAGTATCTTTCTAAAAAACGAATAATGCGAAAATTAGGTGGAGGGGGGTACTGAAGCCAAATCTAAAAATTTATATCAGCTGTACTTGCCTTTAACTAAAACATTCCAAACGTTCAACCCTCCCAAGCATTGTATACTTCTTTATCTTACAAGGCCAATGCTAAGGCAACACAGTTACAAAGATAACACACATTATACAGTATATTGTAGTGTTATATCTATTATTACGCTCTACGCATATTTATCTGCTGCACCCAGTCGGATATAATGTAATTGCATTAGGCCACTAAACAGCTAGCATCCGATTGGTTGTTACAGATTAATATACAGGCAAACATTTGCACCTTCATGGAGCTTCAATACAAAGTGCCACGTTACTACCTTAGCCGATCTCGCGATACAATACCTGACATAAATGAGATTACGTCAGGGTATTGCATCGCATGATAAGTAAGGTAAGTAGCGTGACTTTAAAGCTCCAACAGCCCACCACCTTAAGTTTCGCGCTACAAAGTAGAGCAGAACTTAACGTTTTGGATCGATAGCACAGTGCAATTTCCAAGAACATTTTGGAAATGGCACTGTGCTCTAATCCATCTTTAACCCACGTTTAACCCGAAAAATTCTTCAGGTTAATGTGGGTTTTAGATGGAATTGGGACATATTGAATCTCCCCCCTGTCTCTATCTCACTATTTTAACTTTGGGCTGCAGCCCGACTATTGCCCTTAGCTTGTGACTGAACAGTAGGACGAGAAGGCTAAGTTATATGTGCAAGTGGTTAAAAAGATTTTGTGTCACATAGAAATCAGAAGAAGAACATCTACAGTTAATCATCTCTAATGGAAAAACGGAACATAACTGAAGTCAATAAACATAACGAAAGTATAGAAGTTCACGTTAAAGGGCATGTCCACCTTCTTAATTTTTTCATATAATATCTCCCTGTCCCCCATCCCCAACGCTATAGTTTTAAGTTCAAAAGTGCCCCAAATATTATTACCTCCCTCTTTCCTCCGCCGCACTGACAGGCCCTCTGCTTGCGAGAAAATGCAAGCAGAGGGGCGGGACCGGCAGTCGCATCTGTGACTGGCTGAGCGGCAGCCAATCATGGCAGCGGCTGCGGGTGTTCAGTGCGCCAGAGGAAAGAGGGAAGGTAGTAATGTTTGGGGGCACTTTCTGAACTTAACACTATAGGGTTGGGAATGGGGGGGACAGGGAGAATATGTATGAAAACGTTTTTACGCTAGGGGGAGGGAATCCTAATCAGGAGGCAGAGAGGAGGGGGGAGAAGGGCTGGAGTACGCTGCCAACATTCTCCCCGGAGGGAGGCAGGAGGCAGAGTCCTATATGGACTCTGCAGTACTCCTGGTGGGCGTTTTTTGGACTTTAGGGGGGGGATAGCAGTGAACCAGATGGAGCTGGGATGTAAGGTAGGATTAAACTACACTACACAATGGGGCCAAGTGTGGGGGATTATAGTTTTGGGGGTGGACATGCTCTTAAGTTGGGTACACACCTACAATAATTCAGCCCAACCGACAGACACTTCAGTGTTTCTGTCGAGCGGCCAAATTATGTATGGCTGCTCCGACCGATCGACGACCATCCCTTGGTCCGAATCAGCTGCTTTTGCCCACAGACGACGTCCTTCCCCTGGCCGACCGGTGAAAGTCTCGAACAGTCGGTCAGGAGGAAAATTAAAATGTGTGTACCAGGCTTTGAGGTCACAGACTTGCAGAAGGGGGCTGCCAATAAACCCTAACCCATTCAATTTTCATTATTTTAAAGATAAATGTATGCCACTGTTCAAGTGGAGGGCCCCTATTGAAAAACAGAGAACAGTAATAAAAGTTGAACTTGACCTCACAGCAGCACAGGTGACCCTATCAGGGTTCATCATCCACCATTGCTACAGTCAGTACCTTAAGGTCCTAAAAGGTTCAGATTGCCTGTTTCCCATGGTTCCCTGCAGCGGTGATGTCAGTCCTATTAAGTTTATGGGACAATTATGCATAGTATATAAAGCTGTTAGTGGGTGTGCCAACTAGAGCAATACTAATATAACGTATATAACCATAAAAACATATAAAATAAAAAGGACACTATAATTATATATATAATGATGTATATATAAATATATATAATATTGTTCTGCTCAGAGGCCCGGGAGAAATCATGTTTGGAATGACTCTATTGGTCTGGAATGTGACTTCTACAGTGACCTTTACTCTTCTGCAATGACCCTCCCCACAAGGGTGATGTGTTATCACTGTATTAATGTACCGTGAGGTTTCGTTGTCGTAATGATTACTGTGCGTTTGTTGTCTAATTCTATCAATAAAAAGACGTGTGTGTCCGTATGAATGTGTGGAATGAGCAATAACAGGAAGACCAACCGCTTGGCAGCTAGCGAACGTCTTCTAAACATCAGGGTATCTATGGTGTCTTGTATGTGCCCGATCTGATTTTCAATTGATGTTTGAAGGTCATTCAGGCCTGAAAATTACCACTGGTTGTTATTGGCTCCCTTTACTAAAGTACGAGAAGCAGATACAATTGGGGATAAGAGTAGCCCCCAAATGGCCAATCGCAGCAGCATTACACTGTAGAGATATAGAGAGGTTGATCTGGTAAGCTTAAACCAAAAGTGCAAGGTGGATCGCCAGTTAAGGCAGTTAAGTCATGAAACAGCCATTAGGAATAGGTGGGAGAGCAATATCTGGAACATTCCTTGAAGAACACCAATAAATTGAAAGTTACCACCCCATTAGTCATTAAAGTAAATGTAATCCCTCTAAGAACTATTCAGTACATGGTCCCTTTCTAATATGGACTGTAAACAAATTGGCTAGAGATTACTAGTAGGCGTAACCTGCAGCAACAAGTTCTGCAGTACTTAGCAGGGCATGTGCAAATAACACAATGGTCATGACCACATTGTGTGATACAGGAATTCTGGGAAAAAAAGCACAAACCCATGTTAGTAGAAGGTAAATTTCCAGCACCACCATCACAAGAGAGGTGAGACACAGTATTATTTATATCAGGTGTGCTTCTGCTTCTTCTGATTAAGTTGTGTTCTGAGGCTTTGGTTGTCCTTTAATAGTATCTATGTTACAGCACCATTATAAGTTACATTTCATGACTAGAGTAGAGAACTGTACAGTGTTCGCCATGATGAAAAAGCAAGACATATATACGAATGGTTCTCGTGGTCTTACCTGTTTTTAATGCTTTTAAAGATACAGCCCTTTCAAGGAATCCTGTCTGGGGTTGGGAATTTTGTTGTGTAATTATTCCCCGGTAATCATTTTGTTTCTGTACTAATCGTCTGCCAGGTTTTCCTGGTCTATGTAAACCAAATGTTACAGTAAATAAAGTTGCAAAGTAATGGTGGAGAATCTTCCAGTGATGAATCATGGACCGTGGGACAGAGCATCCAGCAAAATTTAAAGGGACAGAGTTCCATTATTAATAATCTTCAGTCATTTTGTTGGTTGATTGGATTTAAGGGGATTAAAACATTTTTAAAGTCCTTTTGATCTGATACCCCAAACCTTTGAACTTCTTAAGATATATTTATATGGAAAATACAAGTCCTCATCCGTGTCTTTGTTCACTACGGTGACACCAGTAGTCCCAGATGATGCAGAAGTAAAAGACGTAGCGTATAATCACCTATTCCTGGTATAGCTGAAATCTCTCTGTGTTTTATTATTCCATGTTATTAGCCGAAATATCAATGGGTCTAGGGTCTCCATAAGGAGGAAATATAAGGAGGAGATCATCACCAGAAAGATAACTGTGGCTGTATGTTTCATCATTACTGGGTGGAACAAGATACAATATGTACAGATCAGTAGTTAAAGGGTATAAAGGGGAGGGAGGGGTGGTCTATGGGTGAAAGTAAAGAAATTGTGGCATTTCTCGGAAGTCCCCCAATGAAATAAAACACCAAAATAAGCAAAATCCCTCATAAGTTGCCAAGAGTCCCAGTGCCAGTCGTGCTGGGCTCCGTCCGTTTTGTGTGATGTAATGGTCTGAGATTAAATTCCGCATCATGTGACCTAATAACAAGAACACGAGTTGGAGGAAACTCTTTCCTCTGTCCAAGGTGCGGAGGGTTTTAATGGCAATTTAAACTGAGAAAACAACCCAGACCCTGTAAAGATCTCTCACGCGCCCTATTAACCAATTGCAGGCGGTGTAGTTGCAAAGCTGTACTCAAGTTCTCAAATACCATTGCTATAGCTATACTGCCATCCCCATAGCTACACTACCATTGCTATAGCTATACTGCCATCCCCATAGCTACACTAACATTGCTATAGCTATACTGCCATCCCCATAGCTACACTACCATTACTATAGCTATTCCGCCATCCCCATAGCTACACTACCATTACTATAGCTATTCCGCCATCCCCATAGCTACACTTCCATTGCTATAGCTATACTGTAATCCCCATAGCTACACTGTCATTGCTATAGCTATACTGCCATCCCTATAGTTACACTACCATTACTATAGCTATACTGCCATCCCCATAGCTACACTACCATTAGGCCCATCCCCATAATTACACTACCACTTACTATAGCTATACTACCATTACTATAGCTATTCCGCCATCCCCATAGCTACACTGTCATTGCTATAGCTATACTGCTATCCCCATAGCTACACTGTCATTGCTATAGCTACACTAGCATTACTATAGCTATTCCGCCATCCCCATAGCTACACTGTCATTGCTATAGCTATACTGCTATCCCCATAGCTACACTACCATTACTATAGCTATACTGCCATCCCCATAGCTACACTGTCATTGCTATAGCTATTCGCCATCCCCATAGCTACACTGTCATTGCTATAGCTTACTGCCATCCCCATAGCTAACAGTCATTGCTATAGCTATTCCGCCATCCCCATAGCTACACTGTCATTTCTATAGCTATACTGCTATCCCCATAGCTACTACCCATTACTATGTCACATGTCTCATATTATTACAATGTCACCCCCATAGCTACAATGTCACCCCATATCTATACTGCCATCCTCAGAGCTATACCACCATCCCCAGAGCTATACCGCCATCCCCAGGGCTATACCACCATCCCCAGGGCTATACCGCCATCCCCAGAGCTATACCACCATCCCCAGAGCTATACCACCATCCCCAGGGCTATACCGCCATCCCACGAGCTATACCGCATCCCCAGGGCTATACCGCATCCCCAGGGCTATACCGCCATCCCAGAGCTATACCGCCATCCCCAGGGCTATACTGCCATCCCAGAGCTATACCGCCATCCCCGTTACTATACCGCCATCCCACTAACTAGTTTACCAGTTTCCCTTCAGTCCACTGTCTCGCCAAAGGTTTATTTGGTGGTGAATTAGTTTTTTTTTTAATAATCAAATATATAATTCTCATTGTTTGGAACATCCCAGGTTGTGCTGATCTGTTGGGTAAATCACTTCTCTTTACTTTTTTGTATTTTTATAGCTGCCAGGAGTTGATCTTCTGCTCCCAGTGCTCCCTTTTACCATGTCTCCTGTTTCAGTCAGTCCTGCTCTGACCTGAGGAAGAGGTTGATCCCTTGAAAGCTTGTCTACTGAATAAACTGTTAGTCCATTAGAAGTATCACAGTACTTTTTACTACATATATTGGACTAATACGGAATTTTTAAATTTTTTTATCATGTCCTGCCCTCTCCTAGATAGTATATACCAGAAAACCCCAATTCTTTAAAGAATCGACAACCCCTGACACACACACAACACGATGTGCACACACACCCCACCCCCATGAATCCCCCTCTGCGAACTTCTGTGTTATGTGGCGAGTCACCTGGGGCTGACTCGTGGTATTGCAGTGTGTCCATAACTGGGGGTTAGTATATAATATTCCCCCTTTCTCTGTGTTCAGCCCCATCCTAGCTATGTGACGCAGCTAAAGTGGGGAGCATGTGCAGTGGAGGTAAACTGTGCTGTCAAACAGCCAATAGCAATCACCCTGTGATTTTGTTTCTAGTTAAAGGATAATTTCTTGCTATGGGAAAGAGTAGCTCTGGTCCCTGGAATTAAGCTTGAATTGAATGACAAGCTGTAGGAATCTGGAGAGTGTGTGTTCTATCAGCTTCCGATTGTGAGAGAATAGAGCATCAGATTATTCTTTTTTTTTTTATTAATGCTGAATCAATAAGCAATACAGTGACACAGGTTGCTGTCATAGAAAGAATACAGTTTTTACACATAGTGGTACCAGGGGAGGGGGGCTGCGATATGTTCATTCTCCTTTGATCCATCATTTCTAATTTAAAGGGTATCTCCACTAATGTGAAAACATTTTTTTTTTTTGAAAGTACAAATTCCCCCAACCCTCCCCAAAAAATCAACTCTGTTCCTTTGCAGGAGCCTGGGTTCTTGGTTCCTGGGGCGTGTCTCCTCCAGTGCTCGGCATGCTGTCAGTCAATGTGCATAATCCTGCTGGCAGGCACGCCCACTTGACCCCAGTGATACTGCTGTCACAAAGCCTTTCCTCCCTGTCTCTGCACAATTGTATTCTAACTGATCTGCAGGGAGAGAGGGGAGGAAAGTGACACATTACTGTAAAAAGCTGTGGAAACTTGTGTTTTTTATATATAGATATACAATTGTATGATTATTACAAGAAGAATGTAATATGTTTAAAGCAACCATATGGGGAGAGAGGTTTGGTGAGAGACACAAAATGAGTTTCAGAGGGGATGCTGGAGTAAGACACAAGCTGAAATGGAAGGGGGGTTGTGTGAGAGACACAGGTGAATTTCAGAGGGATGCGGGAGTTTCATAAAGCTCTAAAATTCAGCTTGTATCTTACTCCCAGCATCCCCTCTGAAATCATCTGGTCTCCACCCAACCCCCTTCCATTTCAGCTTGTGTCTCTCCCAGCATCCCCTTTGAAACGTATCTTGTGTCTTACCCCCCTCCTCCCGTTCCAGCTTGTGGCACTCCCAGCATCCCCTCTGAAACGTATCTTGTGTCTCTCACCCCCTCCCATTCCATCTTGTGGCACTCCACTCCCAGCATCCCCTATGGAACCCATCTTGTGTCTCTCACCCCCCCATTCCATCTTGTGGCACTCCACTCCCAGCATCCCTATGGAACCCATCTTGTGTCTCTCACCACCGCCACCACCCCCAAGCATCAGAGATTTAGATCTTCTGATGTATTGCACAGTCAGGGTATGTGTATAATTTCTGACACTGCTAGTGGAGGTATATTGTATTTCTCAGTGGAGATGAATGGGATCATTATACCAAAATAATCTGCCAACTCTAACCTGACAAATTGTATCCCATGGGGCTGGAAGGGAACATAGTCCTCCGGGGATAGAATGTAATCCTTTTTATTGATCACACTATAGGACACACCACACATACAATCAAGATGCAGAAAGGATTGTTAGTACAGTTTTCTTTTAAATAATGACGTTTTTTTGGTTTAGCTGATGGTGTTGCCCTTGGAGCAGCCGTTGCATCGTCCCAAGTGTCGGTACAAGTCATCGTGTTCTTTGCGGTTATCTTGCACAAGGTAAGTATCTAGAGTCCATTATGGAGTTTATCAATCATTCAAATGGGGTGGGGCAAAGTATCACATGGCTTCAAGCTACCTCTGTGCACTGATTGGTTCCCTATAGATGAAATGATCCCACTTTAGTTTATAGCAGGTTCTGCTCTTGGGGCATATATGAACAAAGTTACAGGTATACCATACCTCCGCTACTTGCCATTGGTCCATGCGAGTGGCTCCTGTCTCCCAGAAGGACCGGCTCTCCAACATAAAACATCAAAAGAGAAAAATGTGACAACTCCACTTCCAGCATGAAACTGTGAACTATTTATTCAAACATCAAACAAGATACGAAGTGGGGAATAGGGGGGGGAGAGGTGGGTAAATGCCCTTGGGGCCATGGCATAAACGTGAATATATTAACTAATTGGAAAGCGCTGCAGAATTGTTTTTAATACGTTATACAATCAGATTGTGGAGGAGCATATCAGCCTCTGAATCTTAAAGGCATTTTATGTCTATATGTGTTTGTCCTTTACCAAAGCGTGGCTGTAGGCGTGAAGATACTTTCCGTTGATTCAGTGTATCTTTTGGACACATACAGCCACAGTGACCTTACCTTGACCTTATCTAAAAGGCAACATAAGCTGAAATACACGTTCCAGTTCGTAACACGTTCCTGTACATTCACAGACCTTCGTGTTTAGACTGAGATTGAATACACTAGATTGGTTCCTGACTAGTGTGTTGGGGCCAGTTCAGAACACTGAGGACAGGATGTCTAGATGCTTAACACCAGGCATTCTGCACAGTTTATCTCATCTCTAGGACTATCCTGTTTAGCAATACACACAACAGTGATACTTACTTTAAATTACAATTAGGGGTCATGTTCAAAGTCTTCAGTTCCCTAGTGGCATAAAGGAAAGAAAACTAACACTAACCTCAAAATGGCAGGAGGACATCCTTTCACTTTCATGGTGATACCACTATCTTGCTCAAGAAAGCCACCAAATGCAGGGGAAGGGGGTACTAGTATGTTGGTGGGTCTGATAACAAGGTAGGTAGGCTGGTATATGGGTGGGTCTGGTGACAATTAAGTTGGGTAGGCTGGTATAGGGTGGGTCTGAAAAGGTTATACCAAGGTATGTAGGTGGATATGAGTGGGTTTGATAACTAGGGAGGCTCATATATTGGAAAGGGTTCAGAGAAGGGCAACTAAATTGGGGGAGCTTGAATATGAAGAGAGACTGGAAAAGTTACAATTATGTACGCTGGAGGCGCTTGCGTGGGGATATGATTACTGTGTATAAATACATTAACGGGCCATACATTAAACTATCTGGGCATTGTTCACCAATAGAACATGTCAGAGGAACACCCTTAAGACTTGAAGAAAAAAGGTTTAGGCTTCAAGTTTGGAAAGGGTTTTTCACTGTGAGAACGGTAAAGCTATGGAACTGTCTTCAGTGGACGTTGTAAGGCAGGTTCATGGGCAGTTTAAAAAAAAAGTGGATGAGTTCTGCAAACAAGGAATGTTACAAGTTACTGGTATTGATACCTAAAGTAGAGTTGATCCAGGGAAATTTCCGATTGCCAATGGAGTCAGGAAGGAATTTTTTCCTTCATAAATTTGTTGTTTTTTTTGCCTTCCTCTGGATCAACAGTTAGGCAGGTAATGAGGATATTGCTAGATGGGTTGGACTGGAGGACATATGTCTTTATTCAACCTAAATCCTATACTATACTATACTCTATACTATGCTATGTGGGGTGAGTCTGATAACAAGGTAGGTAGGTAGGCGGTATGTGGGTGGGTCTGGTAACAAGGTAGGTAGGTAGGCTGGTATGTGGGTGGGTCTGGTAACAAGGTAGGTAGGAAGGCTGGTATGTGGATGGGTCGGGTAAATTGTAAGGCGGTAGGTAGAATATGTTGGTGGGTCTGATAATAATTGGTGGTAGGAGCCGGAAATGAGAGGCCTGAGTCCAATGAAGGTACGGTACTTGGATATTAGCTCATTATATTATTCCAAACTTCATTGTATATCCTAGAAATAGTTTTTCATTCTGATGATAAATCTATTAATATTTCATATAATAATCACTGATTAAACAATTTAACTCTTTCCCCCAGGCGCCGGCAGCCTTTGGTCTTGTCTCATTCCTCATGCACGCTGGATTAGAGAAAGCTCAGATCCGGAAAAACCTGTTGGCATTTTCTGTGGCTGGCCTCTCTGACAATTACAACCTACTTAATTCGAGCCGTAAGTCTGATATCAAATATATGGAGAATTGTCCTTATTATCAAAAATACCGTATAACCAGAGTATAAACCGACCCGAGTATAAACAGAGGTACCCAATTTCACCTAAAAATCTAATAAAAGTTGTTGACTCGAGTATAAAACTGAGGGTAGAAAACTTGGCATTCAAGATGTTTGGAAACTACAACTCCCAGCTAATAAAGCATGCTGGGAGTTGTAGTTTCCAAACATCTGAATGCCACCCTCACTTGGCATTCAAGATGTTTGGAAACTACAACTCCCAGCATGCTTATTAGCTGTTAGTTGTAGTTTCCAAACATCTTGAATGCCACCCTCACTTGGCATTAAGATGTTCTGAAACTACAACTCCCAGGTAAATAAAGCATGCTGGGAGTTGTAGTTTCCAAAACATCTTGAAGCCACCCTCACCCTCAAACCCAGTTAAGTTTGTACCTGTGGGCTCTCTTCACCAGGATCTGTGGGCTCTCCCCCATCCAAGGGCTTCCTGGGACTGTGTGTGGTAAGTTTCTCTCCATTCCGGCAGCCAGCAGGTCCTCTCCATTCCGGCAGCAGCGTCCTCTCTCCGGAGCCGCACGATCAGTCCATGTACTGGCGTGCCGGCTGACGTCACTAATTGGCGCCGGGCAGTGTACATGGACTGATCGTGCGGCTGCCGGAATGGAGAGGATGCTGATCTTCAATGGTGAGTGACTCGAGTATAAACCGAGTCCGAGTTTTCAGGTTGATTTTTCAGCTGAAAAACTCGGTTTATACTGAGTAATACGGTACACATCAGCCAATCACTGCCATCACTGTGTATTAAAGCAACGTGCAGATTTTATGAGTTACTTAGGGGGTACACACCATCAGATATTTCTGGCCGACAACCATGTATAAGTTGGTCAGTGTCGGACTGGCCCAGAGGTTACAGGGAATCCCCGGTGGGCCAAAGCCATTTACCTAAGAGAACTTCTAAAATTGAAATATAGAGCCTAAGGGACAGTAAGAAATGGATTAAAATACACCATAGGGGTCAGTAGGAGTAAAGGTTTGTACAACAGGCAATATTCGGCCCATGTATGGGACCTTTATTTGGACAGAATGGCCGCTCGTTTGGAGATCCGCGGCGGATCGGGCAACGATCTCCATACGAACGATCTCAGCCGATAAAGTGCCCATACATGGGCCGAATATTGGGCAAAACAGCCGTTTGTACACATCGTGCGTCAATGGTACATATCAATCTTAAGATAGATATGTAATGTGTGGTAATTGAGAAATTAAATGTTAGGTGAGCCCTGGTTCCGATTTCCTGGTGGGCTGAACACTTCAGTCCAACATTGGTTGGTCGGCTGGAAATATCTGATGGGTGTGTGTTGTGGTGGCCGCGACGAGCTCGTTTGTCGGATCAGGCAATTGGGCCTGTTCACAGCTGATCATGCGGTTCCCAATGGGATCGCACGATCAGTCACGTGAACTGTTGGCCGTGGCAACTATTGTCACAACCAACAGGCATTGTCCCGACTGAGGATTGCTACTAGCGAGCGCTTGTCGGGACAAAAACTCGGCTGGTGTGTACCCCGCCTTAAAGGACAAGTCCACCCTTAAAACAAAAAAAAGGTCAATTGTTGGTTACCTGCCCCCTACTGATGTATTTTGCACTTTTTTACCTGCAATACTAACCAGATATTTAAGGATAATTATTGTCCCCATTCTGGCAGAGTAAACTGGCTCCTCCCTCCATGCAGTCAATCAAGACTGTCACTGCTGACATCACCACTGATTGCTGCTTCACCTGCTGCTCCCCTGCACATGCTCAAGCTTATAAAAAGATCATTAAGCATTGGGAGGAGGCAGTACCTTTGCTGAAAGAACTAGAACTTATCATTAAATATCTGGTTACAAAACATGTAATAAACTGGGAAAATAACAGTTTGGGGTCGTGGGCAGACAATTGAGACGTCACCAGTTTTTTTGTTTCAAGGGTGAATATGCCCTTTAAAAGCTACTGTACCGTGTTAGTCTTGCACTGTATTTGTCTAATAGAAATAGTGATTATTAATATAGAATTACAGGTTTTGTTCAGTTTTATAAAATCATGTACAACTTGTGCCCTATTTTCTAACTTGCTGTGTTCTTCATCTGTGCCAAACAGACCGGAGGTCTTCCAGCACAAGCGGCTGCGACTGGGCATGGGATGTTATTCTCAGCAGGAACTTTCCTCTATGTGGCAATGGTCCACGTGTTGCCGGAGATAAGCGGACGTGGTCACCATCGTGGGACATCTGAATATGCACATGAGGGCTGGGACTTTTACAGAGTTTTATCTTGTGGTCGGTGCTGTGTGCCTCTCCTTGTCACTGGGCTCCATGATGGATATGGTTATTTCTGCTCTAGCAAAGTGATATTGAAGGAGATGCAGACATGACTAGACTAGCAAAACCACTGCACCAATCAAATGACTGCTTTCATTGTTCTAATTGCACTAGACCAGTAAGAACAAACTGATTGGCTGTTACACCACCAGTGCACACCACACTTCTATTGATATGTTTATAGTTTTATTCTGAAGGAATGATGGGTAATTTAAAGGCATAGTTTCTAAACCCTACCTTAGTTTAAAAGGTGTAAACGTAGCGTGACCCTAGTGAAAGGTTGGACCGTGTACATCTCAGGGAAAAGACACACTTTATTTTATACAGCAGCTTTTACTATTTAATTTAAAGGTTATTCTGCTTAGTGTATTTTGTAGATAATAACCGCACATGGATTGACAGATAAACAATATGTGTTGTTTGAAGGGATTACATGAGTTTTTACGTAGAATATGATAATACTATAATCTTGCACAATCTTGGGGTTTTCAATTTCCTAAGGCTGGGTACACACGGTAAGATGTTTTCGGACGACCGACCAATAGTGCCATGTGCTGGTTGGACCGAAAATATCCATCTTGTGTGCAGGGCAGCGGATCTGGAACGGGCCTGTTGGTTAAACACAGCCGATCAAGCGGTTCCCTATGGACCGATGGTGGTGGGTGAACTGTCTGCCGCAGCCACTATTGCTGTGACCGACAGTCATTTGTCCCAACCAAGTGCTACAAGTAGCGAACGCTGGTGGTGCAAATAATTTCCCCGTGTGTACTTAGCCTAAGGTGTTATCTAGAAAATGATAGTGATTATTACCACAATCTATGGGGATTGGTGAATGCATCTCATAGGACAGTGATGGTGAACCTTTTAGAGGCCAAGTGCCCAAACTGCAACCCAAAACCCCACTTTTTACTGCATAGTGCCAGCATGGCCATTTAACCTGAATACGGAGTTTTACTCAAATAGACAGACCAATACAGTAGATAGAAATGATTATAAATTACCTATTAACCTCTACATTCCACACTGGAGTTTAAGATATAAACTCTGACCATTAACCCACATTATTAGACAGGAGTTTGAGATCTAGAACAGTGACCATTAACCCTACATTATTGACAGGAGTTTGGATATAAAACAGTGACCAAACCCTACATTATTAGACAGGAGTATTGAGATCTAGAACAGTGACCATTAACCCTACATTATTAGACAGGAGTTTGAGATCTAGAACAGTGACCATTAACCCTACATTGTTAGACAGGAGTTTGAGATCTAGAACAGTGACCATTAACCCTACATTGTTAGGAGTTTGAGATCTAAAACAGTGACCATTAACCCTACATTATTAGACAGGAGTTTGAGATCTAGAACAGTGACCATTAACCCTACATTGTTAGACAGGAGTTTGAGATCTAGAACAGTGCCATTAACCCCTACATTATTAGACAGGAGTTTGAGATTAGAACAGTGACCATAACTCTACATTATTAGACAGGAGTTTGAGATATAAACAGTGACCATTAACCCTACATTATTAGACAGGAATTGAGATCTAGAACAGTGACCATTAACCCTACATTATTAGACAGGAGTTTGAGACTAGAACAGTGACCATTAACCCTACATTATTAGACAGGCGTTTGAGTCTAGAACAGTGCCATTAATCCTACATTATTAGACTGGAGTTTGAGATCAACTGTGACCATTAACTCCTGCTGTGCATGAGTGCCCACAGAGAGGGTCCACCCTGGCATGGTGATATAGGTTTGCCACCACAGTCATAGGATCCCACCCCTGCCTACATTGCGTTTCCTGTAGTTTAGTATCAAAATGTAAGTGTGTAGGGGGGGTTGGGGTCAGATAGGAGTGGAGCACCTCACAATCACCTGAATTGCCCTATACCAGGCTGCATTCCAAGCAGTGTGGGTGGTATTGTGCAAATGGACGGTAACCGCGAGTTATCGCTAATGTACGGCCGCAGTCCTACATTTTTGCCAAACATTTGTTAATCAACGAACCTTCGGTTGTAGAATACCATGCGGTAGTAAACTACCGCAATGGTATCTATGGGATTGTAAATCTAATCTCATTAATTTACGATAACAATCGGAAATTAACGATCGCTAAACCAATTGGAAATTACCATTAAATCGTTAAAGTGCGGTATCACTAAAAAGCGATCGCACCTTTATTAGTATGGCCCTCTGTCACATTTTCTTTTTACCTTTAATGTCCCCAGTCTATTGTACATAGACAATTTGGGATGTAATAGAGATTGTGCAATGGATCATACATTATTAAGTTCCATTATTTTCCATCCTCCACCTACTATTATTGTGACAGGACAGATCTCTATACAAAGCTCCATAATCTACCTATAGCAATGTTCTTTCATTCATTTGGGCAGTTAGACACCAAATTGCAACCTTGTGTCAAATATTTTTTAAATGTTTTCTAACGCATTTCACTATATTTCTATGGTTTGTGGTTCAGTTGTGTAATTATCTGCTAATCCATTTTAATGGGTAAACCACCATTTTTGTTCTAATAAGCAATTCACTTCCTTTGCTAGGCTCTGTACACATATGCAATCGCGGGCCCGACACGTGTCGCATGAGTGTCAAATGAACAGCCATTTCATCTGAAAACATCTGGTGTATGGGCACTATGTCGGTGTGGGGCTTTAGGCTGAGGCCACACTGTAGGGCTACGAGCACGCCAGAAACAATGCAATTGCACGCAATTCTGTGGCCACCACATTAGTGTGCGCTTTTAAGCGTGATATGGCCTTGCCCTTAGTCGAGACTCACTCAATAAACACACTACAGCGATGTTGGCAAGTCCATTTAGGGCGGTATTGAAAATTTACAATACCACGGGGTTTCCGTAAAACTACAGGCACATAAGACCATTCGGTAGAAGACTAACACAACAGTATTGTATAGGCCATTGTACAAACGCGATACGGTTATTAAGTGTCATAAAATAGCAATGCGCGCCTTTATAAATATGTCCCTTAAGTACTAAAATTGACATGCCATATTAAATCCCATTCTCCCCTCCTCTCACTCTGGAAGTGTTTTAAAACCTGCAGCATCAGTCATACAGATACTTTCTGTGTCCCTATGGTACTTTCTAGTGCAATCAGAATTTTATGTTGCAGTTCAAACACTTAAAGTGGTTAAGTAATAGTATCACAATAGCAACTGCAGATAAGTCCAGGCCATCAGGTCTATCTTCACTGCTCTGGGTTAAGTGGTTAGTCAGAGAAGTTTCGTGCGTGCTTCTCTCCCCGAGATTCACATCCTGGAAGTCTTGCAGGGTCTGTGGATTAGACGAGATTGCAGTGGAGGAGCAAGTGGCAGCAACTAAAGTGGTAAAGGTAAGCTTTACCAATGGCAAGGCCCAGGCCACACTACACCGATGCACATTAAAGTATCCGAACCAGAAAAGCGGTCAAGAATTTCAGTGTGACAGTGGAGGAACGCGTGAAAGGTAAGTTTCTTTCTATCTTCGTTCCTGGCTCCACAGACATTGATTGAAGGACGGAAGGTAAGACATAGCTCCTTAACCTCCCGGTCTTCAATCAATGCATTAAAGGAATAGTTCACTTTTGCAGTGAACTATTCCTTTAACACACTTTTGGATCCCACGTTAAACGCGTCAGTGTGACCTAACCCTAACATGCTGGGATTTAAAGGTACAGTTTTTCAAGGGAGAAAACTAATTTACACTGTACATTCTCTTTAAATTTACCTTTCTCCCATGCCTACTACTTCAACATCCCAGATCTTTTGCCATATTTCTGCTTTCATGTCCTCCTGCACCTTCCAATTGCATAGGACAACCTAATATAATAGCAATACTCCAATTAGCCCATCTTGTATGTGCCTAGGTATACCGCTTGGTAACTGATCTTTGTTTTTATCAAACCCCATACCATTTTAAGCAAAAACTTCTATAAATATGCCCCTCCTGTCATATCCCTCCAGCTGTACAACATTGTTTTGATGTTTTATATTTTCTGACCCCAATTTACCATAGATTTTCCCTCCAGGAAACAAGTGCCCATTAATCGTATGACTTCAATCGCCAATGATCTGAGAATCTGCTGTTCCATCCCATCTATTTGTAGAGCAGTATTAATAATTGAGGAGTTAGGGCACAGCCACACTGAGCCGCAAACGCACACGGAATCGCATGTTATTGTGCGATTTTGTTGCGTTTGCGCATGCTGTTTCTTCATTAGTATAGGGAAACGCATGTGATTGCGATTTAAAATGCAGAACACAATTGCAATCTCAACGCACCTGAAAACGCGTTTTTGGTTCGTTGGCACGTTTTCAATGATCTGAAAAAACAAACGCAGCAGTGTGGCCTAGCCCTAAGGTATTCATTATAGAGATCAATATGACAAGACATGGAATATACGGCCATATTTATGAAGGCGCGGTATCGCTTTTTAGCAATACAGTGCCTTTAACGAACGTTAATTTCCGATCAGGTATCTCCACCACTTTTTTCTAATTTTTCTGCAGTGTAGAGGACCCTCTCCACCCCAACTGCTGTAATAGTTTGTAAAAAATAACACTTTACTTACAGAGCCTCGTTCCCCTGGCCCTCTGCTTGCATGAAAATACAAGCAGGGGCCAGATCGGCAGGCGTGTCTGTGATTGGCTGAGAGGCAGCCAATCACGGCTGCCGGCAGTACAGAACGCCCGGGGAAGAAGGCTCTGTAAGTAAAAAAAAAAAGTAAGCCTGGCTCCTGACTTTGGGCAGACATTACAGGAGCAGAGAGTTAAGGTAAGGATTTTAAACTCTGCACAGTGGCGCCAGTAGTAGGGGATATTGTAGTTTTGGGGTGGACATGCCCTTTAATGATCATAAATTACTGATGAGGATTGTAAATCTACGATAACAAAATCATAGATTTATGATCCTCATAGAATACCATTGTGGTAGTTTACTACGACAGTTTTATGTATGACGGCAACCGCAAAATTGCATACCGCTTTATACATATGGCCCATATTTATAACCAGGCGTTTAAGACACGGCTGTTAAGTCCCGTTATCAACAAACCAGTCATCCTTTAAAGTTGTGAATGTTCAACTGCGACCGAACGATACTACGGTCCCTAACCCAACAGCACTGCAAATTGTAACATTCTTTACAGCATTTCCTCCTTTAGGTGGGTACATTGGGTGTATTCAGTGTTATTAAGGGCCATATTTGGCCCATTACAGGAAACAATACATTTTCCCTAACTAACATGGTATCATATTGGTTGATTTGTCCCCTATTCTTTAGATATCCTAGCAGAAAGTATACACCTGCATTAAAATATATAGCCCTTATATATTATATAAATATATTTATATCTCCATAGGAGATTGCATTGAGTTTTTAGGAGCTGCCAATGTGGTGGGGAGTATAGGATATTACACATAGGAAAGGTATATATGTATGTGTGTACTATCTCACTGTTACCATTTAAATGACCATCAGTAAATGTATATAAAATTTAGCACCGACATATCAGGTACAAGAAATATACAAATTACATAAACTTACTTGCAGAGCTGAGATCCCTATTTCAACATAATATGGTCAAAATGGGAGGTTAAACCACACCGCTGGGTCTGCTCCATAAAAGGAAGTGTAATCCAAAAAGCTTCTGTCTGCTACACAGGATGTGATGTGTATTGTAATGGACGTATACACCAAGGCGCCTTATATACCAACTCCAGGTGGTGTCAGGGAGTAATAACAGACAAGACATCCTGCTCTCTATGGCTAGAGGAGAGAACGCGAAAGTAGATTGTGGTGTGTTATAGAGTGATATTGAATGGAACACAAGATCCTGTGTAAAGATCCTTTTACCACCTGTTGGAAGGACAGATTATTGGACAGACAATTTACCTTATTGAATACAAACTGAGGCGACAGATAATGTACACCAATTTACAAGGACGCACAATATACAGGCCTGGTCAATATTCAAAGTGGTGCACCATAGACAGGGACACCCGATTACTGCACGTTATGTGGGGAACCTGTTTATGCGCACTGTCTGCTTTGTGCCAGACCACCAGAGTAACCCACTGCATACCATGCTACCCATAATCGTTCCATAAAGCAGTGATCTGGTACAAATTGGTGGCAGCGGTGCTGGTAATGCCATTTATTCTCCGTTTTCTCTGTTTGTTCTCTGTATAACGCTATGGAGGCTGCTACTGATAGTATTGATTTAAACCCTCCTGTCCTTGTACCTGCAGATGAAATGCCCCAATTAGACTCTACTCTCTAGTAGCTCTACCAGGCCCAATTGTTAAACCTGATCCATTTGATAGGATAACTAGGGTGTGGACTGATTGGCTAGATTAGAACAATTTGAATTGGCAGACACTATTAATGGTTGGTGAATGAAGGTGCTCGCTTGCAAGTCCTTAGACTTTTACTTGGTATACCTGCCTGGCTTTACCACTTAGGATTTACCGTAATACTGAATAAAAAGCAGTTATCAGTTATTAAAATTGCTCTGAAGCAATTTTTTTTCAATTAGATATGTATAAAAAAAATATAAAGAATAAATCCATTTCTTTAGGAAACTGGGAATGAGAAATGTTTGTTTATACGTTAGATCATTAGGGCAATGCTATTATAATAACATGATGCTGTGAGGTACCTTGTTATAATATATGAGGTACCATCACCTTGCCGTGATGAATACTAATGAGTATTAAACTAACATGTTTAGTTTCAACCACACGTGTGGCAGGATTGCCTGGGTCTACTCTCAGACCTGCAGGATTATACTATTTGGTTCCTCTGGAAGTTGGTGACTGAGTTAAGGTGCCCATACATCTATAAGATTTTACTTACCCGACCGAGCGCTCACGCGATGTTCCTTCGATCCTGCCGGAACCGCTTCTCCCGATGTTACATTCGACCGACATGCGATCGCAAATGAATGGGATTCATTCGAATGTAAGATCGGGAGAAGCGGTTCCGGCAGCATCGATAAACATCGCGTGAGCGCTCGGTCAGGTAAGTAAAATCTTATAGATGTATGGGCACCTTAACAGTTTAAAATATACCTGTGTAAAGATTCTATCAACACATAGCAAACATACACACACATAATTTACATTGTGCACCATAACAGTGTTATTTTCATAAACTTTTGTCGTGTGCAGTTTTGCTGTAGCAGGAATTGTGGAAGTTGGTATGTGCGAATTACATGGTGGGAAATTCTCTCTTCCAGTGGATACTAGTGATTAAGGAGCATTCTTGCCCTCACAGGTAGCATTAGGATTCCCTCAGAAAACAGCCACAAACCATTTATCTGAAATTAGTCTTTTTGAGTCTGTAAATGTGGTAAAGTTATAAAAAGTAGAGAAGGAAGCGGTTTCTTTCTAACTGAAATGGAAAACCAATTTTCTCACCCAGCTAATCATAGGACAATCCAAGAGCCACTTAATTTAAATATATGCAAATGATCCTGGAGTTATAACTCTCTCGCCCAGTAGGTCACGAAAGGTGGCCATATACATGTGATTCCCAATGTGCCCAATGCCTAATATACGAAGAGAACCGCACACTGACCTGTCTGATTGTCCAAACGCGTATGGGGATCGGTCGACCATGCACCATTAAAGGGAGTTGATGCCGACAGACTGAAATTTCCATCTTCTCCGACCAAGCGTAATACCGACCACTGACGTTCGCTGGCATTACGGTCCCGTACATTAGCGATATTAGGTAAATCCTGTCGTGGACCGACGAGATTTACCGAATATCGCTATCGCATGTGTATGGCCACCTTAACAATTGCACCTGCCCCTGGAAGAAACTCTGACATGCTCAAACATGTCAATGTTTAAAAGTAATGGGTGTGTTTAATACTTTAGTCCTTTAATAATTCACATAGGCCAGCCTTAAGAGAGAACACACCACATCCTGTTCCACCTTTTACAGGGTCTGAATGGGTTTGTAGGACACCAACAGCTTGTGTAAACCAAGAACTGTCCACTGTCCTTTCTAAAGTATATCCTACATAACTAACTGTCTATGCAATTCTGGTGCACAAGGACACAGGGAGGTAGAATACACTCTCCTACCTCCTTGATTTTGGAATTAGTTGCGCTTTTAATGCATGGACGGTAACACATCAAAGATGACAATGTAATGAAACCTGGTCAAGCCCTTTTCCCTACCTATATAAATACACCCACACATGTTATATACATTCTTCATTTATAAGTATTACATAGAGATTTTTTAAACATTGTTGGTGCTTAATTTTGTTAAAATGTGTTTTCAATATTAGAAAATAATATAGTAGCATACTATGTAAACTCCAAGAACGATATCAAGGGAATCGAACATCCCTTATTAAAACATCCCATAAACCTCGCAGGAGATCTTAGAACAATCCTAATACAATATATATTGTCTAAGATTTTTAACAGACAAATGGTGGCAGCACATATTGCAATTTTATTTAATTTGCTCAAACAAAAACAGTATGTAGTAAATTTAAAATTAAACAATGGTGTAAAAACAAATATATATAAGCAGAGATGACCGGGGGGGGGTAGAGAAAGATTAAAAAGGGGGGTGGGGATTTTAGAAGCACAAAAGGCAACTGTTAGTTCAGGGATGTCCATCTGCAGTACAAATGTGAAAATGATAACTCCCAGAATTCCTTGGCAGGAATTCTGGGAAGTATTTTCAACATCTGGAGTGCTGCAGATTGGACATCTCTGTGTTAGTGTTCCAACTGAAATGAAGCGTAAAACTGAACAATGGGGAAAAAAAAACATTCAGAGATTCGTGGGGGAAAAAAATGGTTTTAGAGATTTCAGCACCAGCACTAAGATTTATACATTCATCTTCATTGTGATTGGTTTCTTCTAAATTTATCACAGCTCAAATCACAGTGTTAAGGAAACAAGGGGCTTCCTTGACCTGTGTGCAGGTTAAGGCCAACAAACAAGACATAAAACCCAGCAGAACGTTTTATTTTTTGGGACTCTCCTAATTTGACATTGAAAGGAGAAACCCCGTAGGCTCCGTAGCCTAATGACTGAAATCTCTATTGGTCTTAAAGGTAGCAAATGAGTTTGCCATCTCTTGTGCGTCCAATATTTCGGAGATATCCAAGGTGAGTTGGGGGAGGGGACAAATACAATCTGGGTAACAGAATAGAAATGAAGAGGACGAGATGAAAAAGAAAACATTCAATTACTTTAGAACTGAAATCATGTTAATTTAGACCAAGGCACAAATGTGTAGTGCATAAACCAGTTTCATTCGAGACCAGTGACCGAATAAGACTGCCTTCTACGGACGGCTTTTCATCATATAGGCTTATGTCTTCATATCAGAGAGAAAATTAAACATGATTTCTTTATACATGGCTAATTCTTTAATTGTCAACAATGTTTTTTTTTGTTTTGTTTTTTTTTTTAGGAAATACAAGTTCTCATTAACAAACAGACAAAAGCTTTCATTATTCCCCTTAACACGGCAAGTACAAACTCCAAGATGGACACACGACGCACGATTGCTTTAACTGCGTACCATGAGGAACAGTGTTCATAGAAGGTTTACTAGGATATGGTTCTTGATATTCCACATTACTGTTTCTTAACATGTTTATGTCCACATTTAAAGCCTTTCATAGGATTGTTCTACTTAGTGACCAGCACTCAAAAAGGCATCCAGATACGTTAACTTTGCGGGGAGCGTCCTAAACCTCGAACCCTCGGAAGTCTGTATGGCACTATATCCCATTACAACTTTTTAAAAAATACTCTTTTTTAATAAACCTTTACTTGCTAAGCCATGGCAATGTCAAACAACATGCTAGATCGTACCATTTTTAGAGAGTAATCTCGGAACCCACATCTCTATGTTATAGGTTAAAGGGCAGCTTTCAGTACGTTCTGTTACATATGACACGGAGGATGTGTCTAAGCTGATGGATTTCCTGAAGGTAACCATTTCTTGAGGTCCAATGACATATGAACTAGTAAGATGGCTGATACGTTATGGAAGGGAATGGAGCTTAGGTTACATTCTATATTGTGGTTTATCAAGGCGACGCTCTCTGGTATTGCCATCTGCTGCGAAACTGCAAGATTTGAGGAGTGTGTTTTCCGCTGTTTAGAGGGTATTGCTAGGCAGAGACCTCTGTGCGTGACAATTTAAATGGAAATGACACATGCAGTGTTTCAGTCATCAAAAACAATCGATATCACTGTACAGTACCTTACGTACTGTCTCGAAGATTATAGATTTTTATATATATATTTATACAGCTGTGTTGGATTTGGTAAAGCATTGTAGCAAATTAGAAAGGCATTTATATAATCAAACGGATCATTCTTGTTTTCTTTTAAATTATTCTACAAAACAAAAAAAAAAAAAAAAAAGAAGAAAAGGATCCAGTCAGAAAAAAAAAAACACCTCAAGAGAATCTCTCCTGTCTTTGCCCTGTGACCTCACACCTCCAGCAAGTTAATGACGTGTTTCCAACTAATACAGTGATAGGCTAGAATGCTTGCGATGTCATAAGTTATTCATGGAAATATCAATTTTCATAGGAAGACAAACCTGAGTTACACAGCTGTATAACTTGCTAAATCAGTCTTTAAAACCTTCCCACATTCCTCTTATTTTAAAATTAGTATTTTGTTCTTTTGAAATATGTGCAAGATTGTGACTTGAATATTTTTTCTCGATAATCCGCAATCCCCTTAGTGGGTAGAGAGAAAAAAAAGAAGGAATTTCTGTGTAATCCTTACAGTAACGAGGTCTCCATCACTCAGGAAGTAGTAGAAATCCTAAGAGGAAGAAATCGCATACATCCAAAGAGAGATCTCCAGACCTTTCTATGCAGTTCTCTGAGTGCGGGGCAGACGTCTTTTAAACTTCATAGAAAAATCATTTCCATCGGGCAAGTGAAAACAGCTGTCAGTCAATGTCTTTCTCTATGCACTATTTGATTTGCCTAGTCTTGTCTAATGGCTGCAAAATACAAAAATAGCATTTAAAAATGTGAATTTAAATGTACAACGGTCTTGATGCAATAAAAGCTCTATTAATCTGCATCAACCAATCAGATGTAATCTCACTGCAGTAACACAGTAAAAAGCCATCATCGATTGGTTGCTACAAATTAATAGCACAGGCAAGATTTGCTCCTCTTATTTATCAATTCCCAGTGTCTTATTCTATTTAATACCTTTTAAAGTTTTTATTTGCACTGGGATCCAATTAACATTTTCAGAACGGAAAATGTTTTTTATATCAATCCTGCCAGCTACCAATTTATAGAGCAAAAAACAAACCACTCTACACATGGAGAAAGAGAATTAGAACTAGAAAAGAAAGTCTAAAATTTGGCTTGAAAGGCTACACAACACTACTGATGAGGTCTGTGTGTGTGAAGTTTTAAACCTGCGCCTTGACAGACAATCAAGACAGGTAATCAACACTGATTAGGACTGCTCACACCTGAACACAATCAAGAGGAATCTAATCCCGCCAATTAGGTCTGCTTACAGCTGATGCAATCAAGAGGCAGGTGTTGATTGTGCCTGTGAACGTCCATTAAAGTATATGTACAAAGAAATCTCAATTGCTTTCACAGATTTTTTTTAGCTAGGTAATGGCACACTCTCCTATGTGACCCGCATGTCTGCAACAAATTTTGTGTCTCTACCTGGAAAACTGTGTGGAGGAGATACAGTCCAAAAAAGAGGAAGAATAAAAGGTAAGAAGAAGAATCGAAAGAACAGGAATTTGACTATTAAATATACAAATAGTTTAACGTTTATGTGGATCCTTCTTACGGTTAATGCATGTTACAAGGACTGGCACACTATGTACAATATAAGTAAATCAGTGCTCCATACGAGCTGCCTATCTTGTTATACTAAGCTTCCCACTGTGAGTAGCAATCCCTGAAACTGAATGCCTATGTCAGGTGTTTCCTTTTTTTCTTACCATCAAGAAGTTCTTCTTTAAGTTTTGTCAGTTCTTTTCTCATTTCTTCTAGTATATCCTAAAACACACGCACACACACAAGCAAGTTACTGTAAAGGTTCAGTTTAAAATAAAATGTGTGTGTATACTAACAGCAAGTAGACACTGCACAGCAGCCACTCTATTCTTTACTAAGAGAACACTGTAGTTTTGACCACAGACAAATCCATTGTGCAGCAGTAACTGTAGAAAGCGAGAGCCAGACTGAGAGGTTACATTCCCTTTGTCAGTTGATATTTATTTTTTCTATGAAACCCAGAAGCTTTTAGCAAAAAAAAACCCATTTACGTTTATCATTGTGCTTTACTGCCTTTAACACCCGCTATAACATTGATTTGTTTTTCCTTGTGATATTCAGGTTTAAAGTGCACTATGGACAATTCCAGCAACTGCAGGGAGCCTACAGGGCCTGTTAGTAGCACTAGCCTGGAACTGAAACCACCTCAAGGTAACATACAGCTCCCTAGCAACCTTCACAATGTAACCAACAACTATCGCTCTCTTATTGCCCACTTTAGGCAATGCACCGGGCCCATAGTGGCTGCCAATTCACTGTGAATGGAGTTTGCCTTTTTGTGGCAGTTGCATGACAACGTTTTTGCGTAATGCTGCAAAAACTGATGTGATCCATTAGTTTCGCCTTAAAGTCATTCGTAAGCTAGGTACATCAGCTACATGACTTTAAGACACTAATAGTCGATAATGGCTCTCACTACAAGCCCTGGTAGTTGTTTGAATGGTCTCCATTCTAGTTGTGAAGGCCGAAGGCATTTTGACTGTGTGTTTCCCATCAAGTGAATAAACAGTGGAGAGCCGTACAGTGTAAATTCATGACTGTGCAAAAAGTGCTACTGATAACTACGGAATTATTATTAAGTGTGAGTGTCTGTAAGTCAGAATAGATACAGATTTTTACTAATGTTTCAGTCACTCACTGTCACAATATCCTCTCTTATGCAGTAGGGTGCAAGAGGGACATCTTGTGGATGCTTTTAGTATCTCCTTTTCATTGTCTGGGTGTTTCAGTAAAGCTGGGTACACACACTACAGATTTCTGAAAGTGACAGACAGGATCTGCAAGATCGTATGCAGAGAATGCTCGGGACTGTGTTTCCCTTGGCCGCATCAGATACTCCTCTCATTCGGGAAAACCGCTACACACACTAGCGATAAAGCATCAATACTGTCAGATCTGCCGGTATCGGGGCTTTATCGCTAGTGTGTGTACCCAGCTTTACTGAATAAAGGTTTCTGTATTCCGAGTTAGGGCCCTAAACTTTTTGATCCCCAGTTTCTAATAGTTCTGAATTAAAATTGAATTACAATTATTTCCCCACTCTTTGTATACAATCAACCCACATGGTGGGCAAGTAAATTACCTGTTTCAATCTGTCATAGTCTAATGCTTCTGACTGGACTCCGTTGGCACTTGGCTGCCCAGATGGTGTAGACTTGGTTGTGAAATGAATGAAAAAAAATTTTAAACTGGCAGGATCAATAAATATCTTGGGATCTTACACCATGCCAAGTCCCTTACATCACCTTTTCTTCACATCGTCGGATAGCTAAATGGATTTAGTTGCTGCCATGTGATTGGCTGATTAGCTATTGTGTTAACAAGACATTGAACAGGTGGACCTTATAATGTGGCCAGTCAGTGTATATGATAGATAGAATAGAACTGCTAAATATTTATTCAAATCTACAGCCCAGTGGTTATTTCTATGGGGCTATGTGACACTTTTATTGTGTGGAGACTAATTGGGAAAGCCCTGATATATTTGTATCCGTGACAATCACTGCGGCGTGGAAGATGAGAGTGGTGGAAAAGGGACAAATAGAGATCAATTCCACCAGGTAATTATTTGGCTAAGAATCTTATATACTAACTAGGGCTGTGTAAATATGCACAGACACCGTACGCATTTGCTCGAGCACCACTTCACAATGTGGAAGGGATGGAGGAGGTGCGCAATAAGGTGTGACACGCAGGGTTTGCTTAGTTGTTAGAAGAGTTCAAATTCCCTTTAGCAGTTAAGAAGATGTTTTTTAGTCTTAAAGGGGCACTAAACTTGTAAAGTCATGTACCTTGCATCTTAATCGATCCACCTCCCTGTGAATAACAGATAATTTCCACCCCTCCCTGTGAATAATAGAACGTCTGGGCCACCGGAGTTAAACTTTACTGCTGGTACTCCACTTGTAGCTTCTTACCAGCAGATTGCGCTCTGCCCCTACCAGCTCTGCTTTGCGCATGCACATTTATAATAAAGATAGGAAGCGATACGCATCAGTGCGCAGCGCTGATCACTGGTTGAGGAGCTGCAAAACGGAGTGCCGGGCAGGTAAGTTTAACTGCCCAGATCGGGCATTCTATATTCACAGTGTAGTGGGAACAAGTGATTTTAGCGAATATTTGATTGATAAATTGTGGCCCTGCCGACTCAGTATAGCTATAGCAATGGTAGTGTAGCTATGGGGATGGCAGTATAGCTATAGCAATGGTAGTGTAGCTATGGGGATGGCAGTATAGCTATAGCAATGGTAGTGTAGCTATGGGGATGGCAGTATAGCTATAGCAATGGTAGTGTAGCTATGGGGATGGCAGTATAACTATAGCAATGGTAGTGTAGCTATGAGGATGGCAGTATAACTATAGCAATGACAGTGTAGCTATGGGGATGGCAGTATAGCTATAGCAATGACAGTGTAGCTATGGGGATAGCAGTATAGCTATAGCAATGGTAGTGTAGCTATGAGGATGGCAGTATAGCTATAGCAATGACAGTGTAGCTATGGGGATGACAGTATAGCTATAGAAATGGTAGTGTAGCTATGAGGATGGCAGTATAGCTATAGCAATGACAGTGTAGCTATGGGGATGGCAGTATAGCTATAGCAATGAGAGGCGTGGTTGTGAGGGTGTGTTGGGGAGGGGCGGGTCGTTGTGGGTGCAGCGTGCGAGGGTTGTGTGGCGGCGGGGGTTGAGATGTTGTCGTGGGTGAGAAAATTGGTTTTCCATTTCAGTTAGAAAGAAACCGCTTCCTTCTCTACTTTTATACTTTACCACATTTACAGACTCAAAAAAGACTAATTTCAGATAAATGGTTTGTGCCTGTTCTGAGGGAATCCATAATGCTACCTGTGAGGGCAAGAATGCTCCTTAATCACTAGTATCCACTGGAAGAGAGAATTTCCCACCATGTAATCGCACATACCAACTTCCACAATTCCTGCTACAGCAAACTGCACACGACAAAAGTTTATGAAAATAACACTGTTATGGTGCCAATGTAAATATGTGTGTGTGTATGTTTGCTATGTGTTGATATAGAATTACACAGGTATATTTTAAACTGTTAAGGTGCCCATACATCTATAAGATTTTACTTACCTGACCGAGCGCTCAGCGATGTTTATCGATGCTGCCGGAACCGCTTCTCCCGATCTTACATTCGAATGAATCCCATTCATTTGCGATCGCATGTCGTGCGAATGTAACATGAGGAGAAGCGGTTCCGGCAGGGCGAAGGAACATCCGTGAGCGCTCGGTCGGGTAAGTAAAATCTTATAGATGTATGGGCACCTTAACTCAGTCAACAACTTCCAGAGGAACCAAATAGTATAATCCTGAGGTCTGAGAGTAGACCCAGGCAATCCTGCCACACTGTGTGGTTGAAACTAAACATGTTAGTTAATACTCATTAGTATTCATCACGGCAAGTGGTGATGGTACCTCATTATATAACAGAAGGTACCTCACAGCATCATGTTATTATAATAGCATTGCCCTAATGATCTAACGTATAAACAAACATTTCTCATTCCCAGTTACCTAAAGAAATGGATTTATTCTTTATATATTTTTTTATACATATCTAATTGAAAAAAAATTGCTTCAGAGCAATTTTAATAACTGATAACTGCTTTTTATTCAGTATTACGGTAAATCCTAAGTGGTAAAAGCCAGGAGGTATACCAAGTAAAAGTCTAAGGACTTGCAAGGAGCACCTTCATTCACCAACCATTAATAGTGTCTGCCAATTCAAATTGTTCTAATCTAGCCAATCAGTCCACACCCTAGTTATCCTATCAAATGGATCAGGTTTAACAATTGGGCCTGGTAGAGCTACTAGAGAGTAGAGTCTAATTGGGGCATTTCATCTGCAGGTACAAGGACAGGAGGGTTTAAATCAATACTATCAGTAGCAGCCTCCATAGCGTTTATACAGAGAACAAACAGAGAAAACGGGAGAATAAATGGCATTACCAGCACCGCTGCCACCAATTTGTACCAGATCACTGCTTTATGGAAAGATATGGTAGCATGGTATGCAGTGGGTTACTCTGGTGGTCTGGCACAAAGCAGACAGTGCGATAAACAGGTTCCCCACATAACGTGCAGTAATCGGGTGTCCCTGTCTATGGTGCACCACTTTGAATATGACCAGGCCTGTATATTGTGCGTCCTGTAAATTGGTGTACATTATCTGTCGCCTCAGTTTGTATTCAATAAGGTAAATTGTCTGTCCAATAATTGTCCTTCCAACAGGTGGTAAAAGGATCTTATACACAGGATCTTGTGTTCCATTCAATATCACTCTATAACACACACACAATCTACTTTCGGTTCTCTCCTCTAGCCATAGAGAGCAGGGTGTCTTGTCTGTATTACTCCCTGACACCACTGGAGTTGGTATATAAGGCGCCTTGGTGTATACGTCCATTACAATACACATCACAACTCCTGTGTAGCAGACAGAAGCTTTTTGGATTACACTTCCTTTTATATGGAGCAGACCCAGGGTGTGGTTTAACCTCCCATTTTGACAATTATGTTGAAATAGGGATCTCAGCTCTGCAGTAAAGTTTATGTAATTTGTATATTTCTTGTACCTGATATGTCGGTGCTAAATTTTATATACATTTACTGATGGTCATTTAAATGGTCACGTGAGATAGTACACACATACATTATACCTTTCCTATGTGTAATATCCTATACTCCCCACCACATTGGCAGCTCCTAAAAACTCAATGCAATCTCCTATGGAGATATAAATATATTTAATAATATATAAGGGCTATATATTTTTAATGCAGGTGTATACTTTCTGCTAGGATATCTAAAGAATAGGGGACAAATCAACCATATATGATACCATGTTAGTTAGGGAAAATGTATTGTTTCCTGAATGGGCCAAATATGGCCCTTAATAACACTGAATACACCCAAGTACCCACCTAAAGGAGGAAATGCTGTAAAGAATGTTAATTTGCAGTGCTGTTGGGGTAGGGACCGTAGTATCGTTCGGTCGCAGTTGAACATTCAAAACTTTAAAGGATGACTGGTTGTTGATAACGGGGACTTAACAGCCGTGTCTTAAACGCCTGTTATAAAATGGGCCATATGTATAAGGGTATTGCAATTTTGCGGTTGCCGTCATACATAAAACTGTCGTAGTAAACTACCACAATGGTATTCTATGAGGATCATAAATCTATGATTTGTATCGTAGATTTACAATCCCATCAGTAATTTATGATCATTAAGGGCATGTCCACCCCCAAAACACAATATCCCCTACTACTGGCGCCACTGTGCAGAGTTTAAAATCCTTACCTTAACTCTCTGCTCCTGTAATGTCTGCCCAAAAGTCAGGAGCCAGGCTTACTTTTTTTTTTACTTACAGAGCCTTCTTCCCCGGGCGTCTGTACTGCCGGCAGCCGTGATTGGCTGCCTCTCAGCCAATCACAGACACGCGCCGATTCTGGCCCCCTGCTTGTATTTTCATGCAAGCAGAGGGCCAGGGGAACGAGGCTCTGTAAGTAAAGTGTTATTTTTTTACAAACTATTACAGCAGTTGGGGTGGGGAGAGGGTCTCTACACTGCAGAAAAATTAGAAAAAAGTGGTGGAGATACCTGATCGGAAATTAACGTTCGTTAAAGGCACTGTATTGCTAAAAAGCGATACCGCGCCTTCATAAATGATGGCCGTATATTCATGTCTTGTCATATTGATCTCTATAATGAATACCTTAGGGCTAGGCCACACTGCTGCGTTGTTTTTTTCAGATCATTGAAAACGTGCCAACGAACCAAAAACGCGTTTTCAGGTGCGTTGAGATTGCAATTGTGTTCTGCATTTTAAATCGCAATCACATGCGTTTCCTATACTAATGAAGAAACAGCATGCGCAAAGCAACAAAATCGCACAATAACATGCGATTCCGTGTGCGTTTGCGGCTCAGTGTGGCTGTGCCCTAACTCCCAATTATTAATACTGCTCTACAAATAGATGGGATGGAACAGCAGATTCTCAGATCATTGGCGATTGAAGTCATACGATTAATGGGCACTTGTTCCTGGAGGGAAAAATCTATGGTAAATTGGGGTCAGAAATATAAAACAAACAAAACAATGTTGTACAGCTGGAGGGATATGACAGGAGGGGCATATTATAGAAGTTTTATGCTTAAAATGGTATGGGGTTTGATAAAAACAAAGATCAGTACCAAGCGGTATACCTAGGCACATACAAGATGGGCTAATTGGAGTATTGCTATTATTTAGGTTGTCCATATGCAATTGGAAGGTGCAGGAGGACATGAAAGCAGAAATATGTGCAAAAGATCTGGGATGTTGAAGTAGTAGGCATGGGAGAAAGGTAAATTTAAAGAGAATGTACAGTGTAAAATAGTTTTCTCCCTTGAAAAACTGTACCTTTAAATCCCAGCATGTTAGGGTTAGGTCACACTGACGCGTTTAACGTGGGATCAAAAGTGTGTTAAAGGAATAGTTCACTGCAAAAGTGAACTATTCCTTTAATGCATTGATTGAAGACCGGGAGGTTAAGGGAGCTATGCTTACCTTCCGTCCTTCAATCAATGTCTGTGGAGCGCAGGAACGAAGATAGAAGAAAATTACCTTTCACGCGTTCCTCCACTGTCACACTGAAATTCTTGACCGTTTCTGGTTCGGATACTTTAATGTGCATCGGTTGTAGTGTGGCCTGGGCCTTGCCATTGGTAAAGCTTACCTTTACCACTTTAGTTGCTGCCACTTGCTCCTCCACTGCAATCTCGTCTAATCCACAGACCCTGCAAGACTTCCAGGATGTGAATCTCGGGGAGAGGAAAGCACGACGAAATTCTCGACTAACACTTAACCCAGAGCAGTGAAGATAGACCTGATGGCCTGGACTTATCTGCAGTGTTGCTATTGTGATACTATTACTTAACCACTTTAAGTGTTTAGAACTGCAACATAAAATTCTGATTGCACTAGAAAGTACCATAGGGACACAGAAAGTATCTGTAATGACTGATTGCAGGTTTATAAACACAGTTCCAGAGTGAGAGGAGGGGGAGAATGGGAGTTTAATATGGCATGTCAATTTTAGTACTTAAGGGACATATTTATAAAGGCGCGGCATTGCTATTTTATGACAAATAACCGTATCGCGTTTGTACAATGGCCTATACAATACTGTTGTGTTAGTCTTTACCGAATGGTCTTATGTGCCTGTAGTTTTACGGAAACCCCGTGGTATGTAAAATTTCAATACCGCCCTAAATGGACTTGCCAACAGTCGCGATGTAGTGTGTTTATTGAGTGAGTCTCGACTAAGGGCAAGGCCATATCACGCTTAAAAGCGCACACTAATGTGGTGGCCACAGAATTGCGTGCAATTGCATTGTTTCTGGCGTGCTCGTAAGCCCTACAGTGTGGCCTCAGCCTAAAGCCCCACACCGACCATAGTGCCCATACACCAGATGGTGTCAGATGAAATGGCTGTTCATTTGACACTCATGCGACACAGTGTCGGGCCCCGCGATTGCATATGTGTACAGAGCCTAGCAAAGGAAGTGAATTGCTTATTAGAACAAAAAGTGGTGGTTTACCCATTAAAATGGATTAGCAGATAATTACAAAACTGAACCACAAACCATAGAAATATAGTGAAATGCGTTAGAAAACATTTAATAGAAAATATTGACCAAAAGGTTGCAATTTGGTGTTAACTGCCCAAATGAATGAAAGAACATTGCTATAGGTAGATTAATGGAGCTTTGTATAGAGATCTGTCCTGTCACAATAATAGTAGGTGGAGATGGAAAAATGAATGGAACTTAATAATGTATGATCCATTGCACAAGTCTTATTACATCCCAAATTGTCTATGTACAATAGACTGGGAGCAATTAAAGGTAAAAAGAAAAATGTGACAGAGGGCCATACTAATAAAGGTGCGGTATCGCTTTTTAGTGATACCGCACCTTTAACGATTAATGGTAATTTCCAATTGGTTTAGCGATCGTTAATTTCCGATTGTTATCGTAAATTAATGAGATTAGATTTACAATCCCATAGATTACCATTGCGGTAGTTTACTACCGCATGGGATTCTACAAACGAAGGTTCGTTGATTAACAAATGTTTGGCAAAAATGTAGGACTGCGGCCGTACATTAGCGATAACTCGCGGTTACCGTCCATTTGCACAATACCACCACATCTTGGAATGCAGCCCATGGTATAGGGCAATGTCAGGTGATTGTGAGGTGCTCCACTCCTATCTGACCCCAACCCCCCTACACACTTACATTTTGATACTAAACTACAGGAAACGCAATGTAGGCAGGGGTTGGTGGGAAATCCTATGACTGTGGTGGCAAACCTATATCACGCATGCCAGAGGTGGAGCCCTCTCTGTGGCACTCATGCACAAGCAGGAGTAATGGTCACAGTTCTAGATCTCAAACTCCAGTCTAATAATGTAGGATTAATGTCACTGTTCTAGATCTCAAACGCCTGTCTAAAATGTAGGGTTAATGGTCACTGTTCTAGATCTCAAACTCTGTCTAATAAGTAGGGTTAATGGTCACTGTTCTAGATCTCAAATTCTGTCTAATAATGTAGGGTTAATGGTCACTGTTTTATATCTCAAACTCCTGTCTAATAATGTAGGGTTAATGGTCACTGTTCTAGATCTCAAACTCCTGTCTAATAATGTAGGGGTTAATGGTCACTGTTCTAGATCTCAAACTCCTGTCTAATAATGTAGGGTTAATGGTCACTGTTCTAGATCTCAAACTCCTGTCTAATAATGGAGGGTTAATGGTCACTGTTTTAGATCTCCAAACTCCTAACAATGTAGGGTTAATGGTCACTGTTCTAGATCTCAAACTCCTTAACAATGTAGGTTAATGGTCACTGTTCTAGATCTCAAACTCCTGTCTATAATGTAGGGTTAATGGTCACTGTTCTAGATCTAAACTCCTGTTAATAATGTAGGTTAATGGTCACTGTTTTATATCTCAAACTCCTGTCTAATAATGTAGGGTTAATGGTCACTGTTCTAGATCTCAAACTCCTGTCAATAATGTAGGGGTAATGGTCAGAGTTTTATATCTTAAACTCCAGTGTGGTAATGTAGAGGTTAATAGGTATTTATAATCATTTCTATCTACTGTATTGGTCTGTATTTGAGTAAAACTCCGTATTCAGGTTAAATGGCCATGCTGGCACTATGCAGTAAAAAGTGGGGTTTTGGGTTGCAGTTTGGGCACTTGGCCTCTAAAAGGTTCACCATCACTGTCCATGAGATGCATTCACCAATCCCCATAGATTGTGGTAATAATCACTATCATTTTCTAGATAACACCTTAGGCTAAGTACACACGGGGAAATTATTTGCACCGAACCAGCGTTCGCTACTTGTAAGCACTTGGTTGGGACAAATGACTGTCGGTCACAGCAATAGTGGCTGCGGCAGACAGTTCACGCCACCAATCGGTCCATAGGGAACCGCTTGATCGGCTGTGTTTAACCAACAGGCCCGTTCATCCGATCCGGCTGCCTGCCACACACGGTAAGATATTTTCGGTCCAACCAGCACATGGCATATTGGTCGGTCGTCCGAAAACATTACCGTGTGTACCCAGCCTTAGGAAATTGAAAACCCCAGAGATTGTGCAAGATTATAGATTATATCTTCTACGTAAAACTCATGTAATCCCTTCAAAACAACACATATTGTTTATCTGTCAATCCATGTGCGGTTATTATCTACAAAATACACTAAGCAGAATAACCGTAATATTAAATAGTAAAAGCTGCTGTATAAAATAAAGTGTGTCTTTTCCCTGAGATGTACACGGTCCCACCTTTCACTAGGGTCACGCTACGTTTTACCTTTTAAACTAGGTAGGGTTTAAGAAACTATGCCTTTAAATTACCCATCATTCCTTCAGAATTTAAAACTATAAACATATCAAAAAGTGTGGTGTGCACTGGTGGTTGTAACAGCCAATCAGTTTAGTTCTTACGGTCTAGTGCAATTAGAACAATGAAAGCAGTCATTTGATTGGTGGTGGTTTTGCTAGTCTAGTCATGTCTGCATCTCCTTCAATATCACTTTGCTAGAGCAGAAATAACCATTATCCATCATGGAGTTCCAGTGACAAAAGGAGAGGCCGCACAGCACCGACCACAAGAATAAAACTCTGTAAAAGTCCCAGCCCTTCATGTGCATATTCAGATGTCCAGAGTGGTGACCACGTCCGCTTATCTCCGGCAACACGTGGACCATTGCCACATAGAGGAAATTCCTGCTGAGAATAACATCCCATGCCCAGTCGCAGCCAGCTTGTGCTGGAAGATCCTCCGGTCGTTTGGCACAGATGAAGAACACAGCAAGTTAGAAAATAGGGCACAAGTTGTACATGATTTTATAAAACTGAACAAAACCTGTAATCTATATAATAATCACTATTTTATTAGACAAATACAGTGCAAGACTAACACGGTACAGTAGCTTTTAAAGGGCATATTCACCCTTGAAACAAAAAAACTGGTGACGTCTCAATTGTTGCCCACGACCCCAAACTGTTATTTTTCCCAGTTTATTACATGTATTTGTAACCAGATTTAATGATAAGTTCTAGTTCTTTCTAGCAAAGGTATCTGCCTCCTCCAATGCTTAATGATCTTTTTATAAGCTTGAGCATGTGCAGAGGGAGCAGCAGGTGAAGCAGCAATCAGTGGTGATGTAGCAGTGACAGTCTTGATTGACTGCATGGAGGGAGGGAGCAGTTTACTCTGCCAGAATGGGGACAATAATTATCCTATAAATCTGGTTAGTATTGCAGGTAAAAAAGTGCAAAATACATCAGTAGGGGGCAGGTAACCAACAATTGACCATTTTTTTGTTTTTTTAGGGTGGACTTGTCCTTTAAGGCTGGGTACACACAGCCGAGTTTTTGTCCCGACAAGCGCTCGCTAGTAGCAATCGCTCAGTCGGGACAAATGCCTGTTGGTGTTGACAATAGTTGCCACGGCCAACAGTTCACGTGACTGATCGTGCGATCCCATTGGGAACCGCATGATCAGCTGTGAACAGGCCCAATGCCTGATCCGGACAAACGAGCTCGTCGCGGCCACCACACACACACCCCATCAGATATTTCAGCCGACCAACCAATGTTGGACTGAAGTGTTCAGGCCCACCAGGAAATCGGAGACCAGGGGCTCACCTAACATTAATTTCTCAATTACCACACATTTACATATCTATCTTAAGATTGATATGTACACATTGACGCACGATGGTACAAACGGCTGTTTTGCCCAATATTGGCCCATGTATGGGCACTTTATCGGCTGAGATCGTTCGTATGGGATCGTTGCCCGATCCGCCAGGCGGATCCCAAAGAGCGGCCATTCTGTCCAAATAAAGGTCCCATACATGGGCCGAATATTGCCTGTGTGTACAAACCTTTACTCTACTGACCCCTATTGTGTATTTTAATCCATTTCTTACTGTCCCTTAGGCTCTATATTTCAATTTTAGAAGTCTCTTAGGTAAATGGGCTATTGGCCCCCGGGGGATTCCCTGTAACCTCTGGGCCAGTCCGACACTGACCAACTATACATGGTTGGTCGGCCAGAATATCTGATGGTGTGTACCCAGCCTAAGTAACTCATAAAATCTGCAACGTTGCTTTAATAACACAGTGATGGCAGGATTGGCGTTGATGTGTACCGTATATACTCGAGTATAAACCGAGTTTTTCAGGCTGAAAAATCAACCTGAAAACTCGGACTCGGTTTTATACTCGAGTCACTCACCATTGGATCAGCATCCTCTCCATTCCGGAGCCGCACGATCAGTCCATGTACACTGCCCGGCGCCAATTAGTGACGTCAGCCGGCACGCCAGTACATGGACTGATCGTGCGGCTGCCGGAATGGAGAGGAGCTGCTGCGGAATGGAGAGGACGCTGCTGCCGGAATGGAGAGGAACTTACCAGCACACAGTCCCAGGAAGCCCTGGATGGAGAGAGCCAACAGATCCTGGAGAAGAGAGCCCACAGGTACAAACTTAACTGGGTTTGAGGGTGAGGGTGGCATTCAAGATGTTTTGGAAACTACAACTCCCAGCATGCTTTATTTACCTGGGAGTTGTAGTTTCAGAACATCTTGAATGCCAAGTGAGGGTGGCATTCAAGATGTTTGGAAACTACAACTAACAGCTAATAAAGCATGCTGGGAGTTGTAGTTTCCAAACATCTTGAATGCCAAGTGAGGGTGGCATTCAATAGTTTGGAAACTACAACTCCCAGCAGCTTTATTAGCGGGAGTTGTAGTTTCCAAACATCTTGAATGCCAAGTTTCTACCCTCAGTTTATACTCGAGTCAACAACTTTTTATGATTTTTAGGTGAAATTGGGTACCTCTGTTTATACTCGGGTCGGTTTATACTCTGGTATATACGGTATTTTTGATATAAGGACAATTCTCCATATATTTGATATCAGTGACTTACCAGGCTAGAATTAAGTAGGTTGTAATTGTCAGGAGAGGGCAGCCACAGAAAATGCCAACAGTGTTTCCGGATCTGAGCTTTCTCTAATCCAGCGTGCATGAGGAATGAGACAAGACCAAAGGCTGCCGGGCCTGGGGGAAGAGTTAAATTGTTTAACAGTGATTATTATATGAAATATTAATAGATTTATCATCAGAAATGAAAAACTATTTCTAGGATATACAATGAAGTTTGGAATAATATAATGAGCTAATATCCAAGTACCGTACCTTCATTGGACTCAGGCCTCTCATTTCCTGCTCCTACCACCAAATTATTATCAGACCCACAACATATTCTACCTACCGCCTTACAATTTACCCGACCATCCACATACCAGCCTTCCTACCTACCTTGTTACCAGACCCACCCACATACCAGCCTACCTACCTACCTTGTTACCAGACCCACCCACATACCAGCCTACCTACCCTACCTTGTTATCAGACTCACCCACATAGCATAGATAGAGTATAGTATAGTATGGATTTGAGGTTGAATAAAGACATATGTCCATCCCGTCCAACCCATCTAGCAATATCCTCATTACCTGCCTAACTGTTGATCAGAGGAAGGCAAAAAAAAAACAACAAATTTATGAAGGAAAAAATCCTTCCTGACTCCAAGTGGCAATCGGAAATTCCCTGGTACAACTCTACTTTAGGTATCAATACCAGTAACTTGTAACATTCCTTGTTTGAGAAACTCATCCAGCTTTTTTTTTAAACTGACCAATGAACCTGCCATTACAACGTCCACTGGAAGACAGTTCCATAGCTTTACCGTTTCACAGTGAAAAACCCTTTCCAAACTTGAAGCCTAAACCTTTTTTCTTCAAGTCTTAAGGGATGTCCTCTGACATGTTCTATTGGTGAACAATGCCCCAGATAGTTTAATGTATGGCCGTTAATGTATTTATACACAGTAATCATATCCCCACGCAAGCGCCTCCAGCGTACATAATTGTAACTTTTCCAGTCTCTCTTCATATTCAAGCTCCCCCAATTTAGTTGCCCTTCTCTGAACCCTTTCCAAGCATATATGAGCCTCCCTAGTTATCAAACCCACTCATATACCAGCCTACATACTGTGTATACCTTTTCAGACCCAACCCATATACCAGCCTACCCAACTTAATTGTCACCAGACCCACCCATATACCAGCCTACTACCTTGTTATCAGACCCACCAACATACTAGTACCCCCTTCCCCTGATTGGTGGCTTTCTTGAGCAAGATAGTGGTATCACCATGAAAGTGAAAGGATGTCCTCCTGCCATTTTGAGGTTAGTGTTAGTTTTCTTTCCTTTATGCTCACTAGGGAACTGAAGACTTTGAACATGACCCTATATTGTAATTTAAAGTAAGTATCACTGTTGTGTGTATTGCTAAACAGGATAAGTCCTAAGATGAGATGAGATAAACTTGCAGGGAATGCCTGGTGTTAAGCATCTAGACATCCTGTCCTCAGTGTTCTGAACTGGCCCCAACACCTAGTAGGAACCAATCTAGTGTATTCAATCTCAGTCTAAACACGGAAGGTCTGTGAATGTACAGGAACGTGTTACAACTGGAACGTGTATTTCAGCTTATGTTGCCTTTTAGATAAGGTCAAGGTAAGGTCACTGTGCTGTATGTGTCCAAAAGATACACTGAATACAAACGGAAAGTATCTTCACGCCTCAGCCACGCTTTGGTAAAGGACAAACACATATAGACATAAAATGCCTTTAAGATTCAGAGGCTGATATGCTCCTCACAATCTGATTGTATAAACGTATTAAAAACATATTCTGCAGCGCTTTCCAATTAGTTAATATATTCACGTTATGCCATGGCCCCAAGGGCATTTACCCACCTCTCCCCCCCCTATTCCCCACTTCGTATCTTGTTTGATGTTGAATAAATAGTTACACAGTTTCATGCTGGAATGGAGTTGTCACATTTTTCTCTTTTGATGTTTATGGCTTGGAGGAGCCGGTCCTTCTGGGAGACAGGAGCCACTCGCATGAGACCAGATGGCAAGTAGCGGAGGTATGGATACCTGTAATTTGTTCATATATGCCCAAAGAGCAGAACCTGCTATAAACTAAAGTGGGATCATTTCATCTATAGGGAACCAATCAGTGCACAGAGGTAGCTTGAAGCCATGTGGATACTTTGCCCCACCCCATTTGAATGAATGATAAACTCCCTAATGGACTCTAGATACTTACCTTGTGCAAGATAACCGCAAAGAACACGATGACTTGTACGACACTTGGGACGATGCAACGGCTGCTCCAAGGGCAACACCATCAGCTAAACCAAAAAAACGTCATTATTTAAAAGAAAAACTGTACTAACAATCCTTTCTGCATCTTGATTGTATGTGTGGTTGTCCTATAGTGTGATCAATAAAGAAGGATTACATTCTATCCCCGGAGGACTATGTTCCCTTCCAGCCCATGGGATACAATTTGTCAGGTTAGAGTTGGCAGATTATTTTGGTATAATGATCCCATTCATCTCCACTGAGAAATACAATATAGTCACTAGCAGTGTCAGTAAAATTATACACATACCCTGACTGTGCAAATACATCAGAAGATCTAAAGCTTCTGATGCTTGGGGGTGGTGGCGGTGGTGGAGGACACAAGATGGGTTCCATAGGGGATGTCGGGAGTGGAGTGCCACAAGATGGAATGGGGGGGTGAGAGACACAAGAGGGTTCCATAGGGGATGCTGGGAGTGGAGTGCCACAAGATGGAATGGGAGGGGGTGAGAGACACAAGATACGTTTCAGAGGGGATGCTGGGAGTGACACAGCTGGAACGGGAGGGGGGGGGGTAAGAGACACAGTACGTTTCAAAGGGGATGCTGGGAGTAAGACACAAGCTGAAATGGAAGGGGGTTGGGTGAGAGCACAGATGAATTTCAGAGGGGATGCTGGGAGTAAGATACAAGCTGAATTTTAGAGCTTTATGAAACTCCCAGCATCCCCTCTGAATCACCTGGTCTCTCACACAACCCCCCTTCCATTTCAGCTTGTGTCTTACTCCCAGCATCCCCTCTGAAACTCATTTGTGTCTCTCAACAAACCTCTCTCCCCATATGGTTGCTTTAAACATATTACATTCTTCTTGTAATAATCATACAATTGTATTATATATATAAAAAAAACAAGTTCCACAGCTTTTTACAGTAATGTGTCACTTTCCTCCCTCTCTCCCTGCAGATCAGTTATGAATACAATTGTGCAGAGACAAGGAGGAGGAAAGGCTTTGATGCAGCAGGTATCACTGGGGTCAAGTGGGCGTGCCTGCCAGCAGGTATGCACATTGACTGACAGCATGCCGAGACCTGGAGGAGACACGCCCAGGAACCAAGAACCCCAGGCTCCTGCAAAGGAACAGAGTTGATTTTTTGGGGAGGGTTGGGGGAATTTGTACTTTCAGATTAAAAAAAAAAAATGTTTTCACATTAGTGGAGATAACCCTTTAAATTAGAAATGATGGATCAAAGGAGAATGAAACATATCGCAGCCCCCCTCCCTGGTACCACTATGTGTAAAAACTGTATTCTTTCTATGACAGCAAACCTGTGTCACTGTATTGCTTATGATTCAGCATTAAGATAAAAAAAAAAAGAATTATCTGATGCTCTATTCTCTCACAATCGGAAGCTGATAGAACACACACCTCCAGTTCACCAGGTTGTCATTCAATTCAAGCATTAATTCCAGGGACCAGAGCTACTTACTTTCCATAGCAAGAAATTATCCTTTAACTAGAATACAAAAATCACAGGGTGATTGCTATTGGCTGTTTGACAGCACAGTTTACCTCCACTGCACATGCTCCCCACTTTAGCTGCGTCACATAGCTAGGATGGGGCTGAACACAGAGAAAGGGGGGATATATATACTAACCCCAGTTATGGACACACTGCAATACCACGAGTCAGCCACCAGGTGACTCGCCACATAACACAGAAGTTCGCAGCAGAGGGGGATTCATGGGGGTGGGGTGTGGTGCACATCGTGTTGTGTGTGTGTCAGGGGGTTTGTCGATTCTTTAAAGAATTGGGGTTTTCTGGTTATACTATCTAGGAGAGGGCAGGACATGATAAAAAAATTTAAAAATCCGTATTAGTCCAATATATGTAGTAAAAAGTACTGTGATACTTTAATGGACTAACAGTTTTTCAGTTGACAAGCTTTCAAGGGATCAACCTCTTCCTCAGGTCAGAGCAGGACTGACTGATGAAACAGGAGACATGGTAAAAGGAGCACTGGGAGCAGAAAGATCAACTCCTGGCAGCTATAAAAATACAAAAAAGTAAAGAGAAGTGATTTACCCAACAGATCAGCACAACCTGGGATGTTAAACAATGAGAATTATTTATTTGATTATTAAAAAAAAAACTAAGTCACCACCAATAAAACCTTATGGCGAGACAGTGGACTGAAGGGAAACTGGTAAACATAGTTAGGGGATGGCGGTATAGTACGGGGATGGCGGTATAGCTCTGGGGATGGCAGTAAGCCCTGGGATGGCGGTATAGCTCTGGGGATGGCGGTATAGCCCTGGGGATGGCGGTTAGCCTGGGGATGCGGTATAGCTCTGGGGATGGCGGTATAGCCCTGGGGATGGTGGTATAGCTCTGGGGAGTGTGGTATAGCTCTGGGTGGCGGTATAGCCCTGGGATGTGGTATAGCCCTGGGGATGGCGGTATAGCTCTGGGGATGGTGGTATAGCTCTGAGGATGGCAGTATAGATATGGGGGTGACATTGTAGCTATGGGGGTGACATTGTAAAATATATGTAGACATGTGACATAGTAATGGTAGTGTAGCTATGGGGTAGCAGTATAGCTATAGTAATGACAGTGTAGCTATGGGGATGGGGAATAGCTATAGCAATGACAGTGTAGCTATGGGGATGGCAGTATCGTATAGCAATGACAGTGTGCTTGGGGATGGCGGAATAGCTATAGCAATGACAGTGTAGCATGGGGATGGCAGTAGCTAAGTAATGGTAGTGTAGCTATGGGGAGAGCAGTTAGCATATGTATAGCAATGACAGTGTAGCTATGGGGATGGCGGAATAGTATAGTAATGCTAGTGTAGCTATAGCAATGACAGTGTAGTATGGGGATAGCAGTATAGCTATAGCAATGACAGTGTAGCTATGGGGATGGCGGAATAGCAAGTAATGTAGTAGCTATAGTAATGGTAGTGTATTATGGGGATGGCAGTATAGCTATAGTAATATAGGTAGTGTAGCTATGGGGATGGCAGTATAGCTATAGCAATGGTAGTGTAGCTATGGGGATGGCAGTATAGCATAGCAATGGTAGTGTAGCTATGGGGATGGCGATATAGCTATAGCAATGGTAGTGTAGCTATGGGGATGGCAGTATAGCGTATACAATGGTAGTGTAGCTAGGGGATGGCAGTATAGCTTGTAATGGTAGTGTAGCTATGGGGGATGGCAGTATAGCTATAGTAATGGTAGTGTAGCTAGGGGATGGCAGTATAGATAGTAATGGTAGTGTAGCTATGGGGATGGCAGTCAGTATAGCTATAGTAATGGTAGTGTAAATATAGGGATGGCATATAGCTATAGCAATGACAGTGTAGCTATGGGGATTACAGTATGCTATAGCAATGGAAGTAGCTATGGGGATGGCGGAATAGCTATAGTAATGGTAGTTAGCTATGGGGATGGCGGAATAGCTATAGTAATGGTAGTGTAGCTATGGGGATGGCAGTATAGCTATAGCAATGTAGTGAGCTATGGGGTGGCAGTTAGCTATAGAATGGTAGTGTAGCTATGGGGATGGCAGTATAGCTATAGCAATGGTAGTGTAGCTATGGGGATGGCAGTATAGCTATAGCAATTGTAGTGTAGCTATGGGGATGGCAGTATAGCCATAGCAATGGTAGTGTAGCTATGGGGATGGCGTATAGCTATAGCAATGGTAGTGTAGCTATGGGGATGGCAGTATAACTATAGCAATGGTAGTGGAGCTATGAGGATGGCAGTATACTCATAGCAATGACAGTGTAGCTATGGGGAGGCAGTATAGCTATAGCAATGACAGTGTAGTATGGGGATAGCAGTATAGATAGCAATGGTAGTGTAGCTATGAGGATGGCAGTAAGCTATAGCAATGACAGTGTAGCTATGGGGATGACAGTATAGCTATAGAAATGGTAGTAGTGTAGCTATGAGGATGGCAGTATAGCTATAGCAATGACAGTGTAGCTATGGGGATGGCAGTATAGCTATAGCAATGACAGTGTAGCTATGGGGATAGCGTATAGCTATAGCAATGGTAGTGTAGCTATGGGGATGGCAGTATAACTATGTTATAGCAATGACAGTGTAGCTATGGGGATGGCAGTAAACTATGTTATATAGCAATGACAGTGTAGCTATGGGGATGGCAGTATAATATGTTATATAGCAATGACAGTGTAGCTATGGGGATAGCAGCATAGCTATAGCAATGGTAGTGTAGCATGGGGGTGGCAGTACAGCTATAGCAATGACAGTGTAGCTATGGAGATGGCAGTATAGCTATAGCAAAAATGGTAGTGTAGCTATGGGATCGCAAGACTACCATGCTATAGCTATTACTGCCATCCCCATAGCTACACTACAATTGCTATAGCTATACTGCCATCCCATAGCACACTACCATTGCTATAGCTATACTGCCATCCCCATAGCTACACTACCATTGCTATAGCTATACTGCCATCCCCATAGCTACACTAACATTGCTATAGCTATACTGCCATCCCCATAGCTACACTACCATTACTATAGCTATTCCGCCACCCATAGCTACACTACCATTACTATAGCTATTCCGCCATCCCCATAGCTACACTTCCATTGCTATAGCTATACTGTAATCCCCATAGCTACACTGTCATTGCTATAGCTATACTGCCATCCCTATAGTTACACTACCATTACTATAGCTATACTGCCATCCCCATAGCTACACTACCATTACTATAGCTATACTGCCATCCCCATAGCTACACTACCATTACTATAGCTATACTGCCACCCCATAGCTACACTTACCATTACTATAGCTATACTGCCATCCCCATACTACACTACCATTGCTATAGCTATACTGCCATCCCCATAGCTACACTAACATTGCTATAGCTATACTGCCATCCCATAGCTACACTACCATTGCTATAGCTATACTGCCATCCCCATAGCTACACTACCATTGCTATAGCTATACTGCCATCCCATAGCTACACTACCATTACTATAGCTATAAGCCCATCCCCATAATTACACTACCCTTACTATAGCTATACTACCATTACTATAGCATTCCGCCATCCCCATAGCTCACTGTCATTGCTATAGCTATAATGCTATCCCATAGCTACACTGTCATTGCTATAGCTACACTAGCATTACTATAGCTATTCCGCCATCCCCATAGCTACACTGTCATTGTATAGCTATACTGCTATCCCCATAGCTACACTACCATTACTATAGCTATACTGCCATCCCCATAGCTACACTGTCATTGCTATAGCTATTCCGCCATCCCCATAGCTACACTGTCATTGCTATAGCTTACTGCCATCCCCATAGCTAACAGTCATTGCTATAGCTATTCCGCCATCCCCATAGCTACACTGTCATTTCTATAGCTATACTGCTATCCCCATAGCTACTACCCATTACTATGTCACATGTCTATATTATTACAATGTCACCCCCATAGCTACAATGTCACCCCCATATCTATACTGCCATCCTCAGAGCTATACCACCATCCCCAGAGCTATACCGCCATCCCCAGGGCTATACCACCATCCCCAGGGCTATACCGCCATCCCCAGAGCTATACCACCATCCCCAGAGCTATACCACCATCCCCAGGGCTATACCGCCATCCCCAGAGCTATACCGCCATCCCCAGGGCTATACCGCCATCCCCAGGGCTATACCGCCATCCCCAGAGCTATACCGCCATCCCCAGGGCTATACTGCCATCCCCAGAGCTATACCGCCATCCCCGTTACTATACCGCCATCCCCATAACTATGTTTACCAGTTTCCCTTCAGTCCACTGTCTCGCCATAAGGTTTATTTGGTGGTGACTTAGTTTTTTTTTTAATAATCAAATATAATAATTCTCATTGTTTGGAACATCCCAGGTTGTGCTGATCTGTTGGGTAAATCACTTCTCTTTACTTTTTTGTATTTTTATAGCTGCCAGGAGTTGATCTTTCTGCTCCCAGTGCTCCCTTTTACCATGTCTCCTGTTTCAGTCAGTCCTGCTCTGACCTGAGGAAGAGGTTGATCCCTTGAAAGCTTGTCTACTGAAATAAACTGTTAGTCCATTAGAAGTATCACAGTACTTTTTACTACATATATTGGACTAATACGGAATTTTTAAATTTTTTTATCATGTCCTGCCCTCTCCTAGATAGTATATACCAGAAAACCCCAATTCTTTAAAGAATCGACAAACCCCCTGACACACACACAACACGATGTGCACACACACCCCACCCCCATGAATCCCCCCTCTGCGAACTTCTGTGTTATGTGGCGAGTCACCTGGTGGCTGACTCGTGGTATTGCAGTGTGTCCATAACTGGGGGTTAGTATATAATATTCCCCCTTTCTCTGTGTTCAGCCCCATCCTAGCTATGTGACGCAGCTAAAGTGGGGAGCATGTGCAGTGGAGGTAAACTGTGCTGTCAAACAGCCAATAGCAATCACCCTGTGATTTTGTATTCTAGTTAAAGGATAATTTCTTGCTATGGGAAAGTAAGTAGCTCTGGTCCCTGGAATTAATGCTTGAATTGAATGACAAGCTGTAGGAATCTGGAGAGTGTGTGTTCTATCAGCTTCCGATTGTGAGAGAATAGAGCATCAGATAATTCTTTTTTTTTTTATCTTAATGCTGAATCAATAAGCAATACAGTGACACAGGTTGCTGTCATAGAAAGAATACAGTTTTTACACATAGTGGTACCAGGGGAGGGGGGCTGCGATATGTTTCATTCTCCTTTGATCCATCATTTCTAATTTAAAGGGTATCTCCACTAATGTGAAAACATTTTTTTTTTTTAATCTGAAAGTACAAATTCCCCCAACCCTCCCCAAAAAATCAACTCTGTTCCTTTGCAGGAGCCTGGGGTTCTTGGTTCCTGGGGGCGTGTCTCCTCCAGTGCTCGGCATGCTGTCAGTCAATGTGCATAATCCTGCTGGCAGGCACGCCCACTTGACCCCAGTGATACCTGCTGTCATCAAAGCCTTTCCTCCCTGTCTCTGCACAATTGTATTCATAACTGATCTGCAGGGAGAGAGGGGAGGAAAGTGACACATTACTGTAAAAAGCTGTGGAAACTTGTGTTTTATATATATAGATATACAATTGTATGATTATTACAAGAAGAATGTAATATGTTTAAAGCAACCATATGGGGAGAGAGGTTTGGTGAGAGACACAAAATGAGTTTCAGAGGGGATGCTGGGAGTAAGACACAAGCTGAAATGGAAGGGGGGTTGTGTGAGAGACCAGGTGAATTTCAGAGGGGATGCTGGGAGTTTCATAAAGCTCTAAAATTCAGCTTGTATCTTACTCCCAGCATCCCCTCTGAAATTCATCTGGTCTCTCACCCAACCCCCTTCCATTTCAGCTTGTGTCTTACTCCCAGCATCCCCTTTGAAACGTATCTTGTGTCTCTTACCCCCCTCCCTCCCGTTCCAGCTTGTGGCACTCCCAGCATCCCCTCTGAAACGTATCTTGTGTCTCTCACCCCCTCCCATTCCATCTTGTGGCACTCCACTCCCAGCATCCCCTATGGAACCCATCTTGTGTCTCTCACCCCCCCATTCCATCTTGTGGCACTCCACTCCCAGCATCCCCTATGGAACCCATCTTGTGTCTCTCACCACCGCCACCACCCCCAAGCATCAGAAGCTTTAGATCTTCTGATGTATTGCACAGTCAGGGTATGTGTATAATTTTACTGACACTGCTAGTGGAGGCTATATTGTATTTCTCAGTGGAGATGAATGGGATCATTATACCAAAATAATCTGCCAACTCTAACCTGACAAATTGTATCCCATGGGGCTGGAAGGGAACATAGTCCTCCGGGGATAGAATGTAATCCTTCTTTATTGATCACACTATAGGACAACCACACATACAATCAAGATGCAGAAAGGATTGTTAGTACAGTTTTTCTTTTAAATAATGACGTTTTTTTGGTTTAGCTGATGGTGTTGCCCTTGGAGCAGCCGTTGCATCGTCCCAAGTGTCGGTACAAGTCATCGTGTTCTTTGCGGTTATCTTGCACAAGGTAAGTATCTAGAGTCCATTATGGAGTTTATCATTCATTCAAATGGGGTGGGGCAAAGTATCCACATGGCTTCAAGCTACCTCTGTGCACTGATTGGTTCCCTATAGATGAAATGATCCCACTTTAGTTTATAGCAGGTTCTGCTCTTGGGGCATATATGAACAAAGTTACAGGTATACCATACCTCCGCTACTTGCCATCTGGTCTCATGCGAGTGGCTCCTGTCTCCCAGAAGGACCGGCTCCTCCAAGCCATAAAACATCAAAAGAGAAAAATGTGACAACTCCACTTCCAGCATGAAACTGTGTAACTATTTATTCAAACATCAAACAAGATACGAAGTGGGGAATAGGGGGGGGAGAGGTGGGTAAATGCCCTTGGGGCCATGGCATAACGTGAATATATTAACTAATTGGAAAGCGCTGCAGAATATGTTTTTAATACGTTTATACAATCAGATTGTGAGGAGCATATCAGCCTCTGAATCTTAAAGGCATTTTATGTCTATATGTGTTTGTCCTTTACCAAAGCGTGGCTGTAGGCGTGAAGATACTTTCCGTTTGTATTCAGTGTATCTTTTGGACACATACAGCACAGTGACCTTTACCTTGACCTTATCTAAAAGGCAACATAAGCTGAAATACACGTTCCAGTTCGTAACACGTTCCTGTACATTCACAGACCTTCCGTGTTTAGACTGAGATTGAATACACTAGATTGGTTCCTGACTAGTGTGTTGGGGCCAGTTCAGAACACTGAGGACAGGATGTCTAGATGCTTAACACCAGGCATTCCCTGCACAGTTTATCTCATCTCTAGGACTTATCCTGTTTAGCAATACACACAACAGTGATACTTACTTTAAATTTACAATTAGGGGTCATGTTCAAAGTCTTCAGTTCCCTAGTGAGCATAAAGGAAAGAAAACTAACACTAACCTCAAAATGGCAGGAGGACATCCTTTCACTTTCATGGTGATACCACTATCTTGCTCAAGAAAGCCACCAAATGCAGGGGAAGGGGGTACTAGTATGTTGGTGGGTCTGATAACAAGGTAGGTAGGCTGGTATATGGGTGGGTCTGGTGACAATTAAGTTGGGTAGGCTGGTATATGGGTTGGGTCTGAAAAGGTATACCAAGGTATGTAGGCTGGTATATGAGTGGGTTTGATAACTAGGGAGGCTCATATATGCTTGGAAAGGGTTCAGAGAAGGGCAACTAAATTGGGGGAGCTTGAATATGAAGAGAGACTGGAAAAGTTACAATTATGTACGCTGGAGGCGCTTGCGTGGGGATATGATTACTGTGTATAAATACATTAACGGGCCATACATTAAACTATCTGGGGCATTGTTCACCAATAGAACATGTCAGAGGACATCCCTTAAGACTTGAAGAAAAAAGGTTTAGGCTTCAAGTTTGGAAAGGGTTTTTCACTGTGAGAACGGTAAAGCTATGGAACTGTCTTCCAGTGGACGTTGTAATGGCAGGTTCATTGGTCAGTTTAAAAAAAAAGCTGGATGAGTTTCTGCAAACAAGGAATGTTACAAGTTACTGGTATTGATACCTAAAGTAGAGTTGATCCAGGGAAATTTCCGATTGCCACTTGGAGTCAGGAAGGAATTTTTTCCCTTCATAAATTTGTTGTTTTTTTTTTGCCTTCCTCTGGATCAACAGTTAGGCAGGTAATGAGGATATTGCTAGATGGGTTGGACTGGATGGACATATGTCTTTATTCAACCTCAAATCCTATACTATACTATACTCTATACTATGCTATGTGGGTGAGTCTGATAACAAGGTAGGTAGGTAGGCTGGTATGTGGGTGGGTCTGGTAACAAGGTAGGTAGGTAGGCTGGTATGTGGGTGGGTCTGGTAACAAGGTAGGTAGGAAGGCTGGTATGTGGATGGGTCGGGTAAATTGTAAGGCGGTAGGTAGAATATGTTGGTGGGTCTGATAATAATTTGGTGGTAGGAGCAGGAAATGAGAGGCCTGAGTCCAATGAAGGTACGGTACTTGGATATTAGCTCATTATATTATTCCAAACTTCATTGTATATCCTAGAAATAGTTTTTCATTTCTGATGATAAATCTATTAATATTTCATATAATAATCACTGATTAAACAATTTAACTCTTTCCCCCAGGCGCCGGCAGCCTTTGGTCTTGTCTCATTCCTCATGCACGCTGGATTAGAGAAAGCTCAGATCCGGAAACACCTGTTGGCATTTTCTGTGGCTGCGCCTCTCCTGACAATTACAACCTACTTAATTCTGAGCCTGGTAAGTCACTGATATCAAATATATGGAGAATTGTCCTTATTATCAAAAATACCGTATATACCAGAGTATAAACCGACCCGAGTATAAACAGAGGTACCCAATTTCACCTAAAAATCTAATAAAAGTTGTTGACTCGAGTATAAACTGAGGGTAGAAACTTGGCATTCAAGATGTTTGGAAACTACAACTCCCAGCTAATAAAGCATGCTGGGAGTTGTAGTTTCCAAACATCTTGAATGCCACCCTCACTTGGCATTCAAGATGTTTGGAAACTACAACTCCCAGCATGCTTTATTAGCTGTTAGTTGTAGTTTCCAAACATCTTGAATGCCACCCTCACTTGGCATTCAAGATGTTCTGAAACTACAACTCCCAGGTAAATAAAGCATGCTGGGAGTTGTAGTTTCCAAAACATCTTGAATGCCACCCTCACCCTCAAACCCAGTTAAGTTTGTACCTGTGGGCTCTCTTCATCCAGGATCTGTGGGCTCTCCTCCATCCAAGGGCTTCCTGGGACTGTGTGCTGGTAAGTTCCTCTCCATTCCGGCAGCAGCGTCCTCTCCATTCCGGCAGCAGCGTCCTCTCCATTCCGGCAGCCGCACGATCAGTCCATGTACTGGCGTGCCGGCTGACGTCACTAATTGGCGCCGGGCAGTGTACATGGACTGATCGTGCGGCTGCCGGAATGGAGAGGATGCTGATCTTCAATGGTGAGTGACTCGAGTATAAACCGAGTCCGAGTTTTCAGGTTGATTTTTCAGCCTGAAAAACTCGGTTTATACTCGAGTATATACGGTACACATCAGCCAATCACTGCCATCACTGTGTTATTAAAGCAACGTTGCAGATTTTATGAGTTACTTAGGCTGGGTACACACCATCAGATATTTCTGGCCGACCAACCATGTATAAGTTGGTCAGTGTCGGACTGGCCCAGAGGTTACAGGGAATCCCCCGGTGGGCCAATAGCCCATTTACCTAAGAGAACTTCTAAAATTGAAATATAGAGCCTAAGGGACAGTAAGAAATGGATTAAAATACACAATAGGGGTCAGTAGGAGTAAAGGTTTGTACACACAGGCAATATTCGGCCCATGTATGGGACCTTTATTTGGACAGAATGGCCGCTCGTTTGGAGATCCGCCTGGCGGATCGGGCAACGATCTCCATACGAACGATCTCAGCCGATAAAGTGCCCATACATGGGCCGAATATTGGGCAAAACAGCCGTTTGTACACATCGTGCGTCAATGTGTACATATCAATCTTAAGATAGATATGTAAATGTGTGGTAATTGAGAAATTAAATGTTAGGTGAGCCCCTGGTCTCCGATTTCCTGGTGGGCCTGAACACTTCAGTCCAACATTGGTTGGTCGGCTGGAAATATCTGATGGGGTGTGTGTGTGGTGGCCGCGACGAGCTCGTTTGTCCGGATCAGGCAATTGGGCCTGTTCACAGCTGATCATGCGGTTCCCAATGGGATCGCACGATCAGTCACGTGAACTGTTGGCCGTGGCAACTATTGTCACAACCAACAGGCATTTGTCCCGACTGAGCGATTGCTACTAGCGAGCGCTTGTCGGGACAAAAACTCGGCTGGTGTGTACCCAGCCTTAAAGGACAAGTCCACCCTTAAAACAAAAAAATGGTCAATTGTTGGTTACCTGCCCCCTACTGATGTATTTTGCACTTTTTTACCTGCAATACTAACCAGATATTTAAGGATAATTATTGTCCCCATTCTGGCAGAGTAAACTGGCTCCTCCCTCCATGCAGTCAATCAAGACTGTCACTGCTGACATCACCACTGATTGCTGCTTCACCTGCTGCTCCCTCTGCACATGCTCAAGCTTATAAAAAGATCATTAAGCATTGGGAGGAGGCAGATACCTTTGCTAGAAAGAACTAGAACTTATCATTAAATATCTGGTTACAAATACATGTAATAAACTGGGAAAAATAACAGTTTGGGGTCGTGGGCAGACAATTGAGACGTCACCAGTTTTTTTGTTTCAAGGGTGAATATGCCCTTTAAAAGCTACTGTACCGTGTTAGTCTTGCACTGTATTTGTCTAATAGAAATAGTGATTATTAATATAGAATTACAGGTTTTGTTCAGTTTTATAAAATCATGTACAACTTGTGCCCTATTTTCTAACTTGCTGTGTTCTTCATCTGTGCCAAACAGACCGGAGGATCTTTCCAGCACAAGCTGGCTGCGACTGGGCATGGGATGTTATTCTCAGCAGGAACTTTCCTCTATGTGGCAATGGTCCACGTGTTGCCGGAGATAAGCGGACGTGGTCACCATCGTGGGACATCTGAATATGCACATGAAGGGCTGGGACTTTTACAGAGTTTTATTCTTGTGGTCGGTGCTGTGCTGCCTCTCCTTTTGTCACTGGGACTCCATGATGGATAATGGTTATTTCTGCTCTAGCAAAGTGATATTGAAGGAGATGCAGACATGACTAGACTAGCAAAACCACTGCACCAATCAAATGACTGCTTTCATTGTTCTAATTGCACTAGACCAGTAAGAACTAAACTGATTGGCTGTTACACCACCAGTGCACACCACACTTCTATTGATATGTTTATAGTTTTAAATTCTGAAGGAATGATGGGTAATTTAAAGGCATAGTTTCTTAAACCCTACCTTAGTTTAAAAGGTAAAACGTAGCGTGACCCTAGTGAAAGGTTGGACCGTGTACATCTCAGGGAAAAGACACACTTTATTTTATACAGCAGCTTTTACTATTTAATATTACAGGTTATTCTGCTTAGTGTATTTTGTAGATAATAACCGCACATGGATTGACAGATAAACAATATGTGTTGTTTGAAGGGATTACATGAGTTTTACGTAGAATATGATAATACTATAATCTTGCACAATCTCTGGGGTTTTCAATTTCCTAAGGCTGGGTACACACGGTAAGATGTTTTCGGACGACCGACCAATAGTGCCATGTGCTGGTTGGACCGAAAATATCTTACCGTGTGTGCAGGGCAGCCGGATCGGATGAACGGGCCTGTTGGTTAAACACAGCCGATCAAGCGGTTCCCTATGGACCGATTGGTGGCGTGAACTGTCTGCCGCAGCCACTATTGCTGTGACCGACAGTCATTTGTCCCAACCAAGTGCTTACAAGTAGCGAACGCTGGTTCGGTGCAAATAATTTCCCCGTGTGTACTTAGCCTAAGGTGTTATCTAGAAAATGATAGTGATTATTACCACAATCTATGGGGATTGGTGAATGCATCTCATAGGACAGTGATGGTGAACCTTTTAGAGGCCAAGTGCCCAAACTGCAACCCAAAACCCCACTTTTTACTGCATAGTGCCAGCATGGCCATTTAACCTGAATACGGAGTTTTACTCAAATAGACAGACCAATACAGTAGATAGAAATGATTATAAATTACCTATTAACCTCTACATTACCACACTGGAGTTTAAGATATAAAACTCTGACCATTAACCCTACATTATTAGACAGGAGTTTGAGATCTAGAACAGTGACCATTAACCCTACATTATTAGACAGGAGTTTGAGATCTAGAACAGTGACCATTAACCCTACATTGTTAGACAGGAGTTTGAGATCTAGAACAGTGACCATTAACCCTACATTGTTAGGAGTTTGAGATCTAAAACAGTGACCATTAACCACATTATTAGACAGGAGTTTGAGATCTAGAACAGTGACCATTAACCCCTACATTATTAGACAGGAGTTTGAGATCTAGAACAGTGACCATTAACACCTCCACATTATTAGACAGGAGTTTGAGATCTAGAACAGTGACCATTAACTCTACATTATTAGACAGGAGTTTGAGATATAAAACAGTGACCATTAACCCTACATTATTAGACAGGAATTTGAGATCTAGAACAGTGACCATTAACCCTACATTATTAGACAGGAGTTTGAGATCTAGAACAGTGACCATTAACCCTACATTATTAGACAGGCGTTTGAGATCTAGAACAGTGACCATTAATCCTACATTATTAGACTGGAGTTTGAGATCTAGAACTGTGACCATTAACTCCTGCTGTGCATGAGTGCCCACAGAGAGGGCTCCACCTCTGGCATGCGTGATATAGGTTTGCCACCACAGTCATAGGATTTCCCACCAACCCCTGCCTACATTGCGTTTCCTGTAGTTTAGTATCAAAATGTAAGTGTGTAGGGGGGGTTGGGGTCAGATAGGAGTGGAGCACCTCACAATCACCTGACATTGCCCTATACCATGGGCTGCATTCCAAGCAGTGTGGTGGTATTGTGCAAATGGACGGTAACCGCGAGTTATCGCTAATGTACGGCCGCAGTCCTACATTTTTGCCAAACATTTGTTAATCAACGAACCTTCGGTTGTAGAATACCATGCGGTAGTAAACTACCGCAATGGTAATCTATGGGGATTGTAAATCTAATCTCATTAATTTACGATAACAATCGGAAATTAACGATCGCTAAACCAATTGGAAATTACCATTAAATCGTTAAAGGTGCGGTATCACTAAAAAGCGATACCGCACCTTTATTAGTATGGCCCTCTGTCACATTTTTCTTTTTACCTTTAATTGCTCCCCAGTCTATTGTACATAGACAATTTGGGATGTAATAAGACTTGTGCAATGGATCATACATTATTAAGTTCCATTCATTTTTCCATCCTCCACCTACTATTATTGTGACAGGACAGATCTCTATACAAAGCTCCATTAATCTACCTATAGCAATGTTCTTTCATTCATTTGGGCAGTTAGACACCAAATTGCAACCTTGTGTCAAATATTTTTCTATTAAATGTTTTCTAACGCATTTCACTATATTTCTATGGTTTGTGGTTCAGTTGTGTAATTATCTGCTAATCCATTTTAATGGGTAAACCACCATTTTTGTTCTAATAAGCAATTCACTTCCTTTGCTAGGCTCTGTACACATATGCAATCGCGGGCCCGACACGTGTCGCATGAGTGTCAAATGAACAGCCATTTCATCTGACAAACATCTGGTGTATGGGCACTATGTCGGTGTGGGGCTTTAGGCTGAGGCCACACTGTAGGGCTTACGAGCACGCCAGAAACAATGCAATTGCACGCAATTCTGTGGCCACCACATTAGTGTGCGCTTTTAAGCGTGATATGGCCTTGCCCTTAGTCGAGACTCCACTCAATAAACACACTACAGCGACTGTTGGCAAGTCCATTTAGGGCGGTATTGAAAATTTACAATACCACGGGGTTTCCGTAAAACTACAGGCACATAAGACCATTCGGTAGAAGACTAACACAACAGTATTGTATAGGCCATTGTACAAACGCGATACGGTTATTAAGTGTCATAAAATAGCAATGCCGCGCCTTTATAAATATGTCCCTTAAGTACTAAAAATTGACATGCCATATTAAACTCCCATTCTCCCCTCCTCTCACTCTGGAACGTGTTTATAAACCTGCAGCATCAGTCATTACAGATACTTTCTGTGTCCCTATGGTACTTTCTAGTGCAATCAGAATTTTATGTTGCAGTTCTAAACACTTAAAGTGGTTAAGTAATAGTATCACAATAGCACACGTGCAGATAAGTCCAGGCCATCAGGTCTATCTTCACTGCTCTGGGTTAAGTGGTTAGTCAGAGAAGTTTCGTGCGTGCTTCCTCTCCCCGAGATTCACATCCTGGAAGTCTTGCAGGGTCTGTGGATTAGACGAGATTGCAGTGGAGGAGCAAGTGGCAGCAACTAAAGTGGTAAAGGTAAGCTTTACCAATGGCAAGGCCCAGGCCACACTACACCGATGCACATTAAAGTATCCGAACCAGAAAGCGGTCAAGAATTTCAGTGTGACAGTGGAGGAACGCGTGAAAGGTAAGTTTCTTCTATCTTCGTTCCTGGCTCCACAGACATTGATTGAAGGACGGAAGGTAAGACATAGCTCCTTAACCTCCCGGTCTTCAATCAATGCATTAAAGGAATAGTTCACTTTTGCAGTGAACTATTCCTTTAACACACTTTTGGATCCCACGTTAAACGCGTCAGTGTGACCTAACCCTAACATGCTGGGATTTAAAGGTACAGTTTTTCAAGGGAGAAAACTAATTTACACTGTACATTCTCTTTAAATTTACCTTTCTCCCATGCCTACTACTTCAACATCCCAGATCTTTTGCCATATTTCTGCTTTCATGTCCTCCTGCACCTTCCAATTGCATATGGACAACCTAATATAATAGCAATACTCCAATTAGCCCATCTTGTATGTGCCTAGGTATACCGCTTGGTACTGATCTTTGTTTTTATCAAACCCCATACCATTTTAAGCATAAAAACTTCTATAAATATGCCCCCTCCTGTCATATCCCTCCAGCTGTACAACATTGTTTTGATTGTTTTATATTTCTGACCCCAATTTACCATAGATTTTCCCTCCAGGAAACAAGTGCCCATTAATCGTATGACTTCAATCGCCAATGATCTGAGAATCTGCTGTTCCATCCCATCTATTTGTAGAGCAGTATTAATAATTGAGGAGTTAGGGCACAGCCACACTGAGCCGCAAACGCACACGGAATCGCATGTTATTGTGCGATTTTGTTGCGTTTGCGCATGCTGTTTCTTCATTAGGTATAGGGAAACGCATGTGATTGCGATTTAAAATGCAGAACACAAATTGCAATCTCAACGCACCTGAAAACGCGTTTTTGGTTCGTTGGCACGTTTTCAATGATCTGAAAAAAACAAACGCAGCAGTGTGGCCTAGCCCTAAGGTATTCATTATAGAGATCAATATGACAAGACATGGAATATACGGCCATATTTATGAAGGCGCGGTATCGCTTTTTAGCAATACAGTGCCTTTAACGAACGTTAATTTCCGATCAGGTATCTCCACCACTTTTTTCTAATTTTTCTGCAGTGTAGAGGACCCTCTCCCACCCCCAACTGCTGTAATAGTTTGTAAAAAAATAACACTTTACTTACAGAGCCTCGTTCCCCTGGCCCTCTGCTTGCATGAAAATACAAGCAGGGGGCCAGATCGGCAGGCGTGTCTGTGATTGGCTGAGAGGCAGCCAATCACGGCTGCCGGCAGTACAGAACGCCCGGGGAAGAAGGCTCTGTAAGTAAAAAAAAAAGTAAGCCTGGCTCCTGACTTTGGGCAGACATTACAGGAGCAGAGAGTTAAGGTAAGGATTTTTAAACTCTGCACAGTGGCGCCAGTAGTAGGGGATATTGTAGTTTTGGGGGTGGACATGCCCTTTAATGATCATAAATTACTGATGAGGATTGTAAATCTACGATAACAAAATCATAGATTTATGATCCTCATAGAATACCATTGTGGTAGTTTACTACGACAGTTTTATGTATGACGGCAACCGCAAAATTGCAATACCGCTTTATACATATGGCCCATATTTATAACCAGGCGTTTAAGACACGGCTGTTAAGTCCCGTTATCAACAAACCAGTCATCCTTTAAAGTTGTGAATGTTCAACTGCGACCGAACGATACTACGGTCCCTAACCCAACAGCACTGCAAATTGTAACATTCTTTACAGCATTTCCTCCTTTAGGTGGGTACATTGGGTGTATTCAGTGTTATTAAGGGCCATATTTGGCCCATTACAGGAAACAATACATTTTCCCTAACTAACATGGTATCATATATTGGTTGATTTGTCCCCTATTTCTTTAGATATCCTAGCAGAAGTATACACCTGCATTAAAAATATATAGCCCTTATATATTATATAAATATATTTATATCTCCATAGGAGATTGCATTGAGTTTTTAGGAGCTGCCAATGTGGTGGGGAGTATAGGATATTACACATAGGAAAGGTATATATGTATGTGTGTACTATCTCACTGTTACCATTTAAATGACCATCAGTAAATGTATATAAAATTTAGCACCGACATATCAGGTACAAGAAAATATACAAATTACATAAACTTACTTGCAGAGCTGAGATCCCTATTTCAACATAATATGGTCAAAATGGGAGGTTAAACCACACCGCTGGGTCTGCTCCATATAAAAGGAAGTGTAATCCAAAAAAGCTTCTGTCTGCTACACAGGATGTGATGTGTATTGTAATGGACGTATACACCAAGGCGCCTTATATACCAACTCCAGGTGGTGTCAGGGAGTAATAACAGACAAGACATCCCTGCTCTCTATGGCTAGGAGGAGAGAACGCGAAAGTAGATTGTGGTGTGTTATAGAGTGATATTGAATGGAACACAAGATCCTGTGTATAAGATCCTTTTACCACCTGTTGGAAGGACAGATTATTGGACAGACAATTTACCTTATTGAATACAAACTGAGGCGACAGATAAGTGTACACCAATTTACAAGGACGCACAATATACAGGCCTGGTCAATATTCAAAGTGGTGCACCATAGACAGGGACACCCGATTACTGCACGTTATGTGGGGAACCTGTTTATGCGCACTGTCTGCTTTGTGCCAGACCACCAGAGTAACCCACTGCATACCATGCTACCCATAATCGTTCCATAAAGCAGTGATCTGGTACAAATTGGTGGCAGCGGTGCTGGTAATGCCATTTATTCTCCGTTTTCTCTGTTTGTTCTCTGTATAACGCTATGGAGGCTGCTACTGATAGTATTGATTTAAACCCTCCTGTCCTTGTACCTGCAGATGAAATGCCCCAATTAGACTCTACTCTCTAGTAGCTCTACCAGGCCCAATTGTTAAACCTGATCCATTTGATAGGATAACTAGGGTGTGGACTGATTGGCTAGATTAGAACAATTTGAATTGGCAGACACTATTAATGGTTGGTGAATGAAGGTGCTCGCTTGCAAGTCCTTAGACTTTTACTTGGTATACCTGCCTGGCTTTACCACTTAGGATTTACCGTAATACTGAAATAAAAAGCAGTTATCAGTTATTAAAAATTGCTCTGAAGCAATTTTTTTTCAATTAGATATGTATAAAAAAATATATAAAGAATAAATCCATTTCTTTAGGTAAACTGGGAATGAGAAATGTTTGTTTATACGTTAGATCATTAGGGCAATGCTATTATAATAACATGATGCTGTGAGGTACCTTCTGTTATAATATATGAGGTACCATCACCACTTGCCGTGATGAATACTAATGAGTATTAAACTAACATGTTTAGTTTCAACCACACAGTGTGGCAGGATTGCCTGGGTCTACTCTCAGACCTGCAGGATTATACTATTTGGTTCCTCTGGAAGTTGGTGACTGAGTTAAGGTGCCCATACATCTATAAGATTTTACTTACCCGACCGAGCGCTCACGCGATGTTCCTTCGATCCTGCCGGAACCGCTTCTCCCGATGTTACATTCGACCGACATGCGATCGCAAAATGAATGGGATTCATTCGAATGTAAGATCGGGAGAAGCGGTTCCGGCAGCATCGATAAACATCGCGTGAGCGCTCGGTCAGGTAAGTAAAATCTTATAGATGTATGGGCACCTTAACAGTTTAAAATATACCTGTGTAAAGATTCTATATCAACACATAGCAAAACATACACACACATAATTTACATTGTGCACCATAACAGTGTTATTTTCATAAACTTTTGTCGTGTGCAGTTTTGCTGTAGCAGGAATTGTGGAAGTTGGTATGTGCGAATTACATGGTGGGAAATTCTCTCTTCCAGTGGATACTAGTGATTAAGGAGCATTCTTGCCCTCACAGGTAGCATTATGGATTCCCTCAGAAAACAGGCCACAAACCATTTATCTGAAATTAGTCTTTTTGAGTCTGTAAATGTGGTAAAGTATAAAAAGTAGAGAAGGAAGCGGTTTCTTTCTAACTGAAATGGAAAACCAATTTTCTCACCCAGCTAATCATAGGACAATCCAAGAGCCACTTAATTTAAATATATGCAAATGATCCTGGAGTTATAACTTCTCAGCCCAGTAGGTCACGAAAGGTGGCCATATACATGTGATTCCCAATGTGCCCAATGCCTAATATACGAAGAGAACCGCACACTGACCTGTCTGATTGTCCAAACGCGGTATGGGGATCGGTCGACCATGCACCATTAAAGGGAGTTGATGCCGACAGACTGAAATTTTCCATCTTCTCCGACCAAGCGTAATACCGACCACTGACGTTCGCTGGCATTACGGTCCCGTACATTAGCGATATTAGGTAAATCCTGTCGTGGACCGACGAGATTTACCGAATATCGCTATCGCATGTGTATGGCCACCTTAACAATTGCACCTGCCCCTGGAAGAAACTCTGACATGCTCAAACATGTCAATGTTTAAAAGTAAATTGGGTGTGTTTAATACTTTAGTCCTTTAATAATTCACATAGGCCCAGCCTTAAGAGAGAACAACCACATCCTGTTCCACCTTTTACAGGGTCTGAATGGGTTTGTAGGACCCACCAACAGCTTGTGTAAACCAAGAACTGTCCACTGTCCTTTCTAAAGTATATCCTACATAACTAACTGTCTATGCCAATTCTGGTGCACACAGGACACAGGGAGGTAGAATACACTCTCCTACCTCCTTGATTTTGGAATTTAGTTGCGCTTTTAATGCATGGACGGTAACACATCAAAGATGACAATGTAATGAAACCTGGTCAAGCCCTTTTCCCTACCTATATAAAATACACCCACACATGTTCATATACATTCTTCATTTATAAGTATTACATAGAGATTTTTTAAACATTGTTGGTGCTTAATTTTGTTAAAATGTGTTTTCAATATTAGAAAATAATAATAGTAGCATACTATGTAAATCTCCAAGAACGATATCAAGGGAATCGAACATCCCTTATTATAAACATCCCATAAACCTCGCAGGGAGATCTTAGAACAATCCTAATACAATATATATTGTCTAAGATTTTTAACAGACAAATGGTGGCAGCACATATTGCAATTTTATTTAATTTGCTCAAACAAAAACAGTATGTAGTAAATTTAAAATTAAACAATGGTGTAAAAAACAAAATATATATAAGCAGAGATGACCGGGGGGGGGTAGAGAAAGATTAAAAAGGGGGGTGGGGATTTTAGAAGCACAAAAGGCAACTGTTAGTTCAGGGATGTCCAATCTGCAGTACAAATGTTGAAAATGATAACTCCCAGAATTCCTTGGCATGGAATTCTGGGAAGTATTTTCAACATCTGGAGTGCTGCAGATTGGACATCTCTGTGTTAGTGTTCCAACTGAAATGAAGCGTAAAAACTGAACAATGGGGAAAAAAAAACATTCAGAGATTCGTGGGGGAAAAAAATGGTTTAGAGATTTCAGCACCAGCACTAAGATTTATACATTCATCTTCATTGTGATTGGTTTCTTCTAAATTTATCACAGCTCAAATCACAGTGTTAAGGAAACAAAGGGGCTTCCTTGACCTGTGTGCAGGTTAAGGCCAACAAACAAGACATAAAACCCAGCAGAACGTTTTTATTTTTTGGGACTCTCCTAATTTGACATTGAAAGGAGAAACCCCGTAGGCCTCCGTAGCCCTAATGACTGAAATCTCTATTGGTCTTAAAGGTAGCAAATGAGTTTGCCATCTCTTGTGCGTCCAATATTTCGGAGATATCCAGAGGTGAGTTGGGGGGAGGGGACAAATTACAATCTGGGTAACAGAATAGAAATGAAGAGGACGAGATGAAAAAGAAAACATTCAATTACTTTAGAACTGAAATCATGTTAATTTTAGACCAAGGCACAAAATGTGTAGTGCATAAACCAGTTTCATTCGAGACCAGTGACCGAATATAGACTGCCTTCTACGGACGGCTTTTCATCATATAGGCTTATGTCTTCATATCAGAGAGAAAAATTAAACATGATTTCTTATACATGGCTAATTCTTTAAATTGTCAACAATGTTTTTTTTTGTTTTTGTTTTTTTTTAGGAAATACAAGTTCTCATTAACAAAACAGGACAAAAGCTTTCATTATTCCCCTTAAACACGGCAAGTACAAACTCCAAGATGGACACACGACGCACGATTGCCTTTAACTGCGTACCATGAGGAACAGTGTTCATAGAAGGTTTACTAGGATATGGTTCTTGATATTCCACATTACTGTATTCTTAACATGTTTAATGTCCACATTTAAAGCCTTTCATAGGATTGTTCTACTTAAGTGACCAGCACTCAAAAAGGCATCCAGATACGTTAACTTTGCGGGGAGCGTCCTAAACCTCGAACCCTCGGAAGTCTGTATGGCACTAATCCCATTACCAAACTTTTTAAAAAATACTTCTTTTTTAATAAAACCTTTACTTGCTAAGCCATGGCAATGTCAAACAACATGCTAAGATCGTACCATTTTTAGAGAGTAATTCTCGGAACCCACATCTCTATGTTATAGGTTAAAGGGCAGCTTTCAGTACGTTCTGTTACATATGACACGGAGGATGTGTCTAAGCTGATGGATTTCCTGAAGGTAACCATTTTCTTGAGGTCCAATGACATATGAACTAGTAAGATGGCTGATATCGTTAATGGAAGGGAATGGAGCTTAGGTTACATTCTATATTGTGGTTTATCAAGGCGACGCTCTCTGGTATTGCCATCTGCTGCGAAACTGCAAGATTTGAGGAGTGTTGTTTCCGCTGTTTAGATGGGTATTGCTAGGCAGAGACCTCTGTGCGTGACAATTTAAATGGAAATGACACATGCAGTGTTTCAGTCATCAAAAACAATCGATATCACTGTACAGTACCTTACGTACTGTCTGAAAGATTATAGATTTTTATATATATATTTATACAGCTGTGTTGGATTTGGTAAAGCATTGTAGCAAATTAGAAAGGCATTTATATAATCAAACGGATCATTCTTGTTTTTCTTTTAAATTATTCTACAAAACAAAAAAAAAAAAAAAAAAGAAGAAAAGGCATCCAGTCAGAAAAAAATAAAAACACCCCTCAAGAGAATCTCTTCCTGTCTTTGCCCTGTGACCTCACACCTCCAGCAAGTTAATGACGTGTTTCCAACTAATACAGTGATAGGCTAGAATGCTTGCGATGTCATAAGTTATTCATGGAAATATCAATTTTCATAGGAAGACAAACCTGAGTTACACAGCTGTATAACTTGCTAAATCAGTCTTTAAAACCTTCCCACATTCCTCTTATTTTAAAATTAGTATTTTTGTTCTTTTGAAATATGTGCAAGATTGTGACTTGAATATTTTTTCTCGATAATCCGCAATCCCCTTAGGTGGGATAGAGAGAAAAAAAAGAAGGAATTTCTGTGTAATCCTTACAGTAACGAAGGTCTCCATCACTCAGGAAAGTAGTAGAAATCCTAAAGAGGAAAGAAATCGCATACATCCAAAGAGAGATCTCCAGACCTTTCTATGCAGTTCTCTGAGTGCGGGGCAGACGTCTTTTTAAACTTCATAGAAAAATCATTTCCATCCAGGGCAAGTGAAAACAGCTTGTCAGTCAATGTCTTTCTCTATGCACTATTTGATTTGCCTAGTTCTTGTCTAATGGCTGCAAAATACAAAAATAGCATTTAAAAATGTGAATTTAAATGTACAAACGGTCTTGATGCAATAAAAGCTCTATTAATCTGCATCAACCAATCAGATGTAATCTCACTGCAGTAACACAGTAAAAAGCCATCATCCGATTGGTTGCTACAAATTAATAGCACAGGCAAGATTTTGCTCCTCTTATTTTATCATTCCCAGTGTCTTATTCTATTTAAATACCTTTTAAAGTTTTTATTTGCACTGGGATCCATATTAACATTTTCAGAAACCGGAAAATGTTTTTTATATCAATCCTGCCAGCTACCAATTTATAGAGCAAAAAAACAAACCACTCTACACATGGAGAAAGAGAATCTAGAACTAGAAAAAGAAAGTCTAAAATTTGGCTTGAAAGGCTACACAACACTACTGATGAGTGTCTGTGTGCTGTGAGTTTTAAAACCTGCGCCTGTGACAGACAATCAAGACAGGTTAATCAACACTGATTAGGACTGCTCACACCTGAACACAATCAAGAGGAATCTAATCCGCGCCAATTAGGTCTGCTTACAGCTGATGCAATCAAGAGGCAGGTGTTGATTGTGCCTGTGACACGTCCATTAAAGTATATGTACAAAGAAAATCTCAATTGCTTTCACAGATTTTTTTTAGCTAGGTAATGGCACACTTCTCCTATGTGACCCGCATGTCTGCAACAAATTTTGTGTCTCTACCTGGAAAACTGTGGGAGGAGATACAGTCCAAAAAAAGAGGAAGAATAAAAGGTAAGAAGAAGAAATCGAAAGAACAGGAATTTGACTATTAAATATACAAATAGTTTAACGTTTATGTGGATCCTTCTTACGGTTAATGCATGTTACAATGGACTGGCACACTATGTACAATATAAGTAAATCAGTGCTCCAATACGAGCTGCCTATCCTTGTTATACTAAGCTTCCCACTGTGAGTAGCAATCCCTGAAACTGAATGCCTATGTCCCAGGTGTTTCCTTTTTTTCTTACCATCAAGAAGTTCTTCTTTAAGTTTTGTCAGTTCTTTTCTCATTTCTTCTAGTATATCCTAAAACACACGCACACACAAGCAAGTTACTGTAAAGGTTCAGTTTAAAAATAAAATGTGTGTATACTAACAGCAAGTAGACACTGCACAGCAGCCACTCTATTCTTTACTAAGAGAACACTGTAGTTTTGACCACAGACAAATCCATTGTGCAGCAGTAACTGTAGAAAGCGAGAAGCCAGACTGAGCAGGTTACATTCCCTTTGTCAGTTGAATATTTTATTTTTTCATGAAACCCAGAAGCTTTTAGCAAAAAAACCCATTTACGTTTATCATTGTGCTTTACTGCCTTTAACACCCGCTATAACATTGATTTGTTTTACCTTTGTGATATTCAGGTTTAAAGTGCACTATGGAACAATTCCAGCAACTGCAGGGAGCCTACAGGGCCTGTTAGTAAGCACATAGCCTGGAACTGAAACCACCTCAAGGTAACATACAGCTCCCTAGCAACCTTCACAATGTAACCAACAACTATCGCTCTCTATTGCCCACTTTAGGCAATGCACCGGGCCCATAGTGGCTGCCAATTCACTGTGAATGGAGTTTGCCTTTTTGTGGCAGTTGCATGACAACGTTTTTGCGTAATGCTGCAAAAACTGATGTGATGCCATTAGTTTCGCCTTAAAGTCATGTTAACGCTTGGTACATCAGCTAACATGACTTTAAGACACTAATAGTCGATAATGGCTCTCACTACATAGCCCTGGTAGTTGTTTGAATGGTCTCATTCTAGTTGTGAAGGCCGAAGGCATTTTGACTGTGTGTTTCCCATCAAGTGAATCAAACAGTGGAGAGCCGTACAGTGTAAATTCATGACTGTGCCAAAAAGTGCTACTGATAACTACGGAATTATTATTAAGTGTGAGTTGTCTGTAAGTCAGAATAGATACAGATTTTTACTAATGTTTCAGTCACTCACTGTCACAATATCCTCTCTTATGCAGTAGGGTGCAAAGAGGGACATCTTGTGGATGCTTTTAGTATCTCCTTTTCATTGTCTGGGTGTTTCAGTAAAGCTGGGTACACACACTACAGATTTCTGAAATGACAGACAGGATCTGCAAGATCGTATGCAGAGAATGCTCGGGACTGTGTTTCCCTTGGCCGCATCAGACTCCTCTCATTCGGGAAAACCGCTACACACACTAGCGATAAAGCATCAATACTGTCAGATCTGCCGGTATCGGGGCTTTATCGCTAGTGTGTGTACCCAGCTTTACTGAATAAAGGTTTCTGTATTCACGAGTTAGGGCCCTAAACTTTTTGCATCCCCAGTTCTAATAGTTCTGAATTAAAATTGAATTTACAATTATTTCCCCACTCTTTGTATACAATCAACCCACATGGTGGGCAAGTTAAATTACCTGTTTCAATCTGTCATAGTCTAATGCTTCTGACTGGACTCCGTTGGCACTTGGCTGCCCAGATGGTGTAGACTTTGGTCTGGAAATGAATGAAAAAAAAGTTTTAAACTTGGCAGGATCAATAAATATCTTGGGATCTTACACCATGCCAAGTCCCTTACATCACCTTTTCTTCACATCGTCGGGATAGCTAAATGGATTTAGTTGCTGCCATGTGATTGGCTGATTAGCTATTTGTGTTAACAAGACATTGAACAGGTGGACCTTATAATGTGGCCAGTCAGTGTATAATGATAGAATAGAACTGCTAAATATTTATTCAAATCTACAGCCCAGTGGTTATTTCTATGTGGGCTATGTGACACTTCTTATTGGAGACTAATTGGGAAAGCCCTGATATATTTGTATCCGTGACAATCACTGCGTGCAGTGGAAGATGAGGTGTGAAAAGGGACAAATAGAGATCAATTCCACCAGGTATTATTTGGCTAAGAATCTTATATACTAACCTAGGGCTGTAAATATGCACAGACACCGTACGCATTTGCTCGAGCACCACTTCACAATGTGGAAGGGATGGAGGAGGTGCGCACATAAGGTGTGCACGCCGCAGGGTTTGCTAGTTGTTTAGAAAGAGTTCAAATTCCCTTTAGCAGTTAAGAAGATGTTTTTAGTCTTAAAGGGGCACTAAACCTGTAAAGTCATGTACCTTGCATCTTAATCGATCTCACCTCCCTGTGAATAACAGATAATTTCCACCTCCCTGTGAATAATAGAACGTCTGGGCCACCGGAGTTAAACTTTACTGCTGGTACTCCACTTGTAGCTTCTTACCAGCAGATTGCGCTCTGCCCCTACCAGCTCCTGCCTTTTGCGCATGCACATCTATAATAAAGATAGGAGCACCATCAGTGCAGCACGCTGATCAGCTGGTGAGGAGCTGCAAACGGAGTGCCGGCAGGTAAGTTTAACTCCCAGATCGGGCATTCTATTATTCACAGTGATGTGGGAACAAGTGATTTTAGCGAATATTTGATAAATATGCTGTGTTCATTAAATTACTGGTTAATGTCCCTTTAATTTTCTAAACCAGGGATATCTGCAGGCTGGACTTCCTTAATCTAGACATCTTGACTATCAAATGTTGATAAAGTTCGTTTGGATTGGACGAACAATGCCCAACCCCCAAGCACAAGACACATGCGTAACGAGCGGCCGTTGCTGCCAATAGTCTCAAGGTTTGCATTTGCATTGTTGACCCGCCATGGTGGATTGATGAATGACGCACAAGCACACGCATACACTCGTTTTGAGAACTGCACAGTGACTGAAAGCCAAGGACTTGGAAAAGGTTTATTTTTACTATAAGTGACCCCTTGTTCATTTCCCTTATTGGCCGATACCTAGAGATGACTGGAGACTTGCTGCCATTTATAGTGTTCGTTCTTTCCCAAGGCTTTCTTGTTGGTTCTGCACAAAAATATAGGGGGGAAAAAATTGTAAGTATTTTTTTTTTATACATTCACACAGACTAAAAACACTTTAGAGTACCGTATATAGCTTTAAAAATAAGTCATGTGTCTCTGTAAAATTGTCTTTTTAATTTTTGAACGCAGTTGATGCCATTGGCTTTATTTGGAAGGAAAAGATTATCAGATTGTGAGTAAACGCTGGCAAATTTCGCATCTGTTATTTTACAACCAGGTTAGCTTCTTACAGGTCTACTGAACATTTTAACGGTTGCTGCAGATTGGATGCAATTTTCTTTATTTAGCCGTCTGCTAGTAGAAAAACAAAATCTTCATGTGTATAGCAGCCTAAAGGTTCGTACACACCTGGCACCCGAGCGCCGACCCGCCTGGCAGATCGCAGAACGGCCTCCGACCGAGCACATACACACACGAGACTATCAGCCATTTCGGCCGTTCATTGCGGGTGTTTGTGGTCGGCACTCGTGTGTACATCGCAGGTGTGTACGAGGCTTAAGGATTGGTACACAAACTGATCCATTTTATTAATCAGGAAGTCCAGTACAAGGCAAACAGACCAGCATTGTTCCCAACTGACTGTTCCAGTATAAAACGTGCTAACTATCCAAATTTACCCACAACACCAAACCCACAGATTTTGGGGCAGGAAAGACATGATCAGTCAGCTGCTGGCATTTTAGCAGGCCATACACTGTCCTGGTCCTGAAAGTTGGGCAACGATTGGGACAATTGTACGATACAGAGATTGTATAGTTTATGGGCCGCAGGTCATGTCCAAAATTGTACATGTGTAGGAGCTGGGCTATTGGCCATTACGCACTTTCATCGCCTGGGGTCATGGATCATGACCAAAATCATACATGTGTCCAAAGCTTTACATGGCTATGTAACTAAAGTTCTTATTGTTAAAAATGGTGCTAATTTTGCCCCAAACAATCAGATGTTAGCTTTCAAATGGAAGCTAGCATCTGATTGGTTAGAGCAAAATTAGCACCATTTTTAACAATAAGAACTTTTATTATATTACCCTGACGGTGTTTAACAGACAGCCTTATTGTTATTATTTTATAAGATGTATCCATCTTTTAAAAGCATGAACTGGTCTGTGAGGTTCAGCTGGGGGAGAAGGCACATATGTCTATTATCTCTCAGCCCAATCAGATAGTAGGGAGTTATCAGGGATGGTTGACATTAGCTTCCTATCTACTGTGGAAACCCTCAAATGTAAAATGTCATTAACAACAAGACAGTGGATCTAGGGATGCAAGATTGCGGTGTAATGTATGTAATGTTAAAGCTTTTTTCTCCTTTAAGGCTGTGTAAACAAGGGATGAAATTTGTCTTGGCCGACCGTTCACAACTCGCCACTTCGTCGTTCGCGGAAAAAGGTGCTGCAGCCGACTGTTCAACACCACTGATCCTGTAGTCCCCATGGGGACTACACGATTGGCCGGAATTTACCATTGTACCCAATGGCCCGTTTGTCCGAGATCGGTTGTGGGCCGCGGTCATTGGCACCCACACCATGCATTATTATCCTCCGACCGACCTATACACGGTAATACCAGTTGGTCAGTCGAAAATATTGAATTGTGTGTACCCAGCCTAATAATGCTACCACAGAAGTAATACAGTGATGCAGTGGGTATTATATTAGGATTATATCATGGAACCTGTATGAGAATTATCAGAATATATCTGGTCAACTAACAGTAAGGATCAATATTTAACTCTCCTTTAATAACACATTTATTAATACCGTAATAGTGAACCTACCGGGTGTGCTGGCCGAGGAAGCCTTTGCTGTAACAGTTTCTGATTCTTCCTGTTAAAAAACACACGTAAATCTCTAAGGGCTTTGTAACTTTCAGGGTTAAACTATGTTAGACAAAGGCCCAAGTTGCTGTCAAGGGCCATAAGCCACTGCAAACATATGACATAGTAAATATGGAAAGAAGATCAAAAAGGTGATCACACAAATGACTTCTCCCTAACAGGAATTCTGTTACTTTCACTCAGCAAGACTAAACATTTGTTAGACCAAGAGCTTTGGTCTAACAATGAAATAAATGGATGACCACCAGTCTTTTTAAAGGTTACTTTGACCGACAACTGATTTTATTAGTTGGCTGCATAAAAATCCACAAGGATTCTGGTCAGTTATTAATATATTAACATTCCAAAGTCCTTGTTAGAAGAAAAGATTTACAACTGCAGGTTGAGGCTAAACAGACCAAAAAGGCCTATTGTACGTCCCCACCAAAACATTACTTACAACTATAGTCTATGAAATGAGCATTTAGAACTTTACTAACAATAACAGACACATATTAAAAGGTCAGCCTGTATTCCAAAGACATCTAGTCATATCACACCATCTATCTTCTCCAGTGAACCAAGTGTGTCATTCATTAACAGTGTATTTTCACTTTAACATGTTTTGATTGTTATTAAAATGCCCTGAATTTAGAATCGTTGGCTTCACCCTCTGGTTGGCAAGTGTCAAACTTAACAAAATAGAGAAACCAGCTGGACATTTATACTTACAATTTTATCATCCTTTGGATCATTTTCTGCTGTTGGTGTTTTTTCTGCAATTCGCCGCCTTTAAAAAGAAAAGAGAAAGTAGTTATGATTGAATGTCATTGAAAGTTTATATTCTAAAGCTTAGAATAAAACTGCAAACCAAGAGCCCCTAACCTTCGGGCCAGAAGAGCGCTCATCTCCTCCATTAATCCACCACCACCACCCATGGGAAGAGGTCCATTTCCACGACTCTGTTCTGCCTTGGTGGCAGCTGAACCAGCAGCAGTTGAAGCCCCTTGAGTGGGGGAATCTTCATTCTTCATATGGAGAAGAATTAAAAGGAAAATAAATGAAAGGCCTTCTTATTGGCTGCAGACTACAAAGGGTAACTCTAGTAATAAACTTTTCTTAAATGCAATGAACACCTCTAGAGGCTAAATTGTGACCGAACCTTAATGGTTATCAAAGGCGGTATTGAGTGTATGTATTATACATTGTTTATATCGAGAAAGGCTACTTGTATAAAACAGGGCAAATAAACTCTGGGTTAATCAGACAAACCTGAAAGGGCAAGTATAACTTTAAGGGAAAAAAATGTCCAAATGGTAACAAATGAAACACATTTTCTTCCATGACATAAGAAAACAACGTCCATGGACCTACTTTAATATTTCGCATTAAAACAGTGTTCAGCTCTAGAATACTAAAGCCAGTTGAATGATTGCATTACCCGTGATACTTTCCGAAGTCTGGCTCCCGCAAGTGCTGCTGCTAATCCTGATAAAGGACGGTTCTCTTCTGATCCAAATGAAGCTGAAGAGGATGGAAGTGGAGGTGCTGGTGGCGGTGGAGGAGCAGGAGGAGAAACTTGGCTGAGTGGTGGAGGTGGAGGTCCAGGGGGAGGTGGAGGTCCAGGAGGTGGAGGTGGAACTGGGCCAGAACAGGGAAGTGGAGGGGGTAAGGGTGGAGGTGGGGGGCCAGTTGCTGGAGACAGACTTGGGCCAGGTGGCAAGGGTGGTGGAGGAGGTGGTGCAGGTGGTCCTGGTATAACACCTATCATGGGAGAATTGAAACAAGGGTAATTTAAGCCAACTCATAGCACAAACCAAATGAGACAAAAAGCTAATACATAAATAAAGGTCCTATTACAGAATAAATTAAGGAACAGGTGGGCCTGAGGCTGAACATCTCAGATGACCAATTAATTGCAAGCATATTTAAACGTTGCATTTACTTCTGCAGAACATGCGACTGAAAATAGATTTTATAGCATACAATCTTAGTATGAACAGTAAAACCCATTTTCTTGTACGTGAATGTCCTCTTCTAAAAGGCCCGGAGGATCACTGAGCTATCGTATAAACAGCTAGAAATAAAATGTTTGAAAACAATGCAAATTAATCTTCCTTAATAATTAATTTGCACTGCACAGAAGTTGTGCTGTGGGGCATATTTGTGGCAGGATTACAATAGTATGTTTCATTAACTATGTCATTATACGGCTCTAGGATTATATCCAGCTACATGTCAGGTATAGAGACATCCTTGCTCTGTGATTCGGACATTCAGGCTCTGCATTACTACTGATGAGGGTAAGATTGGAACAGTGAGATACAGAGCAAGGATCTGGATAATACTGTCCCACAGTCTTACATTTGAGCTTTGTTCACTCCACATGGACAAGGGGAAATAAAACATTGTATTTTAACTGTGAAGAGGCATTAGAATCTACAAAACACTTATAATACTCCTATTTGGAAGACCGTACAATCCAATATATAGCTAAACGGGGGGAAAATAGAAAGTAAATAACATACAGATAGGCCCAAAACCACTGTACCTTTTATTGCTGTATCTCGACAACACTTTGGGTTTAGGTTTTCCCAAAGCAGTATTTCGAGGCACGTACTTTCCTCTAATTTCTTATCAGCTGTGTCACCACATACATGTTATTGTTATGGACAAAACTTTAGTCTGCTATACAAACATAACGAATTTTTCCAGCAGATTTTGTGTGTGCACACTATTTGGAGTGCAATTTGGTAATTTGTTTAAAGGGCATATCCACACTTTAAAAAAAAAAATTTAGATGCGGTAGGGCATCTTCCCCCAGCCCCAACTGCATAATTAGATTTTCCATAAAGTGCCCGATAGTTACTTACCTTACCTCTTTCCCCCGCCGCACAATCCCGGCCCTCTGCTTGCACTGAACTGCAAGCAGGGGGCTGGATCAGCAGCCGTGTCCCTGATTGGCTGAGAGGCAGCCAATCACGGACGTGGCTGCTGGCAGTTCAGAACACCAGGGGAAAGAGGCAAAGTAAGTAACTATCGGGGGAGTCTTTGGAAAATTTAATAATGCGGTAGGGGCTGGGGGAAGGCAACCTTCTAATGGGCAAAGGGTTTTAATGGTAGGGGGAGGGCTTGCAAAACGGGAGGGAGAGGGGGGGAGGCCTGCAGTGTGGACAAAATTCTCCCGGGGGAGAGACAGGAGGCAGAGTCCTATATGGACTCTGCTATCCTCCTGGTGGCCAGTTTTTCAGACTTTGGGGGGGAATCCAGGAGAACCATTTGGAGCTGGGATGTAAGGTAAGGATTTTATTACACTACAGAGTGGGGCCAGTAGTGGGGGGATTATAGTTTTGGGGGTGGACATGCCCTTTAACATTTACTTTTTAAACCAAATCTCTTTGCATGGTGTTCTGGCACATCCTTATATAATCCAAAAATCCAAACAAACTGTTAAAGGGTAACTGTGGTCTCCAATTCCTCCAAACTAGTAAGAATTATATAAAAAGCCTTCCATTGTACCTTCAAAATAAAACCAAAATCATATCTCTAAATAAAACGTTCAGCAATATTACTTCCTGCTTGAACTCTTCCTGTTTTTAGCCATGTGACCAACTTGAAGTCATGTGACCAGCCTGTCTGCATTAATAGGCTCCCCTTCTCAACTGTTAATTCCTCCCCCCCCCCCCCCCCGGTACTTCCTGTTTTCCCCAGCATTAAGTCTTTACTGAGCATGCTTCTCCCCCGGGGCAGAGGGGCTAGCAGAGTTAAGGTGATGTCACTCAACCTACTGGAAGCAGGAAGTTTGAACATTCACCTCAATATCATTTCTCACAGGGTGAAGACAGAGATGTGATTGTCGGCTCATTGTAAAGAAAATGCTGCAGTCTTTCATTTAACCCTAACTTGTTTGGAGACCACAGTTGCCCTTTAAAGGGACACTATGCTTACAAGGTAATTTAAGTGAAATGTTACATGTTTTAGATTTCTAAAGAAATAGACGGCAAAACTGGTGGTGGTTGAAAGGAATTAGTTTCCAGTAATGGTCAATTTAACATAACTTTTTTTTTCAGTATAGATGTCCTTTAATACAGTCAACCAATGATATTACAGGGGCCAGACAAAAACAGGAAACATTGTTCATGGTCCGTCTGAGCTTCCATCAACAAAGCCATTGGAACTTGATGTTCTTAGAGAAACCTTTCCTTATTAAAGGTACAATAACAGTGGGCCGATCTGTATGTAAAAAAAAGTTTGAATAAAGTGTTCTACAGAGAAATTATAGAAACAAGGGAGAAAACCGATGCAGAAAAAAAAATTAAAAATAGTTTAGTGTGAGAAAAGTAAAGACTTTATTTGTAGACTACAAACTGCATTAAGCCAACCGTGCATGGAATCACATGGAAATGCTTAACGCCTATTTGCCTTTCTAATTTAAGACTTTAAGTCCGAGTTAAACAATACGTGAATACACATCTAGGTTAGTCAGTTAGTAGCAGAGCCTGTGAGCCTTACCCGGATGGGTCGTAGGGTCAGTCAGCTGAGAAGTTGTAGTCAAATCTGGCTGAGAAGCAGAGAAGTCTCCCAGCACAGAACTTACAGAATTCTCAACAGAGGCAGGGGAAGCTGCAAAGGGAGAAGGGAGAACACTAGACTGGGATGAAGGTGCTGAGACAACAGGGGTGCTTGGAGAAGAAGTGACAACTTGAGATGAAGACGATGAAAATGGTGGAAAAGGTGGCAGTGGGGGTGGAGGGGGGGGTGGTGGTGCTGGATTTGGTGCTGAATTAGAAGATGCTTGGTAAACTGTGCTGTCTGCGTGACCATTTGGTGCACAAGGTATGAGGGCTATCTGAGCCAAATGATTGGGAGCAGAGCCTAGATGAACAGCTCTAGGACCAGTCGCTTTGCCAGGAGGGCTGCTAATCATCACAGGAGGGGATGGAGGAAGTGGAGCAAAATTAGAGGCAGACCAGCATATAGGTTTAACAGGAGGTGGTGGAGGAGGGGGAGGTGGTATAGGAGGAGCAGGAGTCACTGGAGAAGGAGGTTGGGGTTGAGAGACTTTATTAACTGGCCGAGGAACAGTTGCATAATGAGGAAGAACAGGATGAAAGGCTGAGCCTAAAGATGTAGCAAAACGTGATGCAGAGTGTCGGAGAGGAGGTGTTGGTGGTGTTGAGTTAATGGGTGCAGAGGTGACTATTACATAGTCTGCAACAGATTCTGTACAAACAGAGGACGCTGGAACTGAAATGGCTTTAGTGTAAGTTATGGGGGAAGCTGGATGAGGTTGGCAACTTGAGAAATCAAGGTGCTGAGTGTTATACAGTGAGTTGTCGAAAGATGAAGCTGGAGGGAGATTTTATAGTAACAGACAGGACAAAAAAAGAAGAAAAAGAGAAAAAAGGGAGCTAATGAAGCAACCAAACCAGCATTTAAATAAAATGTATAAAGAAATGTAAAACTGTTAGTAAAAGATTAGATAAAAGAAAGGCAACTGCAATGAATTCATTGAGGTACTGATAGTAAAGAGTCATCAGCCATCAAAACCATAAACAGTGATTACAATTCAATATAAAAACAAATTTACACTAACATGGGACAGTTTAAATGACACAAACTCTACAATTCCACACAATTTTAAGGGAAAAGAAATCCGTATAAAGATGACGCTAGGGCATTTACTTTAAGCCTTAGAATGAGAAATGATGTTACTATTACTGGACAGGAGGCTTGAAGAACGGCGCTGGCTGAAAGGAGGCAGCTCTGTCCATCCAGCTCTAGACATAGTTCAGAAATACAGAGGGAAGGACCAATAAACATTCACTATTTGGATTGATTTGTTAATGAATTATCATTAACAGAGCACTGTACAATCCAGAGAGAACTAAACAGCTGCCCTACAATGGAACACGTGGTAACTGGCCTTTGTGTCACGCCTCATTAACGTTATTGCTGTAAATTAACTTAGAAGTGCACCAAAAAAGTTTTCCTGAATTGTGAATGGCCAACTTAAGTGGGGTCTTCAGATATCTAAATGGAGTGGCCAGAGTAAGATGTAGCTACTCAGAGAAATAATGACCAAGGCCACTGTGATTTTTAATCCCCCTAGTCTACATCTGCTACATTAAGCATTGTGCATATGAAGAGTCTCAAAATGTCAGGAATATAAAATAGGAGAGCTCACACATCCACAGTTTGCCACCACAACAGTCAACTATGGCTCCAACCCAAAGTTGAAACCCCATATGCCAATCATAGAAGAGGGGCATTAGAAGAGCTCTGGCTATTGTAAATATTGGATATTTCTTTGACTGAACCACCCATGATAACTAGCGGGCTGTCAGCGCATGAAGGAACATCCACAAGGAGCTACAATTTTCTTACCAGCATTTGATGCTCTGCGTTCTCTTTCCCATTCCAGCTGCTCCTTCTCCAGCTGTTCCTGGAGCTCTCTTTCCTGCCTCTCCTGCTCCAGCCTTTCTTGTTCTTGAAGCTCCTGCTCAATTTGTTCTTGGCGTTCCCTTTCTTCCCGCTCTCGTTCAAGCTGCTCCTGTTCTAAACGTTCTCGTTCTAGTCTCTCCCTTTCGAGCCTTTCCCTTTCTTGCCTCTCCCTTTCAAGCCTCTCTCGTTCCATTCGTTCGCGATCCAACCTTTCACGTTCCAGACGTTCTCTTTCCAGCCTCTCGCGCTCCAACTCTTTCTGGCGATGCTGCTCTTGCAGCTGTCTAAAGCAGAAAAGACGGAAGTGTCACAAGACAGTGATAAAAGAAACCATAGCTACCAGGCAAATACTTTGGCTCCAATCTTGCAAGAATATATGGAAGGTCGCACATCTAAGTATAAATTGTGAATACTTTATTGAAACATAACAGTGTGTTATGGTTCAATAAAGTATTCACAATTTATACTTAGGTGCGCGAACTTACATATATTCTTGCAAGATTGGTGTCCATTAACCCCAAGGTGTAGGGGTTGGAAGGATCTGCACCCAGGCTGGTGGATGAGCATAGAAACTCGTTTATGAAATACTTTGGCTTACCTATAATTAATATTTTAATAGAAAGTTAATCAGTTATTTATAATAATGAAGGGGCTGCCTTGCATGAGTGCTCAATGTCAACTCCATAACACCAAAGTAACCCCTGCATCCCTGCACCCTAAACTTTATAAAAGTTACAGGGCTACAAAATTGTAATTTGAATCTTAAAATTACATGGCTGCCAGTATTACATGTACAAATTAATGCACCAGTACAACCAGGTAATCTAGATATTTATAAATATCCATATATTCGTGCAGTAATAAAATTTCACCATGAACAGTCTTTTGCACTCCCTTGAACGCATTAAGCCTCTCAGAAATATGCCCTCTCCTAATAACCAAATATCAGTAAACTAGTTATATGAGTACTTTTCATACTGGGGGTAACAACAGTTAACGGTGCTATACCAAGTCTTAAAGGCAGTGACAATGTACCATTCCAGGCACTGCTGGAGGGGAGCATCAAAATGTCAAAATATTATTATTGAGTATTTATATCTTCTGTGCTTACAATCTTACAAGTACTTTATTTCACACATACAATCTACCAGTGTGTTTTTAGGATTGTGGGGGAAACTGGAGTGCCCGGAAGAAACGCATTTAATAACAGGGAGAACATGCAAACTCCTTGCAGATGTGTCCATGGAAGAATTCAAACCCAGGACTTCAGCACTGCAAGGCATCAGTGCCCACCCAGGTCAGCCAAGCGTCCAGGTTGTTCCTTTAAAGATAGTACAGTATTAATATGGAATTTTACTAGGAAAGCAATTTACACAGCCAGACAAGTACCAATATGGTTCCTGCCCATTATTAAGCCCTCAGCTACCAGTCAGTTAAAAATGCTTTCAAGTCTGGCTATTCATCTTTAATAGCACCAAGATGACAAAAGCACTGTTTTTGCACATTTTTGTTTGCATGCAACATGCTAATTTGTGTTACATTCTGGCGTCATCGCAAGACCAAAAGCAAGTAATGTAAGTACCTGCTGTGCAACTCAATCACATTGCGATATCTTACCCATACAACTACGCTACAGAATAGGCGAGCAAATCGAATGCTACTGGGTTCCAAACAAGGTGTCCATACCATGAAACAAACTAAAACAACTGCTTACGGCACACGGCACCCCCTGTAGTCACCTAGAAAGGAGTCAGTAAAAAAAAATAAAAAATCCTCCTTCCTGCAATACTACATTTCCGCCACTAGGCAGTTCATAGAAGGAGAAGAGAAAGGGGGCGTATGATTCAACTTACAGTGCCTGCACCTGCGAATGGAGCAAATTGGGCAGAAAGGCACAGGAATCGCACACAAAATCACGATCGTTATCGCACGCAATTGTGTGCATGATTCTTGTGCGTTTTGCGGTTTTCAGTTATGGAATCGCATGCGTTAATGCACCAAAAATGGTGAACGCATGCGTTACCAAAACATGAACGGACGCGCAATCGCATGCGCAGCGGAAATCGCAGGAATTTTCCATTTTAGCGAAAATGCGTGAAAAACGCACTAGTGTGGCCAAGCCCTAACTTGTAGTTAAAACTAGTAATAGAAAGAATATTATACAGGGGACAGAATTCCACTCACACTATCCCACACTAGCAGTAAATGAACACACTTCATCATGGCTGGTGCTAAACACATGGTGCTGACACTGTCTGGGGGGCTGGTTGAGCCCATTTTATGAAGTGCCTAGGCACCATGTTATAGTGTGGGAATGGAGAAAGATGGGGAACTGTGGTCAGGGGAGAAATTTGTTAAATTTAGTTACTCTTCTGTATGCATGTGTGTGTGTGTGTGTATTTCTGTGTGTGTATCTATGCATGTTTGTGCCTGTCTGTATGCGTTTATCTACGCATGTAAGTCTATCTATGTATGTGTACCATTCTGTATGCATGGGCATCTTGTATTTATCAGTCTGTTATGTGGGCATATTTACTAGTTCACCAGCCCTCCAGTCCACCAGCTAGTGTTAAATCCACACCCATTTACACAAGCCACACCCACTTTACCATGGTGGCATGCTGCCCTCTGTCTGCCTATAGGAGCCATTTAAAAGTGGTTTCATGTGGCAAAAATCATAGGAACACCCATGAGCACATTCCAAAAAAATACAAACAGGCTAAATCAACAAAGAAATCAGCAGTCTCAGCCAGCAGCCCAAAGAATTTTGATAGAACCTTGATTTCAGTTGGAATTGAGCAGGTGCAGTTTGCCAACTAACAATTAGAAAATGTGTCTGGACATATAAACCAGTCACACTGCTGCACAGAGACAGCCATATTGTGACATTTTCTCTCCTAATAACATACTACAGTGTATTTATAATTATAATAGGAATATTGTTTACACTGCATTGAATATATTTTAATTCTACGGCAATATACACTATAAATTATAGAAAACCCTGTACATAGTTTAGCATTAAAAACATGTTCGCCATTGCGGAGATTTGCATTGCCAAGATTGCCACAATCCGAGTTTGAGACCAATTGAATGTGGGTGTTTTTAATTAAAAAAACTACTTTCCTAGCACATAGCAATGATATTTCATTTACTCTTTCAGTGAATATGCACGGAAGGAAATTTATTGCATCTAAAAAAAAAAAATCAATAAACCAAAACAAGTTCTATGTATATCAACAATAGGCAGGAATGAAGCCATTAGAGTTACAGGATATTGATGCTTATAATCCAAGCACAATAGCCAAGTTTCTTTATAATGTGACTAGCCTATTCCTTGACCTGCAATCCTCATTAAAAACTAACGTCTAGTTCATCTACAGGAAAGGACATTTAAACTCTCTATTGCTCATTCGATCACTCGGGCAATCTGGGGCTCTGGATTGAACCCCTCGGGCAATCTGGGGCTCTGGATTGAACCCCTCGGGCAATCTGGGGCTCTGGATTGAATTTTCCTTAGCTCCTTCCAACTCCTAATTTTTTTTGGCTTTATAAATGAAAGCCCTGCTCTATTAGGAAGGTGCTGTATTATTAGACACATAGTTTACAGTTCCCACTATCCATAACAGGTTTAGGAGTTTCCGTTACAATGAAATTAAACCAGAGCAGTTCTACTCTGAACGACATCTTTCCACAACCCCCCCGATAGGTCTGGAGGGCAACCAGTGGGGCACAATATTGATTTACAAAGATACATTTCACCACAAGTAGTTAATAATAGTTCCTAGAAATACTCACAAAAGAAGACGGTCGACATTAGGCCCAGTTCCATTTTGCAGTACAATGTAACAGCCGTAAGGTTTCATACTTGTTTTAAGCTAATCTTTCCCGGGACTCCTTGATTCTCTTTGATACTAACCACACTGAGCATTGCAGTTACGTCTACTCTATAAATAGTCAGTGTGTCCCCTGCTGACCGAACATTTCAAACAGAGGCACACTGACTCACAATGATGTCATGTAGAACATGCATCGCCACTTACACACTCACCCAGGAATGGAGGGAATTCCTCTTATTAACAACAGCAGACCTCACAATGCAGAATACATGACATTAGTTCTTCACAAGAGCATTCCGTAGCTGTAAGTAAATACTATGCAGCAAATCACAGGCTAAAGGAAAAATCATGATAAACTGTGGCCATAGATGTAGCAATATTATTAACCAATAGTGATTTTTAGCCAATAACCGCTTAACGTGTGGTGTGCACCAATGAAATCAGGCTGGTAAAATAAGGCTGGCCAGAATCTGGGCTGATAATATTGATCAGTGTATGTTCACCTTACAAATGAGCTTGGATAGTGTCCTACTTAATGAGGACCTGGACTGATAAACCTTTAAAGTAACAAAGATAAAACAATCCAGACTTGTACAGGCATCCTAAAACCGTCATTGGAACTATTGTACCAAAAAAATAATCCTGCACGCGTACCAAGATTTATCCTATAAAGTTTCCTATTTGGAGCTCTGTCAAACAAGCAATGCTCCCCAAATTACTGGACAGTAGAAGGGAGATGGTATGACTGGAAGGAGCAAGCTCTGGTGTAGCAGGTGACATCCCTTCCACAAGCTTTATGAAACACTTACAAAAACTTCAGACCATACGGATCTTTGACATTTTTATATTCTAAGAACCAATCCATGGTGCTGAACCTTCCAGATATCCAAGTCTTTTGCCAGCTACAAAGGACCCTGGAAAATGGGTGCAGCGCATTACATACGTCCAAAACAGAGACTGTAGGACATTTTGTAATATTGCTACTGATCTGTGCAGGCAGTGGCCAATACACTGGCTTGAACTTATATCAAAATTAAAATTTCAACTCGATGTGAACACTAAATTGACCAGAAGATAAAGTAGAGCAGAAATATCGCCTGACAATGTTCCCTGGCCAGATCATAAATGCTACTCAGTACATCACGCATGCTAAGAAAAGTTTTCTGCATCCCTTTGATCTAAAATACAGTTCTTAAAGGGCAATTATAGTGAGAAAATTTTTTTTTTTAATTCCTTCTAATATATATAATGGTCATCCCATCCACCAGGGTACCTTTAGTTTCTTTAAATTCTTCATGGTCCCAGAGATATAAGCCTTTGAATATGCCGTGATTTGTAGGAGCTGCTACACCTCATCTGTCACTCAAAGGCACACACCCACACAATCCAAAGCTCCCCTGCAGTACTGTCACATACTCCTTCACCCACACTGTAAGTACCATGTGCAACATAGTCAAATGCTGTAGTGCTAAACACAATCAATAAACCATCAACCCAACAATATGAGCATAACACACTATAAAACAGCCCCTCCCCCCCAAAAAAAATCTTATATACATACAAAACCAGTGACTCAAATGAAACTCTAATACAGTATATATAATACAGTAATAGAGACTATATACCAAACAAGACATACAGTGCAATCTATGAAATATATAGACTAAAGCAAATGAAATGTATCAGGATAACAAGCAGTGTCACTGTGTTTGTAAAAGGTCTCACTATAGCTGCTGTTACACTGACTCTTGTCTTCAGTGATTATGATCTCAGTTAAGCAGGGGGAAGAGATATGAACTTTAGGTAAAAAATAAATAACAATTAGCAAAGTTAGAGAACAGGCAGAGGCAGAGTTCAGTAACTTACTTGTAAAGAATCTCAGCACCACTTATCCTCTCTCCCCCTCTGCCCCTCCCTTCAGCATATTGCTACTTTATCCCACACTATGATTGCTTGCAGTCTAGCTCTGGAAGGGAGGGGTCAACAGGATGTCAGCACTTCATTTAAAGTCCTTTCAACTGACCATGCTCAGACTCTGTATACAGCCCTTCACTGCTTGAGGGGGAGTAGACAGAGAGGGGAGGGGGTCTACACAGCTTGGTACAAACTTCTGCCAGTGTGAAGAAACGAAGCCACACAGAAACATGAAAGTAAGGCAGCTTATACGAAGTGATCTATACATTGTATACAGACAAAGTTTTTTTTTCACTATAGTTGCCCTTTAAACACTGTCTGGAATCAAAGCTGCATTGCAGCTTCTTTCTTTTAAGAAAAGGCGATTTGTCTAGGTCTGGCACACATAGGCCAAAATTTGGCCCTATACTTTGGCCCAACAAATTTACTGATTGGTAATCTGATGTCTGAATTTTTGTGTCTTTATTTGGTCATGCAGTTTTTCATGGGTGAGGTATTGATATGTCCGATCAGACACAGAGACCAATTTCTGAATAAAAACAAAAAGAGCTGGTACCAGCATTAAGTCACAGTCTGAAATTGTGGGCTAGACAGTCGATTCTGCTTAATGAGGGCCCAAGTATACCAGGCTTTTAACTGGCACGCTCGGGCTACTTCTCCACATACAGCATGTTTGTACTTGTGCAGCAGTTTCATATCGATTACCAGATATTTTGTGAGCGGTCACCATGGACCAAAAGCTGCATGCAGTTTGTGTGAAAGGATTACTTTCATGGCATTCTCTTAGAGTTGGGCTTCCTTGTAAACATTAAAACAGATTCATTCATGCTGGAACCATATTGTACAGCTGGGTTTGCATCTGGTAAAAATGTTCAGTAGTACAATTGTCATTTCTTTTCTCTATACTGTGATCTGAGCCGGCCATACTTTTAACGGTGAAAATAAAAAAAATGTATCTAGAAAAACTAATAAAAAAGGGGGAACTGTGATCTCCAAACAAGTTAGGGTTAAATAAAAGGCCTTCTGTCGCAGTGATAGGATAAAATTATCATTGCAGATTGAAGATATTCTATTATTATAATTGAACAATAGTTAAAGAGACTGCTTTAAAATGGCCTAGACCTAGAAAATACATTGCATTGGTCTTAATTGTCTCCCGGGGCAGGTGTAGTCAGGGTGACAAAGTGACCTCACATAAGAGACCCTGTGAGCGGATAATGCATACTGGTCATCCTTTTAACCCTCTACATTCAAACCTTTAACCACCAAGTATTTTAGTTGAAATTACACAACAGGAAGGATTTAAAGGGTATGTCCACCTGTAAAACAAATTTTTGTAAAACAAAAGAGGAGAGGTAAGTAAGAGTTTGGGGAGCTTTTTGAAAAAAAAAATGTATGCGGTTGGGGCTGGGGGACATGGGGGAGCAGCATGTTAAGGGGGTTTAAAGCTAGGGGGAGGGATAGTAGAACGGGAGGGAGAGGGAGGGGGAGGAGGGCTGCAGTACGCATGGCAAATATCTACCGGAGGCAAGATAGCAGGAAGAGCCCTGCTATCCTCCTGGTGGTTAGTTTTGGGACTTTGGGGGGGGGGGTCTACAGGAGAACCCTATGGAGCTGGGATGTGAGGTAAGGATTAAACTACACTACATGGTGGGGCCAGTAGTTGGGGGGATTATAGTTTTGGGGGTGGACATGCCCTTTAATTAATGATGTCATAATAGTATACAATCCATTTATTTACAGACACAACAAACAACCCATGTTATAAATCTCCTAAAATCTGTTTAGACCTGCTAATTGTCTGATGCAAGAAGTTAATTATATCCATGAATGGATATGGTGTGGGTCAGTTTTAAGGGGAACTTCCTGCTTTTAGATGGTTCTCCCTTGATACAGCTTACCAGGTGTGTGTCTACTCTATGTACCTTGCTGGTAGTAGGTTATGCACCTATAAGGTGTATTTCTCGTACATGTCCAGTTTATTATGGTAGCCCAGTGTTCTCCCCAGAATGTTTTTCCAGCCGGGTGGCATGAAAAAGTAGCTGGGTGGGGTGGGATGGGAAATTTGGTGGTGGGGAAAAATGTGCACTGCATTGTGCTCATTATATAGGGCAGGGATGTCTAACTTTCGTCCCACTAGATGTTTAAAAACTATAACTCCCAGCATTCCATGGTTGTAGAATGCAGGGGGTTGTCGTTCGGCAACATCCGCAGGGGGTTGTCGTTAGGCAAAATCTGAAGGTAACCCAGATGTGATATAGCAGCACAAGCACATGTGCCACCCTTTTGTGGCCTTAGGGATCTTGGAAAAGCTAACATGTTAAGCTAAAAAGTTAACATGTGCTAAAATAATCTTGCAAGTGTATTGGTACACCTATTAAACCTACATCTAAATTCTTTCAAATCACAAGTGTTCCCTCTAGAAATTTTTTCCAGCCGGGTGGCATGAAAAAGTAGCCGGGTGGGCCGCCCGGCTAAAAGACCCTAGGGAGAACACTGTGGTAGCCCTACTATTTTTTACTAATACCGTATATACTAGAGTATAAGTCAATCAGAGTATAAGCCGAGGAACCTATTTTTACCTAAAAAAATTGTAAAAACTGATTAACTCAAGTATAAGTCGAGGGTAGAAATTATCACAACTACGGCCTTCTGATTCTGTGTTGTTTTTAGGCTTTAGTTGCCCTTTAAATGGACAGCAGAATTCCCATACATGAATCCCATACAGTAATAGCCACATCCTGTACCAGTAACCTCCAATTCCTTGGCACTGCTTTGTTGCTGGTAGTTTCAGTTTCTAAACATGTGCAGTGGCAAGGTTCAGTAAACTTTTAATTAAGCTTACCATCATTTACAATTCTCCTGAACCCCATATTGTAAAGGGCACTCTGACCCCATATAGTAAAGGGGCCCTCTGAACCCCATATAGTAAAGGGCCCTCTGACCCCAATAGTTAAAAATGTCACCTGAGAGTTGTAGTTTCAAGCTGTCATTTGCACTGTACTAGCAGCTGTTTCTTGCCCCAAACTGAGGAGACCCATCAGATTTACAGCATCCAGATGAGCAGTGACAGTGCTGAGTGAGTCCAGCAGCCAGACTACAGGAAGCAGGAAGTGTAAAGGCAGATCAGCTCCTGTAACTTTCTATGCAGGTTAACACAGCGCCACCTACTGGTTACTATCCGCAATTGCAGAATTTGGATTTAAATTAGGACTTGACCCGAGTATAAGTCGAGGTTAGGTTTTTGGGCTAATTTTAAAGCCTGAAAAATTCGACTTATACACGAGTATATACGGTATATTACGGCTTACATGTGCAATAGGGTAGGGGAACATACTTTTTACAGCGTGGCACTATTGTGTTATGGGTGCCTCCTATTGGCTTATTGAGCTCCTTTACTTTACATTGGATTGCTGGTAGATATGTGGGGGGTGGGGGATATTTATCTGGTTAACATGCACCATTAGGCTAAATTGTGTACTGCATTAATGAAGTATTGCACTTTTATGTGCATATAAACAAACAGGTTTTCCACACTCTCAGTTGGTTATTAATAGCCCCCCTTGGGGAGACATAATAAAGATCAAGGGCAGTTTTTGACCTTTAAAGGGTGACCATACACAATAGCGATATTTGGTAAATCCTGTCGTAGACCAACAGGATTTGTCAAATATCTGCAGTATGTAGGGGTGAATCCGTAAAGCCGACGAAGGGCCACAGTTGGCATTATGGTCGGTCAAGATGGAAAATTTCCATTAGTCGGTATTGGCTCCCTTTAGTGAGCCGAAGCTATCCACATATCATGTATAGGCAATCAGTCAGGTCCGTGTGTGGTTTCCAACACATTGTGCCAACAGATACCAATGTGATTTTAACAAAAATAAAGCCCTCCCCACCAAACACCGGCTAGCTATTCAGTAAACACATGTTCCTCTCTGTCTAGCACAATAAACTTGTATTTACAGTAGAACATGTTAACTTGTCCTTATCACAAAGTTTTTAATAAATTAAAATTATTATATAAAATACTGGTTATAGACAAAGGGGGTTATTCAATAAAAGTTCTTATCTTTAAAAATGGTGCTAATTTTGCCCCAACCAATCAGATGTTAGCTTTCAAATGTTACATAAGTTCTGATTGGTTGGGGCAAAATTAGCACCATTTTAAACGATAAGAACTTTTATTGAATCTCCCGGAAAATGCCAATGAAGAAAATGATTGGGGATAGAATAATATGAGACTGATTACCAGCTCTACAAACAGGGACAGGGGTTGCCCTTGAGATCAAGTTATCTCCATAAGTGCGAATTACATCATATCCAAAAAGAGCTCCCACTATATTGTAACAGATGTATGATCTGTCCTGCTACAAGAAAGGGTTGAGAATGCTTTAAAGGAAATTGTTGCTTTACTTAACTATAAATAAAGTCTGAAAGGGATGTAAAAATAACCAGGCCCAACAGAGATAAACAGTAAGAAAGAAAATATAGAACGGATCTGAAGAAAAGCTTTATAGAACACTTAGTAAATCTTTCCTTCGAAAGGACAATTTGTACCATGACACCTGTTATTGACTATTAAAATAGAGTCCTAACTATAACCCAATACATTGCTCTGGGTCCGCACAATGCTCCTCCTTTCATTTATCTTTATTTTTCTCCCCCTGATATCAGAATAATAGTTGCCAATTTGCAACCACAGCCAGGCACAGTAAGTAACCATAGAAAATTATTTCAGGTATTTTCTAGCTATTTTTCCCATATTAGAAAGTATCAACCGGAAGAAAAGCAAAGTCACTGCCAAGCACCTATATAACACAATGACAAATGTCACATTTACATTCTATCCGTTGCATTTCACAAAACCGTAAAATTAGATTTTAATTGTTAAACAGCACGACAAAATTGTGCAGTGCAATGTAGAATGCTTAGTGATTCAGTTTACATTTAAATCAGCTATATGAGGTGCTTACTTCAAAACCTGTACCACTCCAGGTAAGTATAAATAAAAAAAAATTAAACAAAGAGGTACACCCTTGAACCAATTCAAGTATTTTACTAATAGTGTTGATCACACAGGAAGGAGGCAGAGCCTCCCGAAACCTTGTGTGGATCAGCACTATTAGTAAAATACTAATTAGTTTAGGAGTGTGCTTCTTTGTTAAATTTTATTAGGTAAATCAGCTGACCCTGATCATGTGACACCGCCCCTACTCCACCTTGGTCTGACCACTCTGTCCGACACACAATGAAATGCAAGTTTTCAATATTAAAAAACAACATTTGCGGAAACTACCAACAGAAAGAAGATTACCGTCTCTGGTTTTCCAACTCTTCCTGAGATGGGCCATTTTGTACTTGAATGGGTATGTGGGAGTTCTGTCGGGACAACGTTGGACCTGTAAAGCATTAATTAATAAGCATTACATGTATATAATTAAAACAATCAGCACACCGTAACACTATTCCTGTAATCAAGCAATTCATTGAGGCAAGATAATTATGGTTCTTGGATGTTAACATGTTTAAAAACATAAAATGAATAAACATTTCCCAATAATAACAGCAGAGACACGTTAATAAGCTTTATTAATGGAGAAATCATCCAAATAAAGATGCTTATGAAGGTTCTCATTCATCCAGGTCATGGTATATCTGTTGTATTCAATTAGATCAACTGGACTTGAAGTTTAGTTCTTGAAACGTCTTCAAGAACTAAAACTTCAAGTCCAGTTGATCTAATTGAATACAACAGATATATCCAAATAAAGAGTCTTTTGGCATCAGGAATAATCTGGGTCGTTGCAATGCCACAGCATGTGATGGGATGTTTAAAGAGGAACTGTGTCCAAAATGACTTTAGGTAAATTGATAGGAATTGCTCTCCTGAGAGTTTTTGCAATTTATTTCCATTGTTTATTTTACATAGTTTTGAAGATATTTACATTTTTGTGTGTGATATGGCAGCAGCATCACTAGGTCCCCTGCACTTCCTGCTTCCTGCTCTGAAACAAAAAGATTGTTTTTTTAGAAAGTCTGATGGCAGAACATTAAATTAGGGCACACACGGGGCGATTTTTTAACCCAACAGGTCGATTGCCGATTTCGGCCAGTGGCCAGGCAAAATATCAGACCATACACACAGCCTGAGTTAAATTTTCTAGCACCAGACTAGTTAAAGGGTCTCAAAACAAGTTAGGGTTAAATGAAAGCCTGCAGTATTTCCTTTAAAATGAGCCGACAATCACATCTGTCTGGAGCCTGTAAGATATTACATGATATTACTTCCTGCTTCCAGTAGGTGTGACATCCCATGACCTCTGCTCCACCCGTCTGTCCCGGGGGAGAAGCATGCTCAGTTAAGACTTAATGCTGGGTAAATCAGGAAGTGTCTGGGGGAAAAAATTGACAGTTGAGGAGAGCCTATTAATGCAGACTGAGGCTGGTCACATGACTACAAGCTGGTCACATGGCTAAAAACAGGAAGTGTTCAAGCAGTAAATAATATTACTGAACCTTTCCAGCAATAACCTCTCACAAATTTCATCTAGAGATGTGATTTAGGTTTTATTTTGAAGGCACAATGGAAGGCTTTTTATATAAACCTTACTAGTTTGGGAGAATTCAAGACCACAGTTACCCTTTAAGATGTTTTGAGAGGATTCCACCATACTAGCAGGACAACACTAGGTGCTTCCCTTATAGATTGAATACATTTTGTAAGATTAAATGACAACTGTAGTGTTAAGGTAGCCATACACTATAACGATCATAATTACGATCTTAAACCAACCGATACTTTGATTGACAGATGTACAATGTTAATTGTACTAAGATGTAACAAATATTGCTTGACCTTCAATTTGTTTTATGATTAATGTCGAATGTGGTCTATTGTGAGATTACATTAACATTTAATTGGAACTTCAGAAAACACTACAATTATTTTACCAAAACGACTTTCCCGATCGATATTACGATGTAAGTTTTTCAGCCAATAAATGGAAAGGTCGGATTGTATATAAAATAGGCCTAATGTAAGGTCAACTTTTCTGCTCAAACCCAATTCTGGCCCAATGACTTACGAATTGAAAGACGGCATGAAGAGTCTTTTCCCCACTGAATAGATCCCAGGCTTTAGGGTACAATTGCCAAACTACCCTATATTACTGAAAGGTGAATCAAAAATTGGGTTTCCAATTATTTACAGGAAGTTGATTGTTTGAACACTGAAACAATCAAAAGGAATTTGAACAGTTACCGTACATCCATTGATTAGTTTTCATGCTCTAAACAATATTGCAAGGCAATATTTTAAACATACCAGATTACATTCTGACAAAAGACACTGACATTTATTCCTCACCCACTTACATTGTAAGCTCTTGGGGCAAAGGCCTTACTCCTGTGTCATGGCATGCTACCTTTATATGTATTCAGCCGTAATTCCTAGCCGTGCTTTATAAAAAAATATAAACACAATATTCATGCATACAAACAATATATGACATCTGCGAACAGTTGTTTGTACGTGCTCATTGTCACGGTTTGTAAATGTCCCAGTCTGATACTAAAATGAAGACACCTTCTTTGTTGTGAACCTGAAGATGGTAGTGGGTGGACAAGTAAACCAATCAAGGAATGCACAAAGCCCATTACAGGGCCCCATTGTATCTGAGCAAGTGTATACACTACAAAGAGGCTTTTTAACCACTTGGCTAAACCTTCTGTTATAAAAGAGTCAATACCTTCCTGCTTGGTACAACTTTCCTGAGCTACTGCACAGAAAGAAACATCACCCTACACACACCCCTGCACAGGTTGATATTTCTGAAAGATTCAATCAGAAATGCCGACCAGTGTATGGAAATCTGTTCAAGAAGACTGCCTGATCTATCAATCAGCAGGGGATTGAACCAGAGCCATTCATGGCTGCGTTGACTTGGTTAAATTTAAATGTGAAATCATGGATAACAGTATTTGTATCTTGTAAACAGGAAAAGCAAGGTAGGGGACAACTGCAGTTATTTTAATACATCTTATGGAAAGTAGACAAGTGTTCTAAAATACCAATATTTACCAGACTAAACCAACAAAACTCAAGCTGGACTTAATATCTTGCTGCCTAATAAACTGTACCAAGGCTGTAGGGTCTCTACTCACTGCGCAGTAACAGACTTTACATTTTTCACTTTGTGCTCAGAAACCACGTTCAGACTAATAGGACATGTTCAGTCAATACAATGCAAGGAGCAGCAAACTTTAGAACAGGCCCATTGCAGAACATGAAAGGAAATATAAATGTAAAACAGCAAACAGACTCACATGCAAATATACGGCTATTGTCTTTCTTATGACAACAGAGATACTTCCACATTCCCCCATCTCCGCTGTAATGTGAAGGTTCCAGTACGACCTCATGGTGCCCATCAGCGTGCAAATAAAGGACCATTCTGATATACTTCCTAAGTGCAAGGAGGCATAACTATCAGTCCAGGAACACAAGGTCCTAGCGATGGCTGCTCGCTCCACTCTGTGGCTTGCTGCTTACCGCTTGCTTTTGTTAAAGATACTAAATTATGAATATGCTTCTGTATCCTTACTCCTAACAGCACTACCTCATACAGCAACTAAAGCAAACACTGGCCTGTGAAAGCATTTCAGCATTATACCAAGCATTACACAAAGTTTGCAATATTGATTCAGTAACCTCCAACAAAAAGACGACAACGTCCTCCAGACAGATCCATTAAGAACATTTTATAATATTACCAGGGTGCAGAACGTAGAGAACAACTGCAAATCACTTTGAAAGTCAGTACAATGATTTTCGCTTACTTCCTTATTAGGAAATACAATCAATACCAAGTTGCTTAAAATAAAAGATGTACTCCTAATGGAATGGATCAATGTACAGATGACTTACAGCACTAAATATCCTTGGATTAGTACAAGCCTTGGTGACCTGATCGGTGGTTGGTGTGTTTGACTTTAAAATGGTTTACAAGATGTTCAGTCTCTACCTGGTTTCAAAGTTAAACAGTATAGAGTAGGATTGGTTTCTCTGAAACAGGTTTAATTACACACACACACACAATAATTACGGTTGACCAATATCCCTTTTGCTTAAAGTGCTGGAAAAAAGTTCCACATTAAAGGAATTATACACTGAAAGAATTACTTTGCCTCATTTAAATCTATAAATGAATACATGTAAGCAGCACTTACTCTGATTTGTTTGTGTGCTGCATGACTTCAATCCAGTACTTGCTCAAGCTCAGCCCTTCAGTCTCCCAGCCCCCTGCAAGACTATCCGACTCTGTGAGGGAAAGCATGCTCAGTAATCCCTGAGGCCGCATTGGGAGAGGGAATTTCCCATCATGCATTTCACATACCAACTATCACCATCCCAGCTACAGCAAAACTATAACTGAAGCACTTGTAATACTAAGGCACGTGATTGACAGTTGAAATGTAAGATGTGTCAGACTGGATATCTAAAAAAAGAGGACAGATTCACAAACAAATGGTACAGTGATAGTTGGGAAGAATTATAGTTTCTAGTAATGGGCAATTTCAAAAAAAAATTCCCAGTATACATATCCTTTAATACCTGTAGCTGTATTTATGTAGCAAAAGCATCCAATCTTGACACAATTCTAGTCAACTGTTTGAATAAAGAATCAAATCAGTGCATATGCTACACACAAATTCAGCATTCTGCCATTAACTTAATTTATTAGGGAATCAAATGCAAAAATCTATTTTATAAGTCTTTAAAGGGCAAATCCCCCCGCACGCAGTACAGTTTACCTTAAGCTGTAGCCCTCCAAAACTTAAGACCACTACTTACCTATTGCCGCAATGTTACCGTATCCTTTCTGTATCTCCTGTTGCTCACTCTTTAAGTGGTACAATCTTTACATGCGCAGAGAGTGCATCTTGGAGAGCAGCTGAAAATTATTGTCCAGAATGTCTGCCCATCAAACTAGCTAAAATTAATAATGAAGTTAAGATAGCTGAACAAAGCATCACTAAGCCTAAATTTTTTTAAAGTATATTAATAGTAAGAAGATGAGGACTGAGAATGTGGCACCATTAATTAATGGGGATAAGTTAGTTACGGAGGATGGCAATAAAGCAAATGTCTTCAACACTTTTTCCCCCTCTGTATACACTATAGAAGATCCAAGTACAGATATCAGAGTATAGTAGCAATAATGGTATAAAAGATTTAAGTGCACTTTGGTTAACCGAGGATATGGACTGGATAAAATACATCCTTGGGAGATAAGTTCAGTTTTATCTAGGCCATTGTTTCTTATTTTTGCAGATTCCCTCATGTCCGGAGGTGTGCCTCTGGATTGGAAAAAGCCTGATGTTATTCCAATATTCAAAAAGGTTAGTCGTTCACAGCCGGGTAATTACAGGCCTGTAAGTTGGGTGGGGAAGATCCTGGAAAGTTAATAAGGGAACATGTTCAAGAGCATCTTTCAAGGACTGACATTGTACGAAGTAACCAGCATGGATGAGGAATAGATCTTGTCTAACTTGCTTGGCTTTTATAAGGAAATAAGTAGAAATATAGACTCTGGCATAGCAGTAGATGTAGTTTACTTGGATTTTGCAAAGGCTTTTGATACAGTCCCCCATATGCGACTAATGTATAAGCTGAGGTCTGTTGGTCTGGGGAGTCACATTTGTACATGGATATAAAATTGGTTAATGAATAGGATGCAGAGAGTAGTTGTAAATGGGGCTTCATCACTATGGACTAAAGTGCTAAGTGGGGTGCCACAGGGTTCTGTGTTGGGGCCGCTTCTATCTAATCTTTTATTAATGATTTGGAAGTGGGTATTGCCAGCAAGGTTTATGTGTTTGCCGATGACACAAAACTGTCGACCGTTAAAAACTTCAGAGGATGTGCAATCGTTGCAGGGGGATCTAGATAGATTGTCACATTGGGCTGCTAAGTGGCAGATGAGATTCAATGTTGATAAATGGAAGGTGATGCATTTTGGACTTAAAAATCCTTGTGCTACTTATACTATAAATGGCTCTGTGTTAAGTGAATCCCTGTTGGAAAGGGATCTTTGAGTTTTGGTGAATAACAAACTTAAAGGTAGCAAGCAGTGCCAGGCAGCAACAGCCAGAGCCAGCATGGTATTGTCTTGTATAAAGAGAGGTATGGATTCAAGGGAGGAAAATGTTATTCTCACTCTTTACAAAGCATTGGTAAGGCCTCGTTTGGAATATGCAGTGCAATTTTGGAATCCTGTATAAAAAAAAGGACATCTTTGAAATGAAAAGGGTTCAGAGAAGGGCAACTAAACTATATGGGGCATTGTTCACCAATAGAACATGTCGTTTAGGCTTCAAGTTTGGAAAGGGTTTTTCACTGTGAGAATGGTAAAGCTATGGAACGGTTTTCCAGTGGACGTTGTTATGGCTGGTTCATTGGTCAGTTTAAAAAAACATGGATGAGTTACTGCAAACAAGGAATGTTGCAAGTTACTGGTATTGATACATAAAGTAGAGTTGATCCAGGGAAATTTCCAATTGCCACTTGGAGTCAGGAAGGAATTTTTTCCCCCTTCATAAATTTGGTGGTTTTTTTGCCTTCCTCTGGATCAACAGTTAGGCAGGAAATTAGGATATTGCTAGATGGGTTGGACTGGATGGACATATGTCTTTATTCAACCTCAAATACTAAACTATCACAGTAGAGATGTAAGGGCTGCTAGCTTGAAGGACTGGGTTGGAGACTTTGAGCTGTCAGAGATCGACAGTGGACTGCAGGGACATAGCGGACTTGGAAAGGTACAGCAAGGTTGGAGGGATCCTTCAGCTAAAGTTAAGTTGTAATGGTGGGGTGCATCAAATATGTCCTTTAATTTATCAATGATAGAGAAGGGAAAACAGAACTCACAGTGTATTAATAATCTACACCATCACCAAGTGCCTCCTTAATGCTGCTAATTTCAGTAGTGAGTGACACAGCTAACAGCACATTAAAATGTATAAAATCAATCCAGGCTCATTTTTATTATTTTGTGGTTAATTCACCTAAAAGTGACTTTTTTAGCAGCTTTAGGTCGTCAACAACAACCCCAAAATACACACAGATATAACAGACACACAATCAAAACATCCAGAGAAAAGTTTCTGCCATAGCAAGTGCCTACCCCACCTCCGAGTGGCTACATGTACGATCCATTAGCAAAAAAAGGTACCCCTTGAACAAAGGCTGACAGCTATATTACCATATATACTTGAGTATAAGTTGATCTGAGTATGATCCAAGGTACTTGGATCATACTTATCTAAAAAAAAACAAGTAAAACTGATGGACTCTATTATAAGTCAGGGGTAGAAATTATGACCTCTACTGCCCTCATGACCACATAGATTATAGCTTTATTGTAGGGGGGAAAAAAAGAGGTGTGTATCACTAAGATTTTTTGTGTGTGCATTTCACTTCATTTTTTTTTTATCATTCCCAGAGATAATCATCAGATCATCTAAGGGAATGATAACGAACTTGGAATATGGACATAAATTATGTTTTCCAAGTCCAAATTCGATCGGAAAAATCACTTCCTGGAACGAATTTTCCAGGAAGCGATTTTTCATTCATGGGCAAAGATCAATAATTTTGATCTGATCACCTAAAATTGATCTCTGCCCCCATTTTTTTTATCTATGTCTTTGCTAAGTAGCAAAGATTTAGTAAATGACAACTTACTGTAGAGTTTGTGAATGGAGCTCAGGAGTTCCATTCACAAATAGGATTTTTTTCTGGCAGCTTACTAAAGCTTGTACTGCTTTGTGATCTGAATGGAGATCGCAGTGCAGTACCTCTACTAGACCACCAGGGGCAGCATGGGGGAAGCCTAAGGGAAGACCCCTGTGAAGAAGAAAGTCCTGACATGTCACCAGGGTCTCACTTATTGCGGAACTCCTCTTCTCTTCGTGGGAATGGCTTCCATTATGCTGTCACAGCTTCGAAGTCCGCTAGATACCGATCCACACTTTGGATTTGGACCAAACCGATAGGGTATCGAGGGGGCCACTTGAATGCTGCCCCCAATTGCCCCTAGCTGCCTTAAAGGGGAAGTATGCAGCAAAAGTGCTGTGACTCGAGTATAAGCCAAGGTTAGCTTTTCAGGTTAATTGTAAAGGGTATTTTCCACTGAAAAAATAGAGTTTGGCCATTTAGTTTTATTGCGCAAGTGCGATGCGCATAGAAGACAGAGTCCATTTGGACCTGTCAGACTACGCAGCAGAGGAGCGATCAATTGGGTAACTAGCTTACCTTCTCCTGCAGGTTTTATTGAAGAACGGGAGGTAAGACACAGCTCCTTTATCTCCCATTCTACAATAAAACTAAAATGAACAAACTATTTTTTCAGTGGAGCTAACTTTAAAAAAAAAAAAAAAAAACTCTGTTTATATTCGAATATATACAGTTTATCTCTATTGCCCATTTTTCCGCCAATCACAGACGCAACTGCTGGCTATGCAGTTGCTGGCTGTTGCAACGAACAGAGGATCTTAAGTATTTCTTGTGCTTGTTTTAAAAAAATGAACATGGCGGTTGAGGGTGGGCTGGGGAACACTACACAATAGAAAATGTTTTTTAAAAGTAGAGGATGGAGCAGCCTGAAGGGATCAGGAGGGTGGGAGGAAGGGAGGGCTTCCCTGAAGAAGCAGGCAAACTGAGGACTCACAGACAGCTCCTACTCTTAACTTTCTGGGACTTTGAACAAGCACTGCAGGAGAACCATTTGGAGCAGTATGGTAAGGATATTTTTTACACATCACAATGGGGCCCAGCACTGGGGCGAGTTTTAGTTTAGGGGGTGGACATTCCCTTTAAGCCCTTTCAAACAGGCAGAATAGTACATAAAGTATTACATTAACCAAGGTGATTTATATGATAGTTATGTGTATTTCTGTATGGGAAATAATAGCCACATGCAGGAATAAAGATATTTAGGGGATGAGACTAATCAGATCTTTGCAACAAAATCATCTTATCTAGCAGGGGGATTTGAGCAACTGAATTTATAATCTTCTATTCTTGGAAATTGAAAACTTAAGTACAGCAATATATTTTACAAACCAGTAAATCCCTCATGCAACGGGAAATTGCATTGCCATTATTTTAAATCTATAAACAAAGTGATTATTGATGTGACATCCCTATCAGCTGCCCATTGTGCTTTACAGCAGGTTAAGTCGGATTTTAAATCGATGGACTATTGGCAAATGAAAATTTGACCAGATGAAAAGCATTACTAGGAAACATGGATGTCTGGGATAACACCAAACCAAGGCTCAGCAATAACTATTTGCAGCAAATTAAGTAGACAAAAAGGTCTGTACATGGACCAATGGTAATGCTGTTTTCTGCTGACAAGTTTGGATGCATCTAAGCAGCAAACACATTAGCAAAACCTTTACTGAGGGTCATGAATGTTTAAAGTAAAAAGAACATAGCTTATTGGAGAGTCCAGTGCCGCACAGGTACAAACAGACTATCCTATATTATAAAGCCTAAGTGCTGCGTCCGTATGATGTGTGTGTCTGGCACCATGTGTATCACTGCAGTTCTTTCCCCTGGCCACTAGGTGTCTCTACACTCCTCATTACTATCTTAACTGCTGCAAGTTTCTGCCTTCCGGTGCCAAGTTCTTGACATTGCTGTTCTGTTTGTGGCAGGCATTGCTGACCGCAGATAAGGGGGGGCTGTCACAGGGGGGTCTACAGACTGTCACGGGGGAGGGGGGGGGACTGTCACAGACTGGCCTTGGGACACTGTGGAGGGTCTCTGGGCTTCTAGCGCCAGTTTAACGGACTTAATGTCTACTTTGCATATAAAAAAAACAGCGAGGAATTTTTAGGCAACTCCTAATATTGCGTACAAAGGACATTAATTCAAGAAGAGATTTGAGACCTTTCTGACCTGATATAATATTGGGATAGTATTTTTCTGCGAATTAAGGCAGGCAGAGTAAGAGCTGTGTTACTAGCAAGAACACTTCCTCAGCACTTCAATGTGAGCAAAATGGAAGGTAGAAATGCTTGTTCCTACCTCCAATATAAGACTAATTGGGCAAGTAACTAGTCTTTGTAAATATTACAATAATTTCAATTATTATTTAAATAATATGGACATACAAATATATATATATATATATATATATATATATATATATATAATGGAAACCTGGACACTCACTAGTGTGCACTGGAAATTGGACTAGTGAGAAAACAGGGAATTTGGCCCGTCATCTGATTCCAGCTTGCTCCTGCAAACACCAAAATAAACATCTTTATAGAAATACACTAGTCATTACAGCTATATCATCCCTGATAAAGGTGCTGTGACTGGTAGGCCAGATACCTTCTGATCACAAGCAATCCGATATTCAAACCTGAAAGAGGCATGAAACTAATTATTTCTATCCATTATTTGAAGAACAGTCTTTCAAAACTAATTATTTCAGCTATTGTATCTGCTCTGATGTCAGGAGACATCCTTGATGAGGTGAATAAACATCAACTTCAATGGAGCTTTAAAAATCTCAAATGTACCATGGTCCATGGTTTTCTGGGCTGTTCATAAGAAAAGGTACACAATCTATATCTAAGCCAGGCACACCAGTCTTAATTCAACCGTTTATTGTGTGACGTTTCGGAACCAGACCAGTTCCTTCCTCAGACAAATATTGGCTGCAGTGCCGGAGCACCCAGCATTCATTTATTGTTGAGTTATTGAGGTGTGCAGGATTCTACCCTCCTGTTTTGATACTGTTCATAAGAAAAGATCACATTATCGGTAAATTAGATCATAGAATGATGGGAAACTAACTAGAATCTACGATCTTGTTCTTTAATACAAGAGGATTTTTTGGTATGAATAGGACAATCATTCATGTGAGTAATATAACTGCCCAAATAATGTTGTAACATACAATTTGTTTAATTATTTGGTTTTGTTATTTTTTTAAACCGCACGTACAGACCTGACCGATCATCCATGCACGGATTGGGGATCAGTCGGCCATACACAGGTCTATGGTATTGGCTCCCATTGCTTAAAGTAGAGGAGCTAATATCGACAGACTGACATTTTCCGTTTTTCCCAAACGACCGTAATGCAGACTATAGACATTCATCAGCATTACGGCCGGTATACTGCCGATATTAGGTAAATCCCGTTGGGCCACGATGGGATTTACCTTATATTACAAATGTGTAAGGCCACCTTTACCTTTAGGTGTTACTTGTGACACCAAAGTTTGTAATGGAATACCAATAAAGTACTGTGTTTTTACTTATCTAACGGGGGTGGCTTCTTACAGTGTGTGCCGGAATACCCTATTGATTGTTCCACAGCCACCTTTACTCACCAATGTTATTTTCTGTAAATTGCTACTAAATACATTGCAGACATGATCTATTGTAGGCTAAAAATAAAGAAACTTGGATGTAGTTAAAAAGGTGCATTATGAGATGGTCATAGTATTTGAAAAGGTAAGTTCAGCACAAATACATATTCAATCAGATTGTGATCACCATTTTTGGTGCAGAACACATGCATATATAGAGACACTGTAGTAAATAAGCCCAGGTATAAAAGGTGCACGCAATCACAACACATTTCTTGTGAGGTGCAGTGGGGCCTCAGCCTTAATGTCAAGACTATTTCAAGGAAGTGTGCATCCTGCTACGAAGGACCATTACAGAACCTGAAATGGCAGATCACTAATGGCCATAGCAAAATGTATGAAATCAAAAGGTTTTTGTTTGTTTTTTTAAATATGTAGAATACCTAGGTTTGCGTAATATAGCTAAATAATATTTTCCCACTGAATTTTCTCTTTAAAGAACAAAAACAGACTGCATAAGCAAAAGATTTAAAAGATTATAGTAAAACCTTTACTGGACACAAGAGGGCGATATTACATTCAATAAACAAAGCACCGTCTGGCCTGTACCATCAGGCTTAGAGCAATAACTGCTTTTTATTTCGAATCTTGTCCTTAAACACCCTCATTATACCACAAACTATGAAAAATGAAATCTCTAAGTTTCCAAGTTAATATTGTATACAGAAACGTATCTGTGCTTATTACACCACAACACTGGAGGAAAACAGTCCCTAGTTCCTAAACACATTGCAAAGGAAATCTAGAATTTTGCTTAGACATTTTTATATGTAAGATCAGAACCAAATTCAGCACAATAATTATGGCAGACCGATTTACCAATTGATATAGCTATCAGCAAGAAGTGGTACATGCAGATATTTCTGCCCAACCGATCATGGGGCCTACTGAAGTCCATGCAATCAGCTGTGATTTACCAACAATCCTATCATTTGGTCAGACTGGTTATGCGCAAACAAGGTAAAATGTTTGGTCGTGCCAGAAATCACAGCTGATCATGTGGACCACATGATTGAACACAGAGTTTGATAGTTTGTCACCTGACTGTATGCTGCAAAAACTGCTTACCAGATTCTTGCGAGTTCAGCACTTCCAGGGCATGCATCATCGCGCTTGCAAAGACATTGGCATCTTCCTTACTTCCAAAGTTGAGCCCGTAGACTTGCCTAGCATCTCGCCACTGATGAAAGGTCTGTGTTGCCTGGTTATACTTCAGTCCTTTAGGGATAGCACAGTTTATCACCACCTACAGTAACAACATGATAAAGAATGTAAATGTATGCCTGTATGTAAGAACAGGCAAACAACCTTACAGATTGCAAGCCCATTGCACACAAACATTGCTTTATACACGGAAGTATCAGGGAAGAAAGGTGTTTGCAATTAGTTCACACTATAATGCCAATAAATTTCTAGAGGATGTTTTGATCACACAGAATGGAACACAAGAGCAACTGCAGCCTACAGGAATCCATACATGTTACAATATTTGTTCTGTGGCAATTGCATACACGTTCATAATGAAAACTGTTTAAGTGAATTAATAAGGAATCGTCTTTTAAGAGGCACGCAAGCGCACACAACTGGAGTGCATGTAATTGCGCAAAAAATGTGGATTGCATGTGATCCGTTTATCGGAACACATGCGCAGCGACACACGCCAGCACAAATACGTGGCCACACTTGTGTCCTCTTAAGGTTGCGGACGGCCTAATGAATGATTAAAAACTTCCCAGGGCCAGACCAGAAGAGACAGGTAGCTCCAGAAATGTATTTCTATTGATGTCCACAGAACTGGCAACAAGAAAATTCTAAATTGGCTCCTAGAGTGGTCTAACTGGATAGTAATGTCTAAACCATTTTGTCCATCTCAGACCTTTCCAGTCAGGAAACGTTGAAAATTGCAAGCACAGAAAGGAGTTGGATCTCCAATTATCGCAGTTAACAATCGGAAGATTATGGTGGCAAAAAAGGAAGGAAAGGGGAAAATCTATATATTGGGCTTAGTTAAGAGGTGCAAATTCTGTCCGTGTTCTTACGACTAGGTACAAACTGGTCGCTATTAACCGGTCAGCTGGACCAAAATTGTCTGTTACAGTGAGAACTGCCGCGGGTGTTTCCTATACCCAAAAGTCCACCCCTTTCTTCTTTTGGAAAATTTAAATCACCCTATTAAAGTCTCTACAATATGAATCTGGGGTACTTAAAATAAAGAACACGTGCATTCTAATAAAACAAGTGAGGCCATATACGATACGATACAAAATTTCAAATGCAATTTAAAGGGCATGTCCACCCCCTAATATATAATTTAACCCACTACTGGCCCCACTCTGTAGTGTAGAAAAATCCTTACCTTACATCCCAGATCCAAATGGTTGCCCTGCTATGCCCCTCCAAGGTCCAGAAAACTGGCCACCAGGAGCCTAGCAGAGGGGGAAATTGTTTCCACCTCTGAGAGGCTTGTGGAATGCTCTGAGCAGCCCTCCCCCTCCCTCTCCCTCCCCCTCCCATTAAACCCTTTGGATAAGTGGTAGGGCTTGCTCCCCCTGCCCCAGCCACATTAACTTTATTTGCAGAAACTTCCCCAATCTTAACTTACCTTCCCTCTCTCCTCCAGCGTTCTGAACTGCCGGCAGCCGCTTCCGTGATTGGCTGCCTCTCAGCCAATCACAGACGCGGTTGCTGGTCCCGCCCTCTGCTTGCAGTTCCATGCAAGCAGAAGGCCGGGCAGTGCGGCGGAGGATAGAGGGAAGGTAAGTAAAGAGCGGGGGGAGTTTCTGGCAATAAGATTAATGCAGTTGGGGCTGGGGGAGCAAGCCCTACCACATATCCAAAGTTTTTTTTAAAGGGTGGACATGCCCTTTAAAAACAATGTCAAGATACAGACCATTTTGTTACATATTCTGACATTCAATATAAAAATGCTTGAATGATTTATCTGTTAGAAACCCGTAATCAATAATGTTTTTTCTACATATATTTCAGTTATGTTAGGTCCTGTGAAAGACTGAAGACAATTAAAATTTTCACACCTAATGGCCATATATGATCCCTTGTTTCGCTTCAAGGTTTAAACTAGTAGGCAAACAATGAATCTTATAAAAGTACACATTATGCTACTTCACATTTACATGTTCTAGCCATTGGACAAAATAGTGTGTCTTATAGTACATTAAGTTATAAGTGCTGTTGGAGTTTAGTAAAGGGCTTTTGGCCAATTGGTGTATTTATATGCAATATATTCTAATAACGCTTACATTGGTTGCATACTAATTTAGTCTTTTAACCCAGATCAGCTTTTCTTGAAGTAGCTTCTTCTTAATGTCTCTCCCCTTTGGGGTAGACTAGTTTGCCTTATATACACCTTCCCACACTAGCACTTAAACATATATATTGCATTCTGTGTTTCACATAGTGTTTCCTCTTTACATTGTCTGTGTTTATAAAATTAACACAAATGTAAATCTGTCTGGTTCCTGTTTCGGTTTATTATGGGACCGTAGATGTTCCCTAGGTATTGTGGCTACTTCTTGTTTAGCTTTATCAATTACATTCCTCCTGCAGAAACCTCTGTCGTCCTTTCATATTCTTGAGGATTAGATGTAATGCGTTTATAATACATAAGGCTTTGGATTTAGAATGGGGAGGTGCAGTGGCGAGAATCCTCATTACAATCACTCAGCTATGTCAATAAGCAACTCATTTCTTATATCCCACTGCCCCACCCATTCCAGTGTTCAGGAACAATGAAAAAAAAAGTGTTTTTTCCCAGTGTTTAACTTCACTAACGGAACCTGCTGGGTGTGTGTGTGTGTGGGGGGGGGGGTGTCAGAAACTTATTATAAGAAATAATGCACCCCTTCAGATTATAATATAAGGATTTTACCACATCTTGGAGTTCCCTGTCTGGTATAAAAACACTCTGCCTGCGGCCCCTTGGTTCTAAATGGTCAGGGAACTCCTCTGGGTAATATCCTTATATTACACTGTAAGGGCCGCATTATCCCTTATATTACGCATATATTGACCCCGAGGATCCCTTTAAAGGTTTTGGGGTTATGGACACTTCCTGCATTGAGTAAATTGTTTTCATCTATGGGTTTACAATAAACATTTGTTGTTAATATGTTACCTTCAATTTTAACCAGCACGTATAAAAAAGGTCAATGACTATGTTATGTATAAGGTTATGTATAAATAATTGATCCTCAAGATGTTTTATGTCTCAATTGGTGAGTGGCGGAGCTACAGTCATGCCCATAGAAGAACCTTGGAGCTGCCAATAGTGTTTCTTTAGGAATTTGAAGTGTTTCTAAACAGTCAATTAAAAAATACATTTTAGCTGTAGGTAAATCCGTGGACAATAAATTCTCTTCAATCGCTAGTATACAACCATCTTGATGTAAGGCATTGTATAACGATTGAATATCAATCCCATACAGGTATGTATTGGAACAAATGTAGCTTATTGCACCCAATCTATTAAGCAGATCTGTGGTATCTCATACACAATTAGTCATTTTTGCTGCTAATGGTTTGAGATAGTAATTTATATCTTTTAAAAGGGGATTGGATCCCATGTCTAATACAATCGGTCTACCCAGGGGATTTTGAAGTCTCTTTTGCACATTAGGGAACGTGTATAGGACTAGAACACAAGGATGGTGTGTTTAAAGGAAGTCAGCCTCTTCTGTAGTAATAACTTCCCCTAGTGGTGCATTCTGAATCATGGCTTTCCAAGTGGGATTAGTATGAGATATGGCAAAGTGATCCAAATTGCACAATTGGCAGAGTATTTTAGCTAAGGTATGTAATTTTTTGTTCTACGGTATACAAGAACCGCACAACCCTTTCAATGTCCTTGTGTTTTATGGGCTGAACCGTGGTGCCCCTGCTCAACATAAATAATAGAGGAAAAGCACCTCCCAGAGCACTCAAACACTTGTATAGGATGTCAGTACAAACACCAACTAAGGCTTAAAATCAATTATACATTGTCGACCTATAGGGAATTGTATAGAATATAATAACTACTTTATTAATACACAAAGCAACACACAAAAATTATATATTTCCCACCCCTTTAAAATATAAAAATATGTACAGTCGGATGTAGCAACCTCTAATAGTACAAACTGGGCGTCCCCAGGCTTTTGGAACATTATCAACTGACCAGATGTAATAATGGCCATTCATATGGGGTTTCAGCTGGTATACGATCCCTCTCCACCTTCACACAGCTTGTAAAACCCGGACACTAAAAGTTCCCAGTATTTCACCAGTAGTAGTGGAGCTGTGTCACCGGAACCAACAAGCACTTCACCTGGTCCCCCCTTGGTTATGCTCCTCCAGGCCTTGGCACTTTTAGTCCAATTAGGCAACAGCAGCTCCGCTGGAGAAAGGACCAATTAAGGTCTGAAACATGTCGCAATAAATAGCAGATTATTTAGTTTGGACCCTGACAAACAGTGTGCAAACTATTATTTGAGAGAAACGCTACTTCTCTATTAGCAACATTCAGGGACCCACTTAGCGAACACTGTTTGCCATTCGACTGAAAGTAGTCTTAATATGCTTCGGAGTGTCTGGGAGAACTGTAACCTACCGAGGTCTAGGTTTTTGTTTAGGGGGTTGGACATGCCCTTTAGCATTAGACGTAATGCACTTTCCCAGGTGTATTATAATCAAATTCAATTACTATCAATGTGTAAAGTTTCATTACACTGAATGCACAGAAATTGTATCCTAACATACATTAAGTAAAACAAAGACCTCTAGCTCTCTGAAGTCACACCAGTGGTTCAACATTATTTTAATTTAATATGTATCCCACAACCTGCAAATTCTTGAATTTATTGAATTGCCAAATTATTAAATCATAAAAATAAAAACTCTTCCACGTAACACAATATATATGTGTTACAACAGGCTCTTCCACACAGTAATAATAATAATCAACTTTTATTCATTTTCCCTTTGATAGAACTGCTTTGTCAAGACTAAACAAGATTTAAGTGACGCTTTCAGACATAATAAAGGGTAGCTTGAGCATGTGATCCTATAAAGACTTTATTGTGCACCAAATGACGACACAAGACTTTATAAACATGAATTTGTCTACTGATGTTACTTTAATGTTTTTTTAAACATCCATTACAGAAGGTGAGGCCGCCACTCCTCTTTATACACAATAGCCACATTACATAATTTATCCAACTTCTGCCAATTAAATAAAGACCTTCTAGCAGAGTGGCCACAGCCACCCACAAATACATTTATTAAAAACTTCACAGACATTAGAGATACCTGGTGAGTAATGTAGTAACGTTACTATACTGCATACACGAACATTTTTGTACAATACTGGTGTTGATTCACTGGTGTTGATCCACGGCCCAACTCACTGCCTTCTTGGTAGTGTCTGTGACACTTATACGTTCTGCACAGCCTCACCATAGACACTGCTCTGCTTACACATCTCCTCCTCCCTCCCCCTTCTTTCTTTTCTCTGCCGATTCTCTCAAATGTAGCAGTGTGCTGGCAGGCAGCCAAAGATCCTAGTAAGAGACCAGGGATAGGGCATATATTAAAGATTCTGGTTCTGGAGTGACAGGTCTTTCCCCGTAAATGCTGTTCCAATCCTCAAATGAAAAATGATATATGTAAATCACCCTGTTAAACCCTAAAACTGCAATAGATTGAAATCTAACAGATGTAGGACTAACCCGCAGCTAAATGTTTTTCCTCCTTCTTCCCTCTTGATTCACAAAATATTTCTGCCTACAATCCAATATTTCTGAGCTTGTTGCGAGCTTGCACGCGCTCAAAAGAGGCAACTTGCAGAATAGCATTCAGTAATTTGCAGTGATAATCATTATATCCATGACTGACCATTGCTAATCGGAAGAACCAGAAAACAGAAAGATGGGTACAGAAAAGGGTGCAGCATTTCAGGTTAGCCTCATATTTTAGCTTCTAACTATTGTAGTTTTTGGGGGTGATTTACTTATATGCAATTTTTAATGTGAGTGGGGGACTTGCCATTTAAGGCGAAGGTTCAATAAAGCTAAACCAACTAACTAAAAGCCTCTCCTCTTATTTGCGTACGAGAAAGGGAGCTCTAGCCTTAAAAGGAGAACCATAGCGCAAATAAAGTTTTATCAAAAACAGTTAAAATTAAAAAAAAGTATCTGGGGCAGGGAGGTACGATTTCTACCTTCCATTATCTTTGGCGGAGCGTCAGCTCGAAGAAAACTGCTTCAGCGCTATCTTTAATTAGGAAGGCACAGGGCATTAGCTATTCAACGTAAACAATATTAGGAGGCAGGAATAATTAATCCTAACTTCTGATTTTCAAAAAGTAAATTTTACAGTATAGTTGTCCTTTAACTCGTTTAAAGGGCAAGTCCACCCTTCTAAAAAATTTTTGATATAATATTCTCCCTGTCCCCCAGCCCCAACCGCTATAGTGTTAAGTTCAGAAAGTGCCCCAAATATTACTTACCCTTCCTCTTTCCTCCGCTGCACTGCCAGGCCCTTTGCTTGCGAGAAAATGCAAGCAGAGGGGCGGGACCGGCAGTGGCGTCTGTGATTGGCTGAGCGGCAGCCAATAACGGAACAAGGCTGCCGGGAATTCAGTGCGGTGGAGGAAAGAGGGAAGGTAAGTAATGTTTGGGGCACTTTCTGAACTTAACACTATAGCGGTTGAGGATGGGGGGACAGGGAGAATATTATATGAAAAGGTTTTTACGCTAGGGGGAGGGAATTCAAAATCGGGAGGGAGAGGGAGGGTTGCAGTGCGCATGCCAAACTTCTCCCGCAGGGAGGGGTGGGCGTTTTTTGGGACTTGGGGGGGGGGAGGGGGGGGGGGGAAAGCAGAAGAACCCCATGGAGCTGGGATGTAAGGCAAGGATTAAACTACACTACACAATGGGGCCAGTAGGGGGGGGGGGGTTATAGTTTTGGGGGTGGACATGCCCTTTAAGCATTTAAAACTCATTTTAAAGGGCCAGTAAAGTGTAAAATAAATAAATTATCCCTGCAAGCATTGCTTTATAATTTGCTGCTGTGCACAGTGAAGAACCAAGTAGTTCTGGGAGGAAGGACATTAAGGGCTAGGCCACACTAGCGCGTTTTGCGTATGTTCGCGTACTCGTTTTGCGCTCGCGATTTTCGGTAACATCGAAATCGCGGGAACGCGGACGTTCCTGCGATTTCTGATGCGATTGCGCATCCGTTCGCGTTTTGCTGCAATCATTTTTTTCACGCAATCGCTTGTGTTTTCACTTTAAAGAGCTTAAACGAGAGTGCGCTGACGCACAGAACGTGTGCGCGCTTGGTGCGTTGTAGTGTGGCCTCAGCCTAAATGAAAAGATTTGTTTCTGGTCTTTAATACCAGTTTCAGTGATGTTTATAGACGTGGGGATGGGAGTATATTATGTCCCCAATAAGATATTGACAGCATTTCAATAAAAGTATTTCTGTTTGTTATGCTATTTAACAGGGAATTATAAAAGGAGAATAAAAAAAATTATTTAACAATTTAACATTACCGATTATTAAATCATTGTCAGTTACCTCTCAGTGTTGGAATAACTCCAAGAGCAGGGTATGCATAGCCCATAAAAATATCCCTGGCTCTAGTAGCAAGTATCTAGGCTATTTAAAAGTATTTAAAACAAGCTCATTCCTTTAGGTTCCTAAAAATGATGTCTGGCTCCTACACTAGTCTGGCTGGCTCCTACACTTTGAGTCCAAAATGCAGTAGGATTTAAAATACTACATTAAAATTTATAGCAAATTGTAAAAACCAAATTCATACCGGGGAGCACAAATCAAGGTCAGTCTGCTCCCTAAGCACACTGACCTAAGAACACTACAGACTGATCTTCAAGGGGAACATACACACTGGAGATCTACCTAATGTTCAGCAATTACCGTATATACTCGAGTATAAGCCGAGGTTTTTAGGTTTAAAAATTAACCTAAAAACCTTGACTCGGCTTATACTCGAGTCACAAGGAACTTACCTGCAATCCAGAGGCAGCCGCGAGTCCGGCCGGCAGTTCCAGTAGTTCTTCGCGGTTGCGCGATGACGTCATCACGCATGCTGGCGGGATGACGTCATCGCGCAGCCGCGAAGCAGTAATGGGAACTGCCGGCCAGACTCGTGGCTGCTTTGCTGATTGCGAGAGAGGAAGACGTGAACACCAGGTACGGGTAAGTGAGCTGGGGGGGGGGACTGCGGGGAGGGCTGGGGGGGACAGTAAATGTGGGCCTGGCCGAGCCCGGCACACACATTACCTTTTTACTATAGGTGGTTGGAAACTACAACTCCCAGCAACCAAGCATGCTGGGAGTTGTAGTTTCCAAACATCTACAGTGGAAAGGTATTAGGGGGGGGGACAGTATGCCATACAGTAACCCCCAATACCTTTCTACTATAGGTGGTTGGAAACTACAACTCCCAGCAACCAAGCATGCTGGGAGTTGTAGTTTCCAAACATCTACAGTGGAAAGGTATTAGGGTTACTGTATACCCTCGGCTTATACTCGGGTCAATCATATTTTCTAATTTTTGAGGCAAAAATGGGTGCCTCGGCTTATACTCGAGTCGGCTTATACTCGAGTATATACGGTAACCTAGCTTTTTGTAGTGTTTTGTTTTTTATTGAAGGGGAACTGTGGTCCAAAAATGACTTGAGGTAAATTGATAGGAATTGCTCCCCTGAGAATTTTTGCAATTTATTTCCATTGTTTATTTTGCAGAGTTTAAGATATTTACATTTTTGTGTGTGATATGGCAGCAGCATCACCAGGTCCCTGCACTTCCTGCTCTAAAACTGTCAGTTAATCTGTCCTGTGTCTCCTCCTCCCCTTTGCAGCCCCCCATGGACCCCTCCAGTTGCTGGCCCCCCATGGCCCATTATCTTACAGTCCCATGTGGCCCCGCCCACTCATGGGTGCCGTGAGTTACTCAGACATCTCGAGTGGTTCATCAAGGGCTAGGGTTTGGGTTTGGGTTTGCGCCTGCGTTTTTTTCATATCATTGAAAAAGCGGCAATGCACCGAAAACGTGCGTTTGCAGGTGCGTTGCGATTTGCGTTCCACATTTTAAATCGCAATCACATGTGTTTTTCAATACTTAATGAAAACCTGCATGCGATTGCGTTTGCGTTGCAGTGTGGCCATGCCCTAAAGGGTGATTTATTACTGAATACATGTAAGCAGTATTAACTAAGGTAGGTGTGTGTATGTTGCTGCAGGTCTTCAACCCAGTACTTTTTTGCTCAGGCTTAGTGTGGAAAACACGCACCGTCCGTTAGTGATGCGTTCTGTGCCTAGCTCTAATTCATTACAAGCAGAATGTAATGGGGAAGTTCAATGAAGGATTGGTTTGTTACAGCATTCTATATATTCATGTAATTTGATCAATTAATTGAATTTGCTATGTCCTGCTGTGGACAGTAGTGGCCAGCTCTCTTTTTAAGGATGATCACTTCCTTGGTTAGGGATAGTAATTAAGTGAAACATGCTCAGATTTCTACTGAGAAACTGATCACACAGTTCTTTGGAAGCATTTATTTAGGTTGATTGGAAACATCAAGGTTAACACAATGAGAAAAAAAAACTCTGTAGGGTCAAACTATTGGCCTGTGTGTACCTAGCTTATCTGCCTGAATGGGGACTTGTTAGAGAATTGCATGTTTCTAAGGATCGTTCCAAAGTGCATACGCAGCTTAAACAGCTTAATGGTGGGAAGTAGAAAGTTTGCAAAAGTCAATATGTGGCAGGATGAGAGCATACATAAGCATCATGATAGTCTGTTACGAGAGGATTTTAGTAATATCACAAAAGGAGGTTATAGAAAGAGTAGTCAAATATTACCCACTAGAACAAAGTGAAGGTGTAACATTTAGTGAAACCACTATAGCAGGACTACTGTAGGAAACAGAATAAAAAACTTATCGAACATAGTATTTGAAATGAATTGATCATGTTAGACACATCTTGTAAATACTAACGGCAAATAAAGGGCACACAGTTACTGCAACAAAAAACTAAAGCTGTAGATACCAACTTCTATTAATTTATAGACATGTTGGGAAGCTTCCATGAAAATGGAGATAAGAGTGTAATGTAACATTACAGCACTACTGCACCCAACTGCTAGGTGCAAAGTTGCATCCGTGGGCACACAAAATATGCTGGTTCCCAGAATAAGGTGACTGTTAAAGTGCATTGGAAAATTTGCTATGAACAAGTGAAAACGGTTTGCACTTTGCCTTATTTATTTAAGATAACCCACAGAACTGTCGTCTTCAACAAGAAGGAGCAAGTCACAAATGTTTGAACATGAACAAAACAAAGAACAAGCTTGTGAATGGAGGACAAGGTGGGGAAAAAACAGACTGGTACAGGCTCAATAAAAAGGGCTGTAACTTAATAGGGTGTGGCATTACCTCTTAATTCTCACATACACTTTGCACTTATTTAAGAAGTTGTTTGTGAATATACTAATATCAGACCATGCCCCAGTCGAACTATCGATAAACCTAAATATGCAAACTACACAAACAAACCATTGGAGATTCCCAGCATATCTCTATAACTCAGAAGACTTTAAGATATTCATAACCACCCAATGGCAAAACTATGTAGACGATAATATAGATCACACCGGGGACCCTTCTCTCTTCTGGCAGGCCTCCAAGGCAGTAATGAGAGGCCATATAATAGCATATGTTACACATAGGAAAAAAGCCTATAGGGAAAGATACTCCCAACTAGACTGCGATCTTCGGGAGGCGTGCAGCCAGTATATCAACGATCCCACAGAAACAAACAAAGAACACTATATATCGACAAAAAACTTACTAGATACATATCTGCTAGGACAGGCACGCTGGTCAGTAGATGCTAGGAGAAACAAATATCATAGATGGGGCAACCGAACAGGCACACTACTAGCAAAACTAACTAAACCACAGCGCTCCTGCTGCTCCATATTGCAAATACTCAACACTAACCACCCAACCAGAATTACAACATTTCCTACAATACTACAAATCCCTATGCGCGCCATATACAACCCCGACCGAAGATGCCGACATATATCTGGAGTCATGCTCTCTCCCCCAACTTACAACAGAACAACAAGAATCACTCAACAGGAAGTCTCCAAAGTCATCAAATCACTACACAACACCAAAGCCCCAGGTCCAGACGGTTTCCCAGCAGAATACTATAAATTACTAAATCCCCACATACTCTCCACCCTCACGGACCTATATAATAAAATATTCAGTCATAATATTCATATTCAAAACTTCAACGATTCCCAAACCATTTTATTACTCAAACCAAACAAAGACCCATTATTAGTTCAATCTTACAGGCCGATATCATTATTAAACCAAGATTATAAAATTCTAACAAAAATAATAGCAAATAGACTTAGCTATATCATGCCAAACTTAATCACAGACTCACAACTAGGATTCACCAAAGGCAAAAACACCACCAAAGCTATCAGCTCACTCCACCAGACCCCACTCCCAGGAGAATTTACTGAGTTTAGATGCTGATAAGGCCTTTGACAGGATCTCCTGTGAATTCCTACATAAAATCCTCACCGCACAGAATTTGGATCCAATTTCATCAGAATAATCACATTCCTTCACAAAAACACTAACACCTCCCTGCTGATAAATAACATCAACTCACATATATTCCAAACCCACAGAGGAACCAGGCAGGGATGCCCCCTCTCCCCCCTACTGTTTAATCTTAGCATAGACCCATTACTCAGAACCATATCCAACAACAAACAATTCACAGGCATCAAAATAGGCAGGGAAGACTTAAAACTCTCAGCATACGCAGACAACATTCTCCTATTTATATCCAAACCCCTACAATCCATACCAGCCATCATAAATGACCTAACATGTTTTGGGAGACTGTCGGGACTGCAAATCAACTACAACAAATCTGAAACACTCCTTCTGGGAACAGGGGACCCCCCAAACTGGTCAAACAACTTCCCATTTAAATGGGCCAACACAGCCATTACATATTTGGGAGTCCGTCTCCCCAGACGAATAGAATCGTTATACTCAGAAAACATCCCCCCCACTTATAACCCGAATGACAAACACATTGACAGCATGGGTGAAATTCCCTCTATCCTTCACAGGAAGAGCCAATCTTATAAAAATGATCATGTTCCCTAAACTACTTTACCTACTACAAACTCTACCAATATTCCTATCCCGAAATGGCATAAAACATATAAACACTATTTTCCGCAAAATATATATGGCACAACAAACCTTCACGAATCAATTTCAACACTCTCATACTCCCTAAAACAAAGGGGGCATCAGTTTCCCAAATATCAAACTATACAACATAGCCTCCCACCTCAGAATAGTCAGGGACTGGCTGCACGCCTCCTCGAACTACACTCACACCACCCTAGACCAACAACTATGTGACCCCCCCCCCACGCCAGTCCCTGTCCTTGATGCTACACACTCGTTTCTTGGACCTGCCGGAGGAGACCAGTGATAACCCTTTGTTGATGTCAGGCTGGAAAGCATGGAACAAAGCCCGCCCAATGATGGGCTGAAACAATCCCACTTACTATGGCTACCATTTATCAACCACCCGGATTTCCAGGAGGGGAGGGCCCACACAATGTTTTATAGATGGAAAACTAAGGGAATAAAAACAATCCGAGAACTAGTAGACACAAACACCAGACATCCCCTATCCTTCTCGCAGGCAAAACACAAATTCCCTATCATAGGACCAAGTTTTTTTTATTATCTACAGGCCAGCAGCTACGTCTCAAAATCGATCTCTCACCTAGGAGAGACAGACTGGAACTGGAACAAAGCCTGAACTCCCTATCCAACTACCATAAACTCCTACAACACCACAAGCACTCAAACCATCCACCAAAAAATAAACCAATGGAAACAAGACATACCCACATTAACAGAAAACATCATACAGGAAATCATCAGTCTACACACAAAACATCTTCCAGGAATCTCATACCACAAGATGATCCTGAAACTATTACACAGAGGCTATAACTTACCATATAGATTGGGAAGGATCAGGGGTCTGCCCCGGACCTTATGCCCAAAATGTAGGGACCCCAAACCAGATCTCTTTCATTGCATGTGGTCTTGCCCAGTTATTCAAGATTTTTGGAATCAAGTGGCGATATTCTCCACACAACATTTAAATAACTATGTCCCTCTAACACCACTCTGGGCAATTTTCGGACATGCAACTACACAAACCTCCCAAATCACACCAGGAGCAAAGAAACTACTCCTCAATATATCAGCTGCAGCTAGGAAAACCATACTTCAACAATGGATAGCACCCACCCCACCATCCATAAAATTATTCAAAACTAAATTATCATTTCTATTCCGAATGGATTGGGTGGAAGCAACACTACATAAAGAAAACAAAGTCAGACAATTTTTCAAACTATGGGAGAGATTTATTGATATCCTACCAACACATATCAAACAAAGTATCCACGACCGCTTCCATATGACAGTGTGGTATACAGAACAAACTCTGAGCCATAACCCCCCAATCTCCTTACCATGATTATATACACAAGTCGGCGCACACGTTACTCCCCCCCTTCCCCCCCACCTCTTTATCATTCGAACCATACTCCCACCCAACCCCTGGCGACTGGATAACAGCAACAAATGTTACTATTATTATAGTATTACTCAGGCAGTCAAGTTACGATAGTGTTATTACCCCGCAACCTAGTTGCGGTAAGTTACGTAGGTAAATAATAAAATAATAAATAAAAGTTCAGAGATGCGGACCAAATAATACCCTCAAGAATCAGACAATACGCTAAATTTTTAATATTCTATGTGAATTATATGCATAATCTACACAACAGTTACCACCCGGGAACATACGATGATATAGACGACGCAAGAACTCTATTGTACTATATTTATTCATTCCATTTATGCAATTGTATGCCCCAAATTTTCTTCTTTTCTCTTTATTCTGCAAATCCTCATCTCTATTCTTAATAAAAACATTTAAAAAAAAAAAAAAAGTTGTTTGTGTTGCATGTGTTTTGTACAATAAGCTAATAATACACAATAGTGTGCATCTCTTATACTTGGTGTTCTTACTAAGGCAACCTTTTAGTAGAAGGTCCTTGAGGTTTGCACATACCTGGCAAGTCACCTGGCAAGTTGCCGACGACAATGTGGTGGAGTAACACTTTTGTGACATTTTTAGTCTGACTATGGCAGTTTTACATTATCTGAATGTGAAACACTTACCTGGTGATCTTGTATCTTTCTCCCGACAACCCTGAAAGTGTTGTTTCCCGTATGGTGATAAATATGGACTCTACTAAATCCTGTTGACCCACCGGCCGGTACCCACTTCTTGTTGGCATCATCATAAACCATTACAGCCGCTCTTGCCTGGCATATGCTCTGTTCGCTGAAAGAGTAAAAATTGAATTAAACATAAAGTAACCAGTCAATATTAAACACAACTGAACTCATGAACCCAATGAGAAATCCTGAAAACTGAAGTTGTGTTAAAAGTTAGATAGTTTTGGTGGGAATTAAACTGGATTAGTGTGAAATAGAATCATGAAGAATTAACATTCACAGTCATGAGCCACCAGCAAGGCACTGGATCCCCTGCACCAGTGTGTGTAAGCCAAGTCAATGCCGAGACATGCTGTGCACTCAAAGGGGCATGCAGACACACATACCTGCCCAGGTGGCATACAAAGTCCTTTAGACAATAAGAATTTATCAGTATAAAGGAGACAAATGAAAAATCAATTTCTGCTCCAAATACACGGGTGACTCGTTTCCACATTATTATATTTTTTAAATTAAAACCCTGGAAACACTTATAAAACCATAAAGTCAATGTTGGTGCTCACATGACAGATGGTCAATCACTGGGCACTTAAGACTGGAGGGACAAGACACCACTCTACATTTTAGTGCCAGAGGCAGAGATATTGACAGTGAAGCAAATCTCAAACCAGATGGCAGGTTGTTAACACATAACAGCTCTCCGGGGGATTCCTTCCCTGTATTGACTGCAGGCTTTACCGAGCAACAAATTTTTGTGACTTGGATAAAATCTGTGTATTTTACTGCCCTACATACGATTTATTACATTCTAGATTGTTATACTTGTTTTAGTTAACTGCACATGGATTTGTATATATACTTTCTGATAAGACAGAGTAATACCATTGCATTGAATAATTTTACACAAAACAGGAGTTATAGAAGGAGATATAGAACATTCCATGCAGTTTTATAAAGAGCCACCAGGGGGCTTGTAGAATCATAAAGAGTATTTCAAAACACAGATTATATATGTAGTGAAAGAACAAAATTTATCAAGTGTTTTTTGTATGAACTTAAAGGGGAAAAAAATCGGGGGAGGCTGCATAAATATTAATTTAATCTTGTTTTGGAAGGGAACAAAACATCTGAAACAACCTGTAGGATTTGTGAGTCACAAACTGTGCGTGGGGGAGCGAGGGGGGGAATCGCCCACATAATGTCAGTTCACAACGATAGCTATGTTTAGCTTGACTGTGCTGAGATTAGAATGTTAAATTATAAATGGATGATACCTTTATCTAGTAAAAAATAATAATCTAATATGCCGGTACAGTGGTCCTTATTCCGATCAGTGATTCTTCTGCTCAACATAGTAAAGTTTGCAGCCCTCACCTGCTTGGAACTAGAGAAAAACCATTCAGTGAATTATATCCAGGAACTCTCTGGTTCTCTATTAACACTAATAATCCATTCTGCTCTCCTTTTATAAATACAGAATGTTGCTTATTACAAACTTATTACAGGCACCTTGTATACGTGTGGTATAATCCATTTAACTGGTAAGAGCTACAACAAAGCTTCATTTATTCGTGTGTAAATGACAAACACAGACGTTGAGCTTTTCCTTTTCATAACCTAGATTCCTGCAGATTCCAGTAAAGAGGAAATATAAACAGAAGTACAGAAAAGCATCCTATTACTAAACTGAACAGCATGAAAAAAATATTATTACTAAACTAAAACAAAATGGGAACGAAAAAGACTTAAATGGTAGCAATAAAATAAAACGAACCAAAATACCAGCAGGTGGACTAAAAATAGATTCCAGCGCTGTAGCCCAAAGCAAACAACCAGACCAATAGACATTTCAATCACCCAGAAATTCACAACCCATTAGTGGCAAAATCCTCACACTGTTCCCCATTCAATACATTGGGGCCAAATTCCTAGTGAATTTACCATGAAACACAAGGAACAGAATCTGCAGTATTAGCAGCTCTGTTAATACGGTTATAAGGCAGTCACTCCTTCTACCAATGCTGATCTAGTACATAGCAAAGCTCCCTACAGTCCCAAAGTGTTGGATCACATGGAAATGTACTTGCTTATAAAATGAAAAGGGTTAGAAATGCCAACCCCATCCAGTGACTTGAACTAAATTGGAAAACAATTAATAATAGGAGCCGAAACAAGCAACATTTTGGGGGCTTACCGTATTTACCTTCTTCAGACAAAACTGAATTACAGTACAATAAATATACTTTACTGTGAATAAACAAAACTGAACTTATTGCCCATCTGGCTAACTGAATTCATCTGGAAGAAAATCCAAAGAATCGCTTTATGTACAAATCAGTGTATTCAAACAATCTCATATTTTGTCCATTAAAAATACCCTTTTGTAAATCAAAATTCATCAGATTTACAGTGTAGACATCCACAAAAAAAATCCTTAGCTAGAATATATATCAATTCTGGCTCCTTCATCCAGCAATTTTCTTTTGAATTAATAGCATCTGCCTAGAGCCCTATTGTCATTGCCCTTTCTTTAACCGCAGTTTGCCACCGTGTTCAGTTCAAAGAAGAATTGCTGGATAAAGGGCAATTCTAGTAGTAGGGCAATCAACCTCAGCTAGAGATTACTTTTTTTTTTTTTTTTTTAATAGTTGCCCCCTCCTCCCAAAATGCAATACTTTCTATTCTCTTAGCCTGATGTTCCTGCTACCGGCTGCATCTCCAAGCCACCTCCTCTGCACAAGCTTATAAAACACTTGTATTGCGGCTTTAAAAGTCTAACCAGAAATGCTGCCCATTGTTCAGTTACCTCTCTTTGCTTTTGGGTTCCTCTGGTTAGCATGTCAGTCATGGATGTGAAAGTTGACATCCTCAACTGGCTGCTTTACTTAAGAGTACCAAATATTAGAGACAAAATACAACTGAGGGTCGCACTCCAAAGCTTTAACAAGTTTTATTGTGAACCACACAACATCCCATGTGATGTTGTGTGGTTCACAATAAAACTTGTTGAAGCTTTGGAGTGCGACCCTCAGTTGTATTTTGTTTCCTGCGGAGTCCTCGGTTCCTAAGGGAAGAACCTACAGAGGTTGCTGCACCCAGTGTTGGATAGAGTGCACCTCCATCATTGTTTACTTTACCAAATATTAGAGCCATATATATTAAACCAGAAGACCACCCTTACCATAAACATTAGAACCATATTATATTGATGAAAGTGTACTCTGTTATAATTAGGTCATTGTACTCATTGTAGATTTTCCTTGACTCTGACATCTGTCATATACTGCATTGACAGATAACTAAATTCACCAGAACATCTTTTCTTTTATAAAACAACATTTTTTTTCAGATTCCAACGACAAAAAGCCTTTTCTCTGCTGTCAAAGATTTAATCTTTTGAAAAATGTAAACCGTCTTGAAAGTTTTCTTTTTACAACCGAAACCAGATCACATTATTAACAAAAAAAATTATGTGAAAGGGAAACTCTAGTATAGGATAAAGTGTACACCAACTAAAGAAAAAACAACTGGATCATTCATTTTGCCATCAAAATGAAGCTTGAAAATAAAAAGTTCAGGATGGTAAATGTTACAAAAGAGAGTAGACCAATTAACTGGTCTATATCAAGTCCAATATTGAATAATACAAATATACAAAAGGTGCATGTCCAGCATAAACTTTGTTTAAAAACTTTGCCTTCCCTGGTCTTTAACTGGCTTAATATTCTATTAAGGTTGGTCAGAGCTGAAGGTACAGTAAATTAACCATTTATTATTGTGCCTGGCTCAGAGGGATGAAGCTATGAAGAAGTGGGGAACTATAAAGGGAATCTGAATTGTGAAGTTCAGTCAGATTTAGCAGTGGGCGAGACAAAAACAGCCAATTGTCTGTGCTGTTTCCAAGATCATTTCTTTTTATATGTTTGGCCATGGTCAGCAGAGGGAGATCATGGAGATCCAGTGTAACAGGTTCAAAATGCTGGTAAGGGGGGAAGCGACCAAGCTCCAAATGTGTTTCGCTCTACAACTGAGCTTCCTCAATGGCGCTTTTGGCTTCCTCTTAGGCTTAGAGTGCATCTGGTTACGGTACTCTTTTTGATATTTGAAACAATACAACAGAGCAGCTTTGCTTAACTTAACAATGGAAGTGGAGAGAGTAAGCCCTGTTCCACTTGCTTAAGTAATGCTCAACTTGGCTAGGTAGCGATGTTTACTAATTTATAATCTACCCCTGCTGTGTAAATAATAGGCTTATAATTGGCGCTACTATGTAGTAATAACCAGGAACTACAGCATGCACCTGTAGGAATTGACCCCCCCCCCCCAGGCAGATAGAGAAGGAAGTCTGTGAGTTGGGACTTATTGAAGAGCCGTGCCGGAAATCAGCCGCACCAGTAGCACAAACATCTCCTCTGTGGCCAAAAGATCAAGGTTAGAAAGAGTTGACAGCAGGGGAAGGGGATGTTGTGACCGATGGCACAGAGGGTTACGTGTGCAGGGTAAGTGGACAAAAAAAATGTGTACAGGCTGTGTGTGATGATAGAGACGAGGGTGTTAAGAGCAGCAGGAGGTGACCGTTTCCATGGTTGTTTGTGCAGGGAGGGTGTTGTTGATATAGTAGGAGCAGCAGGGGGGACAGATATTAAATAATGTACCCCCGTAAATTATACGGCTATCAAAAGTCATCTCTTCTGTTTATCAGAAGTCCATGATAAGCATTGAGAGACCATTGATTTTCTATTTTTAGGCAAATTAAAGGTAGAATTTGGAAAACCAAACGGTTAAGCAGGCTAACTGCTCTAGTAATCTATTGTAATAGAGAGTCTCCGTTTAAGCACTGTGGGCTCACTGTAGAAATCTATAGCGATAGTCTATAGTTACCACATCAGCAGAAAAATCAGAGGTACAAAATGCAATTAGCGGGTCTAAACACAATCAATTTTCATTTAACTGCAATCTACTGCAAACTTAACTTATTTATCATTACAGACGCCAAGGTGTTCCAAGTGTATGCATCCTAAACTAACTATTCAGATTTTCATTGCGAAATATTGAAGGCCCCCATATTGATCGGAGTAGCAAAGACATTTTTCTGTGTTTGCGATAGACCAATTGGTCTAGTTTTCAAGCAGAAATCAACAGAAGATAGTCGGAGCAAGGTGGGGGAATTATGACTGTTTCCGACGAATGGAAAACCATCGGCCCCTGTATGGCTAGCTCTGTATGGCTAGCTAAACCCCCATTTACAAATCACAAGCATTGGCTAGCACCTTCTATCTCACATGAATGCATCATGCAATGTTTAATGCACACATTTTGCCAGAATATAAAATGTACATAAACCTAATGAATGTCACTGAACACAGCATTAATACAGCTCAAACCCCTATTATAGCTGCAGAAGTAATAAATAACCAGCACATGGAAAACCTATGTAACCCATTATACAAATCTAACTATTGCAGACTTGTTTTTTGCAATCTAATTTATAACAAAGTAATTGGCCACTTGCATGACATGAGATAGTATCAAAGGGAAAAATTGGAATTATTGGCACAGTGCTTTTCTGTATTTAGTAAATACTAGCATGTTGCTCACACACTTACCGTATATATTCGAGTATAAGTCGACTTATACTCGGGTCAGTAACTCACTTGATGGACGAATCCGGCTGCCACATCCACTGACGTCACTACTCGGCGGCGGGAAATGAGACCGGCGCCGAGTAGTGACGTCAGTGGATGCGAACATCAGTGGATGCGGCAGCCGGATTCCTCCATCAAGTGAGTGATGTTGGGGGCCTGGACTCTCCTGCAACTATGACTGCTTGCCCCACAGCACCTGGAAAAAGGTAAGGCTGCATAAAAAGAAGAGGTACTGTAGTGGCAGGGTAGAACCATTGCTAAGTGAGAAAATGGGTGCGGGGAAATAGGGTTTATTCCTGGGGGTGGGGGAGTAAGGGAGTCATTTGGGTCAGGGACAGGAGAGTTTGTTTTGGGGTTGTAAACAGGTTTAGTGTGTGCAGTTCCACTACAGGTGTTTGTAAACTACAACTCCCAGCATCTAAAGCATGCTGGGAGTTGTAGTTTACAAACATCTGGAGTGCCAATGAATTGGGGATTACTGTTAATTTAAAGGGCAACTAATGCCTGAACAATACTGAGGATGGTACCTATTGTTAAATAGATTGCCTTCTGATTCTGTATTGTTTTGAGGCTTTAGTTGCCCTTTAAATGGACAGCAGAATTCAAATACAGTATTTCCATACAGTAATAGTCTAGATTTGGCTATTACTGTATGGGAATGCTGCTGTCCATTTAAAGGGCAACTAAACCCTCGAAACAATACAGAATCAGAAGGCAGTAGTGGTCATAATTTCTACCCTTGACTTATACTCGAGTCAACCAGTTTTTACTCATTTTTTAGGAAAAAATAGGTACCTCGTCTTATATTCGGGTCAACTTATATTCGAGTATATACGGTACAATTGCGTTTTGCGATCCATTTGCATGTGAAATACGCACACCAGGCTACCACAATGCGATTGGCCACACTGTGATCTGTTTTCAGCGTTAGCTGACTAACGCGTGTGAAGCGCACACTTTTCACGCGTTTTGCTGTCCGTTGTAGTGTGGCCTGTTTAAAGCTTCATAAAATCCCCATGGAAAACTGTGGTCTATATAAAATGCTTATTTAAAAAAAAAAAAAATTGATCCATTTTCTCTTTTGATTCATGCCACCCGACACTCCACAATAGTCTTGCATGCTCTTTATTGCTTCGAGCCACAATGTTTTTAAGGGAACTTCCGTCACTCTGCTTTTTCCCAACTAATTTATTGAGAATGCACAGCACAGAGGTGCATCGTCCATTTCCATGGATTGTGTCCCCAGTACCCATATCTGCACTGCTGAAATATGGCTAAAGAGCCCGTGTAGGAACTGTGCTCAGGGGCTTATGATTGAGAGGACATATCTGGACATTGCCATGAAGGAGCAACCTAGATGCAAACACAAGATTGATCTGCAAATAAAAATGGGTCATGAGTTCACCAGTTCACCTTAAATAATACTGGGTAATTGGCAATTAAATCGGAATATATGAAATAAATTACTAAGTACACAATAAGACTAGTCATATACAGACCAATCGGCTGTGCCACCTTGCACCATTGATGTTAAAAAGATTTTAACACCTGCTCCAGATGTTGCAGTCACAGACAGGAAAATGAGCAGCTGTGTCCAATAAACTGCGATGAGCAACCTATCGATAAGATTTCATCAAAGTGATCAATTCAATCAAAAGATACAAAACATTGATCCATGTATGACCACCTTAAGGCATTCTACATATACTATATAAAACACAGGTGTTAACAAAAAGGAAGTATTGGCCCCAATGCACACATGGTTCTCCAAATACTGCAGAACTAACTGGATCACACTGCAAAAAGCTAAGTAAGGATGTTGGAATGTAGTCCTGAAATTCCTTAAGGACCAAGAGTGACCTATAATCCTATCCTTATTATATCCAGCAATAAGGCAGTTGCCTAGGGAGGTTCAAATTGAGGTCGGTCAGTGACAGGCAAAACAAACTAGAGGGTACATTAAAACAAATGTATGTGTATACAGTAATTATGAAAAGGATTTTCTGCTGTAATTATCCCCATCTTTTTATAGCAGAATAAATATAAACATAATATTTGGAATGGTACAGAATCTGTTTCATTGTGTTACAGCTACAACTTATTTTAGCCACGGTAAATAAATGATTAATTCCGGCTTAAAGAAGGGTTTGATTTCAGCATAATTAATAAATTCATTTAAAGGTTCATTTTCAGCCTTTCAGATTCAAGTTTTCCATATGGCCTGGGTGGTGAATATGCACCTCTGATTAACTTTATAAACTGCAGTCCAGCAGAGTATGTGTCATTGGGTGTGCTTTCCCATAAGGGTGTCATTTGACTAAGGGAGGGGGTGGGGCCAGAGCAGGATTTAAGTAAAATGAATGGGTATTGGCTGTACCCTCAAGGGTTAAATGAACATGTCCAACTGTGACATCTCGAAACAACTTAAAAAAAAAAAAAAAAGTGCCTTGTTTGCAGGACCAGGTTCCTCTAGTCTAGTGTCACTAATCAACACTATCAACTAATGTTTTCTCTCCCCAAAATCTTATACAATTCAGTTGTATTGCTCTCCTTAAATAGCCAGCCGTGCTGTTTAACAGAATTTAAAAAGGTTTTACCTGAATGTGGAAAGGAAAGGCTGACACCCCACTGCAAGGAACTTGTGAGCTGCACTTGCAATTTGCAAAATAGTCTTAATTCCCAATGTATTTAACACAATAAATGGTGATCGCATGAACCAAAATCCAGCATCAGATTCCAGCAGTTTATAAAGAATGCAGCACAGAGACAAATTCCCTTTTGCTCGAACTTTCTGCATAGTATTTAAAACATTTAGGCACACATACAAACATAGATGATAAAAAAACTGAAGCAATGTCCATGAATGTGTACAGAACAGTATAACAGACTCGTACGATGCTGGAAAAATCGATTTATGAATTTCTGCCATGAACAATGGATGAATTCGTATTCACCGACAAATATAGCGTTAGGGGGAGGGGCCAAAATGTATTTTGTAAATTGATAATTATTCCCTTTGGAATATAATGAAGATAAACAGCAGCCACAAGTCTCAGAATTAACAATTTTCTGGTCAGAACTTTGGTGAATTTCTGTTACTGGAAGGACGTTTCATTTTAACACAATTATCTCTTTATATAGGATTCACGAGCATTTTATTGCTCTAAAAATATCAGCTTGGTTGTGTAAGGCTAGGTACACACGGCAGATGTTTCGGCCCAACTGACCATTTGCCATGTCCAACCAGTCGAAATCATTGTCAGCCGTGGCAAACATAGCCATTTTCGATCTTTCGGCACAAACAATCAGCCATTATTTTCTTTCATGCCTGATCATGGAAGAAATATCATTTGCCTTCTTGAAATATCTGCAATAGTCCTGTCTGATTGAACATTCACACAACATTGCCAAAAATGACCTCCAATATTTCATACCAGTTGACCAAAATCTTGGTTTCAACATTCGATAAGGTCGAAAAATCTGCCTGTGTGTACCCGGACCAATAAACAGCATGTTTAACAATCGTCAACCAGGACTCCAGTTAATGGCTGGCATAGAAATTTAAAGATGTCAAAAAATAAGAAAATAATAAGATCTATTTGTCAAACAGATTAAAATCAATACGTTCTAGGAAGCTTTTAGCTCATAAAGCAATAAAAATCTAGGGCTCTGCTTTTTTGATACACAATCAAAAGTCCTCAGATAGGTGGAAAGGTTTGCTATATAACTAGCAAGGGGAATGTTGAGCGCACAGGATCTAACCCAAAAAAATAAAGTGTCTTACCGGAACTTATAGTTTATTTTAAAAAGGGCTTGTGAAGCTATTGGAGAGCACACAAAAAAAGGGCTACCGTATATACTCGAGTATAAACCGACCCGAGTATAAACCGAGGTACCCAATTTTAGCTAAAAATCCAATAAAAGTGTTTGACTCGAGTATAAACCGAGGGTAGAAACTGGATTCAAGATGTTTGGAAACTACAACTCCCAGCTAAAAAAAGCATGCTGGGAGTTGTAGTTTCCAGATCTTGAATGCACCTCACTGGCATTAAGATGTTGGAAACTATAACTCCCAGCATGCTTTATTAGCTGGGAGTTGTAGTTTCCAAACATCTGAATGCCAAGTGAGGGTGGCATTCAAGATGTTTGGAAACTACAACTCCAGCATGCTTATTAGCTAGGAGTTGTAGTTTCCAAACACTTGAATGCCACCCTCACTTGGCATTCAGATGTTTGGAAACTACAACTCCAGCTAATAAAGCATGCTGGGAGTTGTAGTTCCCAAACATCTGAATGCCCCCTCACCCTCCCACCCAGTTCAGGTGTACCTGTGGTCTCTTCTCCTGTGGGCTCTCCTCCATCCAAGGCTTCCTCCATCCAAGGGCTTCCTGGCAGATTGAAGGTACGGTATCCTTAGCATCGGCAGCCGCGCGCTCATTCCTTTACTGGCGCGCCGGCTGACGTCACTGCCCGGCGCCGGGCAGTGACATGAGGCCGGCGCGCCAGTACAGAGAAAAGTCGTGCGGCTGCCGGAATGCTCAGGTAAGCTGTTGACCGAGTATAAACCGAGTCAGTTTTCAGTGATTTTCAGCCTGAAAAACTCGGTTTATACTTGAGTATATACGGTAGTCCTTTGGCACCCCCCAGGCCAAAGGAATTCAGTGGTCCAAGAACAAAAGTAAAATCCAGCAGTAATCAAACTGTCTCTAGCAAAAATAGCAAATGTGCACATCCCACGTTTAAAAAAGTAGATTCAGAAAATGTACCACGTGACATTCTGCAAAATCTAATACTAATCTGTCCATCCTAGTGCAGCAAATATAAGGATCTTGTGATTTCAATGGAGTCAAGTCCCAGCAGTCTGCAGGAAGAATACAGGCCCAGCATTTTGTTTAGAGATCCAAAGGTGTAGAAAAACAAACATCTCTCATAATTGTGTCACCTACAGAGATGGTAACATCTTTAGACCTACTGAATAAATGTAAAATTGGATGATTCACAACATTTTAGAAAGGATTTTGCAGTGTCTCAGTCACAAGTAGGTGAAGTGTCTGAATAATGTGTGATCCTACATGATCTGCTTCCAGTAAGCTATGAATTACCTTTCACTTGGGAATGATCATTGCCTACTGCAATCATCAAACGGAGAAATGAGAAGAATAGATGAAAATCACTAAGGCACTGAGGAAATACCTTTTCCAGGCAAGATATAATGTGTATACTGTATTCATAGCACAGGGCAACAATGTACAATTTTTTTATTTATTTCATAAATGGAAAGTACCTGGGGCAGGGAGGTAGGACTGATCATTACTGCCTCCAAACAGTTTCTTTGATATGCACCAGCGTGAAGAAACCCCCCCCCCCAACAAAACCATATTTGGAGGTAGGAATAAGTACATCTTCCTATTGGCCCCAGGAAGATTGCCCAGATCAATTTAGGCAAGCAAATTTAGGCAAGCAATGCTGCTTAACGGTTTACAATGCATGGAAAAAGGAGCAGGGGGTGGGGTGAGTATAATTGTCCTTTAATACGTATTCTTAAAATAAGGAAATGTCTTCTCTAAAGTAATCCAAAAATATAGAGCTAAGAGATTATAAAGGAGAGAGAAACTTTCTAACATTCTATTCATCTCTAAAGCTCAAGACTGTAAGTGTTAAACTACAGTATTAACCCAAGAGCTAAACTATTTATAATCCTATAGCAAAAATAAGGATATGGCCTCTTCCCTACAGAGGTTCATATTTCACTTCTCAACAAGCGTGCATACATTTGAAGACTCCATGTAGAATTGTGATGTGAAAATACGGAGGATAATTCATTTGGAACTTAGCACAAGTAATTACATTTTAATTTATTCTAAAACCAATAGGAGAGGAAAGTCCTGGAAAACATGTTTACTTAAGACAGTAAACTCTTTACCCCGAAGGCCAAAAAATGCTGTTCTTATTGGTTCTCATTTCCATTTAAAGCTTTTACTAAGCTATAAACTCAGAATCGCCAGTCGCTTTACAACATTTAACATAATGAAATGTCGCCTAGCAAGACTTTATTATGGGGACAGCTCTATTGTTTACCTTTAAATCAGAATACTAGTTACAAGACAGATACTTTAAGGACCAGGGAACCACTAAAGAAGCACCTACATGTAACAACATTACACAATATGACACTCCTACCGATAATATTCATAGTAATAAAACAATTCCATAAGAAAGATAATAAAAATGGACCAATTTTATTTATCAGCCCAATTTCATCATTGCCCATTGTACAAAATAGGACTAATTGTCCAATACCATTATACCATATCCTATATAATAAAAGCCTAAAGTTGTTTGTGTGAATCTGTGTGGCTTTTATGTTCTGCACATGTGAGTGCAATGGAGGAAGAGTAAACGCAAGAGGGGGATCAATCCGCTTATATCGGGTTCTCCGTATGGACGAGAGAGAGAGAGAAAGAGACAGGGTTATTTAATAAAAGTTCTTATTGTTTAAAATGGTGCTAATTTTGCCCCAACCATTCAGATCTTATTTAACATTTGAAAGCTAACATCCGATTGGTTGGGGCAAAATTAGCACCATTGTAAACGATAAGAACTTTTATTGAATAACCCTGTTAATGTCTAGCGCCCGTTTACATAACGGGCTTAACTGTCTAGTACAAGATATTTTCCTAAAAACACATTTTCAATCAGATCAGACTTGTGTTTACTGTACCACTCAATTGGGTGCGTTTCCAGAAAGGAAAGATTAATTATTTTTGACATTAGTAGAAAGTCAGAAAAATCTAGGAGCCAGTTCTACATACATCAATAGAAAACACCATGAACTAAAATGTTAGTGCCTTGGATAAAGATGCCCAAATAAGCACAATTTTTCTAAAAAACAATTATATCGAATAGCCCCCTATAATAAAAAACAAAACACCTAAAGCAGGGGATTATCGCACTATGGCTCTCCAGATGTTTGAAAATGAAAACCCTTAAAGGGCATGTCCACCCTTTGTAAAAACTTTTTATATGTTATAGGTCTTGCTCCACCAGCCCCAACCGCATTAATGTTATCGTTAGAAACTCCCCCAATAGTTAATTATCTTACCTCTATCCTTCGCCCCACTGCCCCGGCCCTCTGCTTGCACAGAACTGCAAGCAGGGGGCGGGACTGGCAGCCCCGTATGTGATTGTCTGAGAGGCAGCCAATCACGGACGCGGCTGCCGGCTGTTCAGAACGGCGGAGGATAGAGGTAAGGTAAGTAACTATTGCGGTAGTCTCTACAATTAACATTAATGCGGTTGGGGCTGGGGGAGCAAGACCTATAACATGTAAAAAAGGTTTGGAGCTAGGGGGAGGGAGACCAAATCGGGAGGGAGAGGAAGGGAGAGGGAGGGCTCTCCTGCGCATGCCTCAAACCTTATTGAGGTTGAGGGAGAGGCAGGCACAGGATGGACAGCTACTACACTGCAGTTTTGACTTGGGGGGGGGGTTTACAGGGCAACCATTCGGAGCAGGGATGTAAGGTATTTTAAGGATTTTTACACACTACACAGTGGGGCCAGTAGTGGGGGAAATTATATTTTTGGGGGTGGACATGTCCTTTAGCATTTCCTGGCTTCCCTCTGTAATTGGGGAATGCTGGGAGTTGTAGTTTTCACCATAGTTTGAAGATCCGTGACCTACAGGATTAGTTTCCCTTAAATGTTTAGATTTTTCCAAGGCATCTGTTTCTATTTCAGCAGCTTGCAACCTAAAATTACAATAGGGGGGAATAGGTGAAAAGGTTTACAGTCGGACAGAAACCAGACTGAGCTAAAGGCAAATTTCTAACAGAAAAGGGAATTGGGAATAACACAGCCTATAAAGTAATTTCCGGTTAGCCAACTTTAAAAAAGAAAATCAAACAAATTAATTAAGGAGATTGATCATCTATTATATAATAAAAGGACCGGAGCTATTCCCACTGAAAATGCAACTTCTTATATAAACAAAATATATAGATAAGTACAAGGTGGTTCATACAAAAATTTAAATGAGCTTGTTGCTCCCTAAAGGGATTGAAGTAATAATCGCTATACCGGAGCAGCAATTGGTTTTACAAGACCATTATTGGGAATAGGAAACATGAGGTGTAAAGAAATAGGTTGAGCTATTGATCCCGAATTTCATCCTTCAGTACAGCCTGAACCTACAGGCCACACTACAGAGACACAACACATACGCCAAATAGACAACTCCTTGCCCCTGAAACAAGGGCTACAGGAATCTGTGAAGCAAGAAATGAAAGACACCAGAATTCACCCTGCCTGATAAACAGTGAATCTTCACACTTGGCTGTCTGAAAGTCTGTAGAGTTAGCCACCTAGGTGTGAAGACTGGCTGCACAGAAATATTTTCACTCGCAGGCCATGCAATGCTTATTCAAAACAATGCCATCTGGAAGGACACACAGCACTTTATCTTTATTTTTCATAGGATCTATAATGGGTAAAGCAATGATGTGAATAAATGTTTATATTTACTACTTAAAGGTATTGTGTGTAGCACAACACTAGTGTTAATAGTGGTGGAAAAATAAACACTGGTGAATTTGGAGGCTTTAGGTTATTAACATTTTAAAGGGAAATGTCATCAAATATAAACCTCTGTCAAAACACCTGTAGGTATTCAATAACCCTTATATCATCTGCCTAATGTAAAATATCCTTAAAGGGCATCTCCACCCTCTAAATCCTTTTTTGATACAATGTAGGGCATCCCTTCCAACCCCAAACCGCTATGTTAAGATTGTTAAAGGGCATTTCCACCCCCAAATCAAAATTTTCCCCAACTGCTGGCCCCTATGTTTAGCTTTGAAAAGTTCCTACCTTACATTCCTGCTCCCCATGGTTCTCTTGTAGTCCTCGTCCAAAGTCCAGGAAACTGAAGTGCAGTGGATGTCTTCCTGTCCAAACGTCTCTGCCTTGTTTGAGGCCTCCGGGAGGGATGCAGACATGCGCAGGGGAACCCTTCCCCTCCCTCCCTCCAGATCCAATATTTACACGCTTTCTCCTAGCGTGTCAGGCTTAAGTCATAATACCCTTTAGTGTTGCCCACCCCCAACCGCAATAAGAAACCTAAAAAAAAAAAAAACAACTTTCGCATATTTACTTACAGGCACTTCGCTCCTGCGACTTCTTAGCCAGCAGCCAATCACAGACACAGCTGCCGGTCAGGCCCCTCTCTGCTGTTTCCTGTTAGCAAAGAGGGAGAAGGAGACTCGCAGGAGAGAAGGGGCTGTAAGTAGTTATCTGAACGTTTTTTGGGGGGGGGGTTTCTTATAGCAGTCGGGGGTGGGCTGCCATACCTAACATTATGCCCAAGTGTTTTTTGCAGTGGACATTCCCTTTAAAAAAAAAAAAAGAATCCAAACTCTACTTACAGCCCCTCAATCTAGCGGCGCTCTGATACGGCTCTCTGCTTGCCGGAACTAGCAAACGGGCCGGACCGGCAGCCGCAGCAGTGATTGGCTGAGAGGCTGTAAGAAGAGTTCAAATTTTTTTTTTTAGCAATCTAACATAACGGTTGGGAGTGCTTTACGCTAGGTGAAGGGCAGCCATGGAAGAATCAGGAGGGGGGGGGAGCTGCCCTCCGCATGCCACTGTCCTTTCAGAGGACAAGGAGGAGACAGAAACCTTTTGAACAGGAAGACAGCTCCTACTCCTTAGTTTCCTGGACTTTGGACAAGCACTGCAGGAGAACCGTAAGAAGCAGAGATGTATGGTAAAGACTTTTTTAAACTGCACAATGGGGCCAGTATTGGGTTAAATTTTAGTTTAGGAATGGACTTGCCCTTTAATAAGTTTATTATGTAGAGCTAGACATATCTCACATACCTCATGCAGCTAGAACCTTACATCTGGTGACTTAAAGTATATGTATACTGGGAGTTTTGTTGTTTCTTTTTATTGCCCATTACTAGAAACTATAATTCTTCCCAACTACCACTGTACCATTTATTTGTTGATTTGGCCCCTATTTCTTTAGATATCAAGTCTGAAACATCTTACATTTTAGCTGTCAATCAAGTGTCTAAGTATCATCAACTCTTCTGTAATGTAGTTTTGCTGTAGCTGGAATGTTAACAGTTGAATAAACTGCATGGTGGGAAATTCCCCCTCCCAATGCTGCTTCATAGGGATTACTGAGCATGCTTGCCCTCACAGAGAGTCAGATAGTCTGGCAGGGGTGTGTGGCAATGATCTTGAGAAAAACAAGTACTGGATTGAAGTCATGCTGCATTTGTTAATTTCCTTTTTGTATTTCCTTTGATGACTATGGAACATATGAAAAAAGCAAAACTAGAGTGGTTTAACTAGCAACTCCTGATTAGATTTTGTTAATCCCTAAAGGACGTCTTTTGAGGGTTTAAGAATGTTTTTAAAAAAAGTCAGCATAAACTAATTGGACAAAATAACATTTAAAGGGCATGTCCACCCCCAAAACTATAATCCCCCCCAAATTAATGGCCCCACCATGTGTGTAGTTTAATCCTTACCTCACATCCCAGCTCCATAGGGTTCTCTTGTAGACCCCCCCCCCAAAGTCCCAAAACTAACCACCAGGACGATAGCAGGGCTCTGCCTGCTATCTTGCCTCCGGTAGATATTTGCCATGCGTACTGCAAGCCCTTCTCCCCCTCCCTCCCCCTCCCTCTCCCTCCCGTTCTACATCCCTCCCCTAGCACAAATCCCCCTTAATATGCTGTTCCCCCAGTCCCCCAGCCCCAACCGCATTTTTTTTTTTCAAAAAGTCCCCAAACTTTTATTACTCTCCTTTCCTCCGCTGCACTGAATGACCGGCAGCCGCGTCCGTGATTGGCTGCCGCTCAGCCAATCACAGACGCGACTGCCAGTCCCGCCCCTCTGCTTGCATCTCGCAAGCAGAGGGCCGGCAGTGCGGCGGAGGAACGAGGGGAGGTAAGTAAGAGTTGGGGGCTTCTGAAAAAAAATTTATGCGGTTGGGGCTGGGGGACATGGGGGAACAGCATATTAAAAATGAGTTTTACGGGTGGACATACCCTTTAAAATAAAACAAATAACCAAATAATACACCTACAAACAACTAAAACTAATCCTAGTTTTACTAATCCTAATTACATATTCTGACACAAACATACTCATGTTCTGACATACACTTTTACATGTACTTTACCCGATCTCACTCTTATAAAATAAAGACATTATCAACTACATATACACACACGATTAGAGATTAGCAATACTCACTTATTAAAACACTCTTTTACATGTAAATGTCACATACTTGACCTCTAAAATACACACTTTATAAATACATACACATATGTATGCTCACAAACATATACACATACCTGTTCATTGATACTTTCTCTCAAACATGCATTCATATTCTCCTCCCCCCTGAGAACACACATTCAGCATCCACAAGAAACACGGATGTCAATACCATACAGAAATATTGTTTAATCTGTTCCCTGTGCTTCCAGGTCATAAATAACTATACTCACATGGGAGAGTCCCAAAAGCCCTTCCTGCTAAATGCCAATCCGCTGCAGTTCTTCCTAGGCCTTCCACTTGACATACAGGCTTCCCACACTAATGCCAGGACTGCCAGATTCTCTAAAAGTTATGTCCACAAATTGGTCCATTATTAAGCTTGGAAGCGGCGCACTCACTCCTGGAGTAATGCAGCCTTGCCAGGACACAGATTCTGCTACATAGTTAAGCAAAGGCCGCGATTCGGAACCCTGCTCTATCATACTGCACAGCAGGGTCCCGGCACCTCTCATATTCCATATAAGGAAAGGTGCAAATTAAATTAGCGCACCATTCTGTCTGCCACCTGCAATGAAAGGTTAGTGAGAGGGGAAGTGAACAAGCAACTTTGTAAAATTTCTGGTCGCCGGGAAAGATTTTTTGTCGCCACGGTGACCTGGCGACCGGGATTTGTCCAGCCCTGCATATATCTTACATCCACATCATCTTAGACGCCTACATGAGCCATTAAGAACTAAGGAGCAATGCTGAGAAATTGTAATATGCACCTTATTACTAACACTGCATGGGTAGCCTATTCATTATAAGGAAAAACTAAAAAAAAAAAAAAAAATTAACTTTTGGGTAAAATATGGCAGCAATCAAGAACTTATATCTGTTGTATTCAGTTACCGTAGATCCAAAAAAAAGTTTTAGCTAAAAAAAAAAGCCTTAATGCCAACTCACGGTGCTATGGGTAATTGAACAGATAATCTAAAACAATGTTGGATCAGATATAGTTCTGATCCTAAGCAAACCCACTAGACTCCCCCCTAATAGAGAGGCAATCAAAACTGGCTTTACTAGGGAAATATAATGTCCCCTGCTAACTCTGGGGACTAACAAGAGAATAACTTGTAATAACTTAGCGTGTAAAAAACCAACCAACCATATATTCTAAAACATAACTTTTATTACATCAAATGCTATAAAAAAAACACAAACACAGTACCCCCCTATAAACACATGAGACTAAAACCCACACAACCCCTGGGCCTCCAGTGTTATACTGAACATTATGGAAAGATCGTTCCCACTGCGGTCATCTCTTGGATATTGTGTAGGTTTGTAATAAATTTCAACTGCTACCTTCCCAAATGAAGGCTGAAATGTACAAAAAAAGTCTTAGGGGCATATTTATAAAGGTTCGTTAACTTTTCGCGGCCGTTTTCGCGGCCATTAACGCATGAATCGCGTTTACCGCGATTTATAAAGCCCCGAAAACGGCCGCGAAAAGTTAACGAAGCGTTAACCTTTCGCGCCGATACTTACCCGGTACCGCCGCTTCTATTTATAAGCGGCGGTACTGGTTTCGCTCGGCTAGTATCGGCTGTTTTACTTCGCCACCTTGAAGGTGGCGAAGTCAGCCGATACTAACCTCCCGCGGCGGGGATGGGCAGGCAACCGCGGCGGGTGGTCGCACCCGCCCCGGGAGACCGCCCACCCCGCCCACACCCCCCGCGCGGCAGCGGCGACCACCCGCCGCCGCCGCCACTTCCAGCAGCCCCTCCCAACCCGTTCCCCGTTCGCGGCAATCTCGGAACGGAGGCTAGAAGGGGCTGCCGGGAAGGGGCCGCAGCAGGTGGTCGCGACATCGGCAACATCGGCTCCGCTGAGGCCGGCGGTGCCAGCGGGCTCACTGGCGGCCGCAGTGAGCCTGCCTGGCATCGGCGACCTGAGTGGGTTTGGTGTCGCCAGCCCGAAGACGTCGCGTCGGATCAAGACGCGGCAACATCGGCCTCGTGAGGTCGCCGGCGCCCGCCGGGGGTACCCCTGGCGGCCGCAGGGGTACCTCTCGGGGGTCGGCGGCCCTCGGCGGAGCTGGTGTCGCCGGACTGGAAAAAGAAGACGTCGCCCAAGGGCTCTTTTAAGAGCCGCACTGGGGGTCCCGGTTCAGCTGCGGGACCCCCCCGCCAAAGGCACTTGTCAGTGCCGCAAGGGCCCTTGTAAGGGACGGGGAGGGGGGTCCCGGTTCGAGCTGCGGGACCCCCTAAGCCCCAAAAGGCCCTTCTCAGGGCCCTGCTGGAGGGAGCCCCACCCCACCCCCCCAGCGCCTCCTCCCGTCCCTCCCCGGGAGCGCCGGGGCGGGGGGCTTGGAGGGGTTGCCGGGGGGGGGTGCGCGGCGGGTGGTCGCGACCACCTCTGCGGCCCTTCCCGCAGCCCCTTCTAGCCTCCCGTTCCGAGATTGCCGCGAACGGGGAACGGGTTGGGAGGGGCTGCTGGGAAGTGGGCGGCGGCGTGCGGTTGGTGTTTCGCCGCTGCCGCCGCGGGGGGGGGTGTGGGCGTGTGCCCCGCCCCCTTAGGAGCGGCGTCGGGAAGGGATTTTAAGTCCCTTCGCGGCGATACTATATAGTATCGCCGCGAAGGGGCTTAAAATTACCGCAGCACATCGCGGCCGCGATAGGTATCGCGGGAATAGCGCTCGCCATTATAAATACGGCGATAGCGCTATTTTCGCGGCCGCGATGTGCGGCGGTAATTTTTTTGCGCTAACATCGTTCCTTTATAAATATGCCCCTTAGTCTCCTAATAAAGTGGTGGACAAATTATTTTTGTGTTTCAAATAAATAGGCTTACGGTGGCCATACATATATCCAATTTTACTTACCTGCCCGAGTGCTCCCGCGACATTAGACCGATCCTGCCAACCACCTTTCCTGTTCTTCTATGCGACAGACATGTAATCGCAAAATGAATGGAATTTGCGATTGCAATGTCGTCACATAGAAGAACGGGAAAGTTGGTTCTGACAAGATTGGTCTAATGTAGCGGGAGCACTCGGGCGGGTAAGTAACATCGGATATATGTATGGCCACCTTAAGAGTCTGACACCTTGCAGGTATGGGTATTGCAGTTTTCACTTTTTACCTTTTGGTCTGGCTCAACCAGATGCACCAGGGAGTGCAGGAATTCTTTCAATTTTGGACATTAGAAGTCAGACAATAAAACTAAAATAAACTGTATAAGCTATCTAGTTCCATAGACACCATTAGAAAATCTTTTAAAAAGTTAGTTGCTCCTTAATCACTGGAACAAGGCATCTACAATGGGGAAAAATACAGGTCCAACCAGTTGGCTTTCCAAATGTGATCACAACCACATCAACGTTTTGTAGACTTGGTATTTAGTCATCCATGAAATATGAACAAAGCAAATTCAAATCAAGACAAAATCCAAATCCGATTCAGTTTCCGCTAAAGGGTTTGCATCTTTTATTTACTACCTTGAAAAAACCAAAGCAAACAAAAAACACCTTTATCTGTAAAGGGGACACCTAGCTATACTATAATAAAAGTACATACATTTATGAAACTCTAGACAAATTAAAGGTTTTCAATGGTGTCCTTGTTGCCTCTGAAATAAAGCTCCTATTTTTGTTGTGGATTAGATTAGATTTGTTGATGGATAGTATAAAAGGATTAGAGATTATGACTAAGACATCACAGACGTGATACCCGAACATTGATTTACTCAATTCTGCCTAATAAAGAGCAAACATTATTAATGTACTTTGCTATACAGCCTACTTAAAGTACACGGTACAACTTGGTGGACATAGATTTTGTATTCTATTGCAGGGATTCCAGTTTGACATAAAAACATGCCTCAAATCTGAATGCTCTGAAAAGTGTAGATTTATTCCAAACATTTATGCTACATGTTCCATGTCCTTTCTCATGCATACATGTTTGGAATAAATCTGCACTTTTCACAGCATTAAGTTTATGGCATCTTTATGTGCTCCACTACACTCAAACTAGCATCACAGATTTTATGCCAGGGTGGGACATATATAGCTTCCTAGCTAGTGCACTTGATACCCGGAGATGCATACGCAAGTGATTCACAGTTTGTACACAACTGACAAGTGAATAGGACCAATCACATTTTCTTTGTGAGCCTCTTTTAATAAACAGAAACTAAAAGGTGTTGGTAAAAACCTTTCAGTTTCCGTCAATCCATAGGAATTCCTGGGCTAGGCATTGCCACCTTTAGAATCTAAATGCTATGATTTACTTATGTTGTTAAAAGACAATTCCAATCCCACCCTTAACTGCTCTACAAAAAGTACATTTTCCCATAGATAGGGGCTGGTAGGTCAAGACGACTTTTATAAGTTCAATTTCTGTGCTGTACACTTCTTCACACATATTTGGCTGCCTGCCGGCCAAACACACTTTCTGCAAAAATTAAGAGAATCAGCAAAGAAAAGAAGGAAGGGGGAGGAGGGGTATATATGTAAGCAGAGCAGTGTCCACGGTGAGGCAGTGCAGAAATTATAAGTGTCACAGACACTACAAGAAGGCAGTGATTAAGGGAAGGTGAGGGCAATACGGAGCACTCACTAATCATTAAAAATTTAACAACAAACCAATCACATTTAAATATGCAAGTACCACCATTTTACTTCTCTTAAATTGTAGTTTCAGATAATGTAAAATTTTTGAGTGAATATAGTGACCCTTTAAGCAATAATATATACAAAATGAATTCCTTTTTCCAAATAAAAGGACCTGTGACCATTTGTAAAATTACTTTTAAATGCCCCCAGTGTCACCTATGACAAAGTAATACCAGTGACTTGGGCTTTTAATTTCCAAATTTTGCTGGAACACCTATGGGTGCTAAATTTTTATTTTGGTTAAAGCCATAAATGTAAAGATGTATCTATATTAGTGAAAAAGGAGATGTAGAAAAGTAAATTTACTAATCCATGGACTTTGCAGAACATGTGTACCAGATAGCGGTCACTAGCTATTTATCAACACACGGGATAAATTTGTCACTAAGTTGACATCATTGCTGCATGCAAAATCCTTACCATCTGTTGCATTGGCCTCCATTAGTTTGCACCTTGTGTCCCACAATTAAGTGCTGCATCTGATACGGCCTAGAACCAATGTTACCCATACCTTATTAGTCATACCCCAAGATGCCTACCTATATAAAGTTGATCCAGGAAAAAGGGGAAACTGCCTCAGGGAATAACCAATTTGCACCAAAAGAGAGGAAAAATCTTACATCAAAACAGAAATAGGAAGAAACTGGTAAGTATGTACCCCCTAATGAAACATAAGGAAAAGACATCAAGGAGACTTTGTGCTTAATAAGATGCTTTATATTTTAGAACAGAACACGCATGTTTCTTGCCAGCCATGTGAAACCAATTACATAGCCACAGAGAGCAGATGACATAGTAAAGCACACTTTAGAAGGTTTATAATTCACGGCTCACAAGTGTTTCATCGGCTGATTTTCCAGCTCCAAAAAAAACCATCAGGGTATACGTGGAAGGCAGGCAACCGGGCTTCAATTAAAAGTATCAAAAGTTCATTGAAAAAAAGTCATAAAAACAAATGTAGTACAGCTACAATTCAACATGGAAATCACGTGGGAACACAACAGGCATAGGGCGGAGCCTGTTGTGTTCCCACGTGATTTCCATGTTGAATTGTAGCTGTGACTACAGTGTGTTTTTATGAATATTTTTCAATGAACTTTTGATACTTTTTAATTGAAGCCCGGTTGCCTGCCTTCCACGTATACCTTGCTGGGTTTTCTGGAGCTGTATAGTCAAAGCCAGAGAGGAGACAGGACTATTGGAGGCGTGGAGGTGTAGCACCTGGGTACGTTGTCGGAAGACGCTCTCGTTTTACAGGTGCAGTGACTATCAACGGATATTCCTTCTAAATTCTAAAAATGGCATACAGCCTACACAGTGAACCCTGCAATACAACATCTTCTGGAAGATGGCTCCACAGTCCAAAAAATAAACAAAATTCGACATATTGAGTTATCTATACTTGTATATTTCATATATATATATATTAAAGATAAAGTAAGCCACTAGTGCGCCGCTATGAAAGATCAACAGAGAGCACAGGCTTGGGATAATACAATGAAAAAGTCTACATGTGCAAGGGAAACCAATACCCATGTCCAGAACATGCATTTTTGCAGAATCAGGGAACCTACTTATAGGTAGAAATGTTCATTGTGGAAGCAATAAAGAGTGAACACAAATGCCAGCATTCCAAGGGGCGAACAATTAACAGCGCATTTAATCTGCTAAGTAACCTCTCACTTACATAGCAGTTTTTCTCATTTGCACTTTAACCAGCAACTTAGCAAACAGCTTTCATCATACATATAACATGTACGGAATGGTATTTCTAGAAATGCTGATTCCAGTGGATGTAGCATTTAATCGTTAATCACAATTGTCCGCTATGTTGCCCCTAGATATTATTGTTCAGAAGTGTTCTGTTCTCTATGGAACCCCAAATGGTTGTGACAAAATGTCAGACACGGCTACTTTCATTGTGATCGACAGTGATTCGACCATGGCTGACCGCTTGAGATGAACGTGTACCAAGTTTTACAGGGAGAGAGTCCCAGTGTGTCCTTTTTTTAGTTTGGAATACATTATGGAGCTGGAAGGATCCATGTTCACAGAACTGGCATCCATACTGGAAGAAAAGTGCCAGAGCTGTGTTTACTTATGAAGCTCGTGTCTGGAAACCAAAATTTTAAAGGACAGTGATAGTGGGTGCTTTGTGTTTAATCCCCAGCAGTAAGGTATTGGGAAAAAGCCTTATTTTTAGTGTGACAGTTAATGGATTCTCTAAAATGAGTTTAAGCCTATAGTGTAGATCTTCACCCTAGAAACATAGGGGTTTAGAAAGGCTGAGGAACAGATTTTAACAGCGGTTATGCAAACACACACAGTGATTAGACCTTCCCTTTAAAAGTGTCTAATGTAAAAGGTATGTGGATACCTTTCAGTACTGATAAACCAGGTACACAGAATCTTAACTCTGGGTGACTGGACTTCACAGGATCTTTGTAACTAATGTACAATGAGCATTCATCAGCTTAACTATAGACTGCAGTGGTTGTGGAGGATGTCAATCCAAAATGGTTTGTTACTTTTCCAACAGTGAGCCTTCACTAACCCCCTATTAAAATTGAGAGGCTACGGGATCTACTTGGTGAAAAAAAATGGCAATTACCGTATATACTTGAGTATAAACTGAGGTTTTCAGGCTGTAAAGTCAGCCTGAAAACTCAACCTCGGTTTATACTCGAGTCAGTAACTTACTTTAGACATCCAGCAGCCGCTTGCTCACTCAGTGCCGGGCAGTGACTTCAGCCGGCGTGCTAGTACAGAGAATGAGCAAGCGGCTGCCGGATGTCTAAAGTAAGTTACTGACTTTGCAGTTACCTGTAGTTTAATGCACACAGAAAGATTCCAACAGAAGCATTCCCAATGTAGGTACCCACTGAACTGGGTGGGAGGGTGAGGGTTTAGATGTTTGGAAACTACAACTCCCAGCTACTAAAGCATACTGGGAGTTGTGGTTTCCAAACATCTGGAGTGCCAAGGAAGCTTTAGCTGTCTTTTAAATGGACAGCAGAATTCTCATACAGTAATAGCCATATCCAGTATAGCTGCTATTATTGTATGGGAAATCTGCTGTCCATTTAAAGGGCAAATAAAGCCTCAAAACAATACAGCATAAGATGGATAATGGTATCTATTGTTGCCTTCTGAATTGTACTGTTTTGAGGCTTTAGATTCCCTTTAAATGGACAGCAGAATTCCCATACCATAGTCCCATACATTAATAAATATATACGGTATTCAAAAGAATCCTTTGTTTTACTAGAGCAGATGGATTGCCCTATTAATCCAGAGATTATGAAGAAGAGCCCTCCTTCTAAAAAAAAAAAGTTTTTCTAGCAAAATTGCATTTAAATGTCTGTGAAAAAAAATAGCTTAAAACTATTTATATAAACAAATAGATATTCTACATATTCTCTTACTTTCTGATAAAACCAATTGATCCATTTTTTGCTGCGATCAATATTGAGCTGCTGGTTCAGGTTCTACCGCTGTTCTTCCTAGGATGCAAACTTCCTTTAACTATTCCTAACAGTAATTACTATTTATTTGCTGTTTTGATGGAACAAGCATGTTCATAACTACTTAGCAACTGAACCAACCCATGGACCAAGACTATAATAGACCCTTCACCTAATGAATGGGGTAAAACCTCGAAACGTTGTGATTTTGTGGTTCACTAGTTAATAAATCTACATTTGGAGTGCGACGTTCTCACCTTGCCTTTTGATATACCGTATTCCTATGCCCCTTGGGCTGGGGGTCAGAGACGTCTGCACCATACCAGGCTAAGTGTGCATTTAGGACCTCTTGCCGATACATGCACAGGATTCCACAATCATTGTTTTGGAGGTTTTAAATCTAATTATCAGCAATCCAATCAGGTGATTTCTGTTTATGCCATCTAATAAGGTTATACAGGATCCTAAACTAACTTGTTGTCAATCCAAGCAGGAATAAATTGTTGGCTCTGGAGCATGTCAAACACTCAAGAGTTTGACAACAGCTTCTTTTCACAACTACAAAAGTGTAGAGTATTGCAAATTTACAATGTAAAGCCATATTGGGACTAACTTGCATGCAGACTTTTTAAAGGGTATCTCCACTCGTATTTTCAAGATTTGGGAATCCAGTTTTATTGAAGATCGGGAGGTAAAGGAGCTGTGCCTTACCTTCCGTTCTTTAATAGAACAAACAGGATCCAGGAGAGAAGGTAAGAAACTTACCCGCTCACTCGCTCCCCCGGTGCTTAGTCTGACAGGTCCCGATGGACCTTGTCTTCTATGCGCATAGATCGCGCATGCGCATAGAAGACAAGGTCCGTCGGGACCTGTCAGACTACACGCCGGCGGAGCGAGCAAGTTTCTTACCTTCTCTCCTGGCTCCTGTTTGTTCTATTGAAGAACGGAAGGTAAGGCACAGCTCCTTTACCTCCCGTTCTTCAATAGAACTGGATTCCCAAATCTTGAAAATACGAGTGGAGATACCCTTTAAAAAGTCTGCATGCAAGTTAGTCCCAATATGGCTTTACATTGTAAATTTGCAATACTCTACACTTTTGTAGTTGTGAAAAGAAGCTGTTGTCAAACTCTTGAGTGTTTGACATGCTCCAGAGCCAACAATTTATTCCTGCTTGGATTGACAACAAGTTAGTTTAGGATCCTGTATAACCTTTAAATATGCAAACAAAATGTAGAAGTGGCTAGTGGAAATTATTCAAACATCCATGCACGATTGCACATAAAGAAGGGACACTGCACACTCAATGCTAGGCCAGATATCCAGCTGGCAGACCCTGCACTTGAAATGGGTCAATGGACATAGATCAGTTTTCACAGCAATTTTGCATCACCTTTAGGTTCAATTTAACAGCTGTAATGTGTTAGGTTAGACATGTTGCTTTATAAAAGTATAGGTTCATTTAACTCTTATCATGAGACTGCTAAATCCAATAGTTAACTATTCCCTTCTAATTGTATGATTCAGAAGCCAGTATTTTTGTAACAAAATTTTTGCTGTAATTTTTAAAGAGTTAAAGGGCAACTGCCAGCACCCCACCCCATCCGCTAGAGTCCTAAAAGGTGGACATACATTTGGATAATTTTACCGAACCTGTCGTTACCACCTTTCCCGTTCTTCTTTGTGACCAGCATGCAATCGCAAATCCCATTCCTTTTTTAAATCGCATGTCGGTGGCAAAGTAGAATGGAAAGGCGGTTCCAGCAAGATCTGTCTAAGGTTGTGGGATCGCTCGGTTGGGTAAATAAAATGTGCTCTATGTTCACCAAAAATGGTGAACGGATGCGCTCCTAATAGCACACAGAATCGCAGCACATGTAGTGGGGCCACACCAATAGGCTTCCAAGCACAATCCGAGACATGCTAGTGGGGCCTAGCCCTATGCCAGAGAGTAGGAAATCCTACTCCCAACTCCCTGGGTGGCCATATCTATGAGTGGCGAGTAGTCAAAGTACCACTTGTACAGAGGCTGACAGCTCAACAGTTGCTTTACTGTGTGGCCTGTGTGACTATCTTTACAGTCTTTTGCATTATGGGAGACCTCCACGGCTACGCAGCAACGAGAGTGGGGAACTGTCAAACACTGTACATGGATAGCTCACTGCTCGCAGGTGAAGTAGCACAGTATATTAAAGCAGTATATAAAACCTACCTTTGTTAAAGGGTATGTCCACCCCCCAAAGTAAATTTTAGTATGCGGCTGGAAATGGCTATAAACCTCAACCTCGTGAGGTTTATAGCAATGACAGGTTCCCCCATGTGCTTACCAGCCTTCGTTCCCCTGACGCCTTCTGCTTAACTCCATATGCCTTTTCCGAGCATGGAAATCAAGCAGGAGGGAATCGACCAGCGTCCGCTCCTGTGATTGGCTAAGGCGCGATGCATTTCAATACCTTTTTAAAGGACAACTATTCTGTAAAAATTCACTTTTTTTAAAAAAAAGTACTTGGGGGCATGGAGGTATGTTTGATTATTCCCACCTCTCAATTTTGTTTTATTGAGAAGCTACAGCCCATACAATTTTCATCTTCCAGGTTAGTGTCCTGTATTAAAGCCTGGCAGAATCATTTTCCTTTATGCTTCCGTTCTTTATAGAAATGATATTGTGAGGTACAAAGTACCAATCCTACCTCCATTCCCCAGACAGTATTCATTGAAAACTTTTTTTAAAACTTTATACGCACCATAGTTCTCGCAATTCACTACACTTCTCTAGGTCCATTTTTGTCAGTTTCCAGGCAGAAACGCACGTTGCAGTACTTTTTTTAAACGGATCTTATTCAACCAATTTCTGGCCGCAAACAGATCTGTTTTTAGTAAAGATATAGAGAAAAAAAAGACCCAGACAGACAGACCAAAACCACAGTATTTCCATTTTGGTTCGCATGTATTGTGAACGAGCCCTAAGTTGTACTGCCAGCATCTCAGCTCTCAATCTGCCTGCTTAAGGTGCACACGAGAGGAATCTTGGCTACTAGCGAGCGCTTGGCTGGGACAAGTGACTGTCGTAATGGCAATAGTGGCCGCGCCCAACACTTCACGCAACCGAACTGCAAGATCAACCGTGATTTACCAACAGGTCCAATCCAGACGAACGGGTGACAAAGCTCGATCGTGGCCACCCACAGCATGCGATATTTCGGGCAGTCGTCCCAACTTATTGTATGGTGTTTACCCAGCCTAACTTCAAATAAAAAAATTGTTACAATAAGATAATTTCCCTGCCTAACTTCCTATAAATGAGACATATGAATACTTGTTCTTACCTTACATTCAATAATAGATTTTAGGGGAAATAGTTAATTTTGGGGTTTAGTGGTCCTGTAAGATTAAACTATTGTTGATGTAGCCCTGACACTGCAATAAGTTAATTTTCTATTACACTGGACTCCCAGAATAGGACTGTAGCTTCTCTAGACAAACTCCTTGATGAGACAAGTCTCAAAGGAACGGTATATTATTACAAGTCTATCTCCCAAAGATTCATTATGGAGGATGTAGCAAGTGTTTGCCATTAATCTTTAACACTGGACTGCACAACAACTGTGTGTAAGGCAATATCATCACGAAGAACGCAGCTGAAGCAGTTTTGTTTTACCCCAATTGTTTAACCTTAAAGGACAGGCAAGCAAGGAGCGAGATAGCATTTCATTAGAACAAGATCAGCATTCTAGTCTCATTCCTTACAGCGCTGCACCAAACCTACAAGAATAGCAAAGCTAACTACTGCCTGCCCATTCACAACATTGCATTCTGCCATTACAGTCATGACCCTTTAACATTTAAAGGAACATCGAGTAACATTTTTTAAATGGATAACCACATCCGTCCCTGGTATTGATTATAGAAAGCAACATCTGCTGCATTGCAACAAAGGAGACAGATTTTTTTAAATGTATTATTTCTTCAGCTTTTAACACCTCTCCAGAGCTCAAGTTATTCTGAAGCCAAGCAATGTTTAGTGCTTAAATTTGACCTGTTTTCATTATTTTTATAATGACTATTAACACTAATAAAATATTAGCCGATAACAGCTACCAGGAATAAAAAAACACTGATAAATTAAAAAATAATTAAAATTAATAGAGAAATAAACAAGACTACTGTGCACAAACAAAATGGAATGTTTGCTAGGGGCAAGCACTACAGGGGAGAGGGAATACAATCACTAAACCATTATAATAAATGCATTGAAAGGCCCAAGTTAAAATCTTAATTAACATTTTTGGTTATGCATTAAAACAATGCATGCAACTATTAACTAGAAAACACAGATGTGTATTTTTCAGCATTTAGCAAACATGGGCATCTTCACCCTAATTTAAAACGTTTAATATGTTTAGGTCATCCCAGCCCACCCCCAACCGCTATATCAGATTTCTAAAAAATACTACTTGTTCCGATTCTTTTTTTTAGTAATCTGACAATGTGGTTGGGGTGGGCAGGGATGCCCTACACAACAGAAAAAACTTTTAAACCAAGGTGGAAGGGCAGCCAGGGAGCAATCCGGAGGGTGGAAGGGAAAGTGCTCCCTTGCACATGCACGGATTTTGTATGAATGTAGTATTGAGTTTAATATGTTATGTTGCAGAAATATATTTGTCTACAGTTTTAGTCCCAATCAACTTGTTCACTCTGCCTACCTAATAATAAATTACTTTTTTTTCCATCAATACGGAGACCAATAAAAAGTAGGACACCTAGAACAGCTACACCAATACCAACACATGGAATGCCCAATATCATTAACCCATTTTGTACCTAAATAAAATAAAAAAAATAAGTTACAAGCCTAACTACACATGTAGATCCATTAATGGACCCTTTGGATCCTTTCAAGTACTGTACTTCAAAGACCAAACAGAAGGGCATACCGAAGTCACCAGTAATTTTAAGGGAAAGGAGCATTTTTTTATGATAAATATTAACTGGTGGGTAATATGCAGTGTGGGGGAGTAACATACTGACGTAAGGGCAATTATAGCCAATAAACATAAGGAGCAATTTGATTACATAGTAAAAGGTTCTGCAATCTGCACAACTCCATCTGTCACTATATTACAACCTGTCCCACTGTAATGTGTGGTTCAACAGCTGCACAGACCCCCTTTGGCAGAAAAAAAAAAACATTGAAGCAAAATGACAAAGAAAAAACTACTACCCAAGGCCATAAAGCAATCTTCTGTTTACAGTCTGCCAGAAGAAGTGCCATTCACAGTCCAGCATTAGAAAGTTACTGTTGCATTTGGAATGACCATGTGATAAGTTGGTACATTAACTTGTGGACATGATAACTACGGTACACTTTACAATTAATAATCCCACATGCAGGGATTTCTATGAGGGTAATTTGGCACCGATTCTAAAATGTACATCATCAATACATTATCTCCCTATTGTTAAACCAGACCATGCTGACTTAAGATTCCTGCATAGAGTGGAAGATTCAAGGGGAAGCCCAAGAGTAACGACAGCTCTACTCCTCCCCCTGAGTTAATCTTCCAGCAACCGAGGTTTTCGCTGTTCCAGACAGAAAAGCCGACACTGGATAAAAGGGTCTACTCTCTATGTCTGGTGTGACCCCCACACAACAACCTATAAACAAATGGTGTCATCAATATTTGTATGCTTAAAGATACTGTAATCAATACCAACAAGATACCGCTTTAGCAATGATAATAACGCAGCACCTACCAAACATACGTTTCTATGGCGAGTGTGACCTTTACACTTGTGGTTCTATTGATGCCTGTTTAGCTATTGATACTCTGTTGCTTGGAGGGCCACTGGTTAACCTGCCTTTAGGGCTAGGCCACACTGCTGCGTTTTTTTATGCGTTTGCATTTCCGTTTTTTTCAGATAATTGAAAACGCAGCAACGCACCGAAGATGTGCGTTTTCGGGTGCGTTGCGATTGCAATTTGCGTTTCCGTATTAATCACAATCGAATGCGTTTTCCTAGACCTAATGAAGAAACCGTATGCGCTAACGCAACGAAATCACACATGAAATCGCATGCGATTCTGTGTGCGATTGCATTTGCGGCGTTGTGTGGCCGTGCCCTTCCTTCGTGTATAAAAAAAACAAAAACACACACTGGGTCCAACGAATACAATAATATTAAATAAATTGAGGAACTGGTAGCCACTAGTGACTGAACCCTCCACAACACTGGAATGCACCATAAAATAACAAGGTTATGGAGAGTGTGACTGCGCATGGGTACCTATTGAGGTGGCCATATATTTCATGGATAGAGAGGCTGGCACAGTGGGGGGGGGTAGAGAGCCTGGCACAGTGGGGGGGGGGGGGGGGGGGGGGCGGCTCGGGGGGGGAGCGCGGCGGGCGCGGAAAGAGTGTAGATCTCGGTGGGCGCCGGGGGGGGGGGGGGATAGAGAGCCTGGCACGTTGGGGTGGGATATAGAGCTGGTCCAGGTGAATCCAGTGGCCCATTGGATCCCATCTAGTCTAGATGAACTCTGGGAACCAGTGAGTTACAATGGGCTGTCAAGGGACCAAACTGAGCTGAGCCAATGGGAGCAGTGATGTTTAGGGGCCCATTACCACAATGCCCCATTGCCCCGCCTCCCATGCGGCTCCTCACCTCATTATTCCGGCTCTTCTTCTCCTCCCCCGCGGTGTCCGACCGTACAAATGGCGGGGAAACCTGCTAGTTCCTTTCTGTTGCGGTTACCGGCGGAGCAGACACCAACCCCCCTTTGTACCGGATTGCAGACAGGCAGTGGCATCCGAGCTGGGCGATTTAGTCGCGGAGTATATCCCAGTCCGTGCAGGCTGACAAACAACTAATATGAGGGGGGATCACATACGGAGAAATAGAGAGCAGTCTCTCCCGGTACTACGCTGCCTGCTCCGCAGCGCACCGACTGACTCTCCCGCTACCAACAGCCTCACACGGCGCATGCGCGCGCCCGTCTCACACAGAGGTTGCGCGCCCCCGCGGCAGGATGACGTAGCGCACCGCTAGAAACCAGCAAACGAAAGAAAGGGGGACTTGGGCGGGGAATCGGATAGAGGTTTATACTGCGCGCCGCCGCATGTTTCTGACCGCGCCCACTCACTATGAAGACACGCCCACCGCTAGCACAGGAGGTTCGTTTTCAAGTTCTTCAGAATGGGGGATAACTGGATGTGGAGGGGCGTGGCGGTAGCGTCAGTAGATGCTCCACCTCCCCGGCATTCGGGCACATGCAAAGCCTGGAGATCACCTGGGAGGGAAGGGGAGCAGCTGGTGGGTTACGGGTCTCTATAGGGAATCGGGATAGAAGACACATGGTCTTATCATGGAGGACTGGTGTTTATGTACATGTGATTCCCTGTCTGTCTGCATAGTAGTAAAGGTGGCTTAATACCAAAGTAATCTGGTTACCTTGTTATCTCTCCGGGGATTAAACGGTTTAATCTCCTCTGGATTAAAACAGCTATCTCTATTATGGTTCCCCCTGATTGTTATCTCACCTCGTTACCCCTAATTATCTCTCCTGGGGACCCCTTATTATTTCACCTGGTTCCCCCATATTAACTTACCTGGTTACCTGTTATCTCACCTCGTTACCCCTAATTATCTCTCCTGGGGACCCCTTATTATTTCACCTGGTTCCCCCATATTAACTTACCTGGTTACCTGTTATCTCACCTGGTTCACCCTAATTATCTCCTCACCTGGTTACTCGTTACTATCTCACCTGGTTACCTTGTCTCATCGGGTTTCTTGCTATTTACGTAAAATCATTTGCTGCCTCCACTGTAATTTCACTCTGTGGTTATAAACACGTATGAATAAAATAAGGATGAAGATATAATATAAGGGATGCATGCATTTACAACTCAGTAGAAAGGTCCACACCCTGAAGAGCTTCTAATATACAGGGGCAGGAAGACATAAAGATGCATGTTTGGGGTCTTGAAAGTGTTCAAGGCAGCTAACAAAAAGGTAGGATTCGGGTTTAGATTTGACACAATGAATGCTTCTTGGTGGGGGGATAGAGTTTGAACAGTGAAGAACAGCAAGAGAGAAAGGTTAAGGTATGGCATGTCCAGGAACACAGGGAACTAACTGAGAAAATTAGGGGTAGGGGGTGCTGCAAAATAAAATATTTGTTGAAAGTGAAGAGAAGGGTTGGAAGATTAGTCTATAAGGTGGATTCCTATCAAGGAAAGAAAGTATTGGAGCTGTAGATTTTCTATTGAAGGAGACTGAGATGATATGAATAGCCAAGTTTGAGATAGACTGGAGAGGGGACAGACCATATGGTGTAATGACTAGTGGAGAGGATGGGTGGATCTTGGCATTTTGCAAATACATTTTATGGATTCAAGTAATTGTGATTCTGTAGAACTAGACAATGTCAGCAATGTTACAAACTGTAATTTCACTTTTTATTAGTGGGTTGCAATGCAAATACAATATAATATTCACTTGTTTCTCTGTGATCTAGACTTCAAGATTTGCCCATTACTGGAAACTATCACTCTTTCATGCCTTATTTTAAACTTTTCTGCAGTGGTCAGGTATGCTGTAACTTGAATCAGGGCCGCCATCAGGGGGGGAAAGGAGGTACTGTTGTCCCGAACCAAAGAGGCTTCTGGGGCCCAGGATTCTAACAAATTGGTGTCCGAAATCTACCTTAACAAGACTTCCAAACACAGAAGTAGATTGGGCCCATTGGATTGACATTGCACATTATAACGTAAATCCCTACGGCCATCCACTGCCGTGCACGTTATCAAGGCCAGCCCAAGATCTATTGGTGAAGCGCAGGGGTAGTAGGCAGGACTAGAATGGAAGGACGGTATCTCCTTCCATCCATGATTCAGCCAGCCACAGACAGTGTGCTGTGCCAATTACAAATTGTATGTATACATTTTATTAAATTATCTGTTTTTCCTACTTTGGTTGGGGTTGGAGTTGATTGATAACGATCTGAGTCTGTGCCAATTATTTTAATAGCCTGTGTGCCAACCACTTATCAGAGTCTGGTTAGCACACAGACTGATAAATGTTTGGCACACAGACTGATAAAATCATTGGCACATTTATCAGAATCTGTGCCAATGATTTTATCAGTTTGGGTGCCAACCATTTATCAGAATCCGTGCCAATGATTTTATCAGTTTGGGTGCCAACCATTTATCAGAATCTGTGCCAATGATTTTATCAGTCTGTGTGCCAACCATTTATCAGAATCCGTGCCAATGATTTTATCAGTCTGGGTGCCAACCATTCATCAGAGTCTGTCAACCATTTATCAGAGTCTGGGTGGCCACCATTTATCAAAGTCTGTGCCAATGATTATATCAGTGTATGAGTTCCAACTATTTAGTGTAATATAAGTGTAATTGTGTGTGTTAAAGTATAATGTGTGTGCTAAAGTGTGTGTTTAATATGTTTTCTAGTCTGTGTGTGATGTGTAAGTTGGTGTGTGTTATAGGGGGCCCAGTAATTTACCCATTATGGGGCCCAGAAAAGTCTGATGATGGCCCTGTTAACACGTATCACACCAACTTCCTCTATAAGGCATATCACTTCCCCTATAAGGTATATCACACCAACTTCCTCTTTAGCGAGTATTGCACCAACTTACCCTTTAGCGCATATCGCACCAACTTCCTCTTTAGCGCGTATCGCATCAACTTGTTCTTTAGCGCGCTTCGCATCAACCTCCCCTTTAGCGCATATCGCATCAACTCCCCATATAGCGCGTATCGCATCAACTCCCCATATAGCGAGTATCGCATCAAACTTCCCCATATAGCGCGTATCGCATCAACTCCCCATATAGCGCGTATCGCATCAACTTCCCCTTTATTACACATTGCATAATCTTCCCCTTTATTACACATTGCATAATCTTCCCCTTTAATAATGAGGTAAAACATCTCACATTAATTTGTTTTTTACTGTTATTGATCAAATTGAATTATTGACACACAATGTCCCCCAGAGAACACAATTCCCTTGCAAAAATGACACATAAAAAGTAAGGTGGGTGATAAGAGTGTATACGTGACTTTTGAATTGGCGCGCATGCGCATAAGACAGGGCGCGTGGTCGGGACAGAGCGGCTGTCAGTGCAGGAGCGGCTGCGAGTGGAGCGGCGTGTAAGGTAAGTTCCAGGTCCTCCGAGCGTCCTATTATTCACAGGGAGGTGAGAATAAGCGTTCTCCCCTCCCTGTGAATAATAGAAACGAATGGGACATAGTTATTTTGGGGGCTTAAGGGGAGTTTACAGGTCCTTTAAGATAATGTACTGCTACCTCCCCGAGCCCCAACCGCATTACTATTTTTCACAGAAAGTGCCCTGATCTTTACTTACCATGCCTCCCTCCTTCGCCGCACTGCCTGGCCCTCTGCTTGCACGGAAATGCAAGCAGGGGGCGGGACCGGCAGCCTTGTCTGTGATTGGCTGAGAGGCAGCCAATCATGGACGCGGCTGCCGGGAGTTCAGACTGGCGAAGGCGAGAGGCATGGTAAGTAAAGATTGGGGCACTTTCTGTGAATAATAGTAATGCGGTTGGGGTTGGGGGAGGGATCAGTACATTATCTCCAAAAGGTTTGGAGCTAGGGGGAGGGAGACAAAATCGGGAGAGAGGGAGGAGGAGGGAGGGGGAGAATGGCTGCAGTGTGCATGCCGAAATTCTCCCGGAGGGGAGACAGGAGGAAGTTTTTGGGACTTTGGGGGGGGGGGGGACTACAGGAGAACCATATGGAGCTGGGACGTGAGGTAAGAATTTTTACACACTTCATAGTGGGGCCAGTGGTGGGTTAAATTATAGTTTGGGGGGTGGACATGCCCTTTAAAAAATGTCCAAAAAAGGGGGTACGGAGGCATTTTAAAAGTTGTAGAGTAGCCTATGCTTTTTTCCAGATCCATATACATAAGTTTACCAAGTCTCATGAAAATTATTCCAGCCGTTTGGAGGTTTTTCTAGAACATACAAACATACATACATATATACATGCATACATACATACAAACATACATACATACATTGACTTTTATATGTATAGATAACCAGATAAAGTAAATTATCTAGGGACACTATTCTGTCCCTAGTCTATTACCAATAGATAATTATATATATATAACCTTATATGGAGGGGCGCACTCTCGTTACAACAACTTTATCGTATTGACATGTTTCTCCCACTTCGCACAACCATTGTTAGCAGAACGCTGCAGGTGAGTTGCAAATATTCTATCAAATAAGTGCCATTCAGTACTCAGAGCACCACTTACCTCCAGCTGTGTCCATACCCTCAGAAGGATGGTAATGCCACTGTCACTGAGAGTTACAGGCACAGTTGACCTAATATTTAGATCTTGCACTGGGAATAAAAACTAGGTAGGAGTGGTTGCATTCTGCAAGCAAGTTATGGTGGGAGTTGTAGTTTTTAAACATCCAGAGGGCCACAGGCTCAACAACCCTGCCTTAAAGGACATGTCCACCCCCAAAACTATAATTTAACCCACTACTGGCCCCACTGTGTAGTGTAATAAAATCCTTACTTTACATCCCTGCTCCAAATGGGCCTCCTTTAATGTCCCTGTAAAGTCCCAGAAACTGACCACCAGGAGCCTGGCAGAGCCCATATAGGACTCTGCCTCCTGTCTCCCCCCCCGGGAAAAAATTTCATGCGCCCAACCGCCCCAAAAATACAAATTTTTGCAAAAACTCCCCTGAACTGTACTTACATTACCTCTCTCCTCCGATGTTCTGGATAGCCGGACGCCGCGTCCGTGATTGGCTGCCCGTCTGGCCCCCTGCTTGCAGTTTCATGCGTTACAGTATGCCGGAGGAGAGAGGTAATGTAAGTAATGATCGGGGGAGTTTCTGCAAAAATTACTATAGCGGTTGGGTCTGGGGGAGGGAGCCCTACACTACAGCAAAAATTCTAAAAAAAGGGTGGACATGCCCTTTAAAAGTATTTATATGCATAGAAAGTGCTAAGAAAACATTTCTAAAGTCTGTGGATGACAGTAACATAATGATGAAATGTAAAAGGTTAAAGGGTTATATTAGTTATTTGGTCTTTTCTACAGGATCCATATTTCCTTTTATCCCCTTGTATACCTAATAACCAGACATAAACACCACTGCTATACATGTTATAAAACTTTATTGGTAACTGCTTTCTCCTGAACATTACTACTGATCACAAACCAGACAAGGGTGTTCACGCTGCACCATGTATTCCCCTGTCTATATTTCATATCTAATGTTAACAAATGGGATTGTTTGTGTAATACATAAAAAATGAATTAGTAAGTGTGTGTGTGTATCCTTTCTGTGAGGAGCACCAGCCCGAAGAAAACTGCTTCTACCAGGCTTCCTCCTGATATTAGCACTTTAATACAGGAGAGTCCAGGACTAACCCGCAACTGAACATGCTGGTGCTCCTCAACAAAATGGGATAGGCGGTAGGAATAATCCTAGGGACTTTTCATTTCTTACAAGTTCATTTTTACAGTTTAGTTTTCCTTTAATATATTAACATCCTCAACTTTATTATCCTATTGTATCTATCCATGGTATATTATATTTTTATTCTGCTGGTTTATACTATTGTGGTTTTTACCTCTACTGTACCAAGTTTCTAATTGAAATTTATTTAGTGAGAGTCCTTTAGTTTTATCCTTTAGCCAATAGTCAAATATAAAGATTAAACCAGGATCAGGGCCAACAAAACAGATCAGCACTGAAATCCCCTTTCTAGACCATCATCCTCCGTACCAGACCAACCGCCCCATTTCATAGCTAATGTTTCCCTACGTTCATCTAGCAGGAGACATTTGGTTCATCGTTAAGATGGACCCAATAGTGCTGATGTTCATGGCAGGAAATTAAGACAATGGTAAGACTTGATGAAGACAGACACACAGGGTCTCATTACATCCTTAATTTCCCCTATAAAACATCTGTTTTAGTGCTCTAGGACCCTGCAATAAAATAGAATTGGCCAAAGGATAACAAGCCTGCCACCACGTCAAGGTAGACTCTCTGAGCAGGTCCCTAACCTACACTATCCATCTAACTATAGACTATCATTTATTATTAAGGTTGAAGAAAGACAGGAGTCCCTTAATTTCAACCATTTCTACTGATCCAGAGGAAGGCAAAAAACCCTTTGGTGAAATGGATCAAAGGGAAAAAACCTTCCTGATTCCAATATGGCAATCGGCTTGTCCCTGGATCAATATTATTATGACAATATTAATAACCAATATTAAATGTGTAACTAATGGCTACTTGTTAGCACATATCTATCATATATACCAATGTATCTATATATGTGTCTCAACTATCTTATGTATCTGTCTGTCAATCTATTATATATCTAATCTATCTACCTATCTAATCTATCCAATCAATCTATTATACTGTCTATCTCTCCTCTATCCACTACATAAATATGTATTCATATATAACATGTACTATACATATATACAATATATTTATTTGTGTGTGAAGTTGTAAAACATACTATTATAATATAAATTATCATATGTTAATCCAGTGTTTCTCTACCCCTGGGGTTCCCTGGGAGGATACTGAGGATTCCTTTTGACAGGAACTGTACAGATCCGCCCTTGTGATAAATTTCTGTGCATTTCCAATATAAATAATCTCATTGATCAATCTGTTATATTGTATGAATTATGTATTCTGGTTATGATAACTAAGAATGAAAACAATTTATAATATTTTTTTATGTAATTTCAACACATTAAAAATTGATTCAAGGGTTCTCCGGGGCTAAAAGGTTTGAGAAACACTGTCTTACTCTTCCAAATAAAGACGATACATATAAATATAAAGGGTTATACCTGTGGCTGGGGGTGGTGGGAGTTGATGTTCTTACCGGAGGATGATGAAGCGATGATGATTCGTCTTCCCGCCAACTGGTGCAGAGAAAGGAGAAGTCCTGCAGCTTTTCCCTGTTGCCCGTAGACGTCCTCATCTCCATGAAGGACATAGGCTGGTTCAAGCATCTTCTCTGATCCATTTCTCTGGGTGGGAAAGTGGACGGTGGTATCACACTCTCCAGATGGGTCCAGTCTGTTCCTCTGAAGAATAGATGTTTCCTGATATCTCCAGCTGTTCCCAGGCGCACAGATGGATTCTTCTTCAGGAGCTATAGGAAAGAACAATAACAGTGTTTAATACCAGACAAGGTAGATTACACTGACTAGTAACATCTTCCTGTATCATACCAATTTACCAGAGAAGCGTATAAATACTATAACAAGCTTTCTCATTAAAATCCTGCTACACACCTTGCTCAGAAAGTCTTTCAGGTCATCACTGAGCCTTGCTGGATATGTTGGTCTGGACTTCAGGATGGATCTTTTCACCTTATTTTCCTCCTCTCCGGCATAAAATGGGAAACTTCCAGCAGCCATCCTGTAGACGGTGACACCTAAGGACCAAAAATCCACAGCAAAAACGTATTCCTTACCTTGTAGCATCTACAAAAAAGTGAGAGAGATTATATAAATATTTCATCCTAAAAACATCTTAATAAATGGTAAAATCTGACAGCACTTTAACCAAAGTCATTCAGCAGTTTTTCAGGGCTAAAATCTATGGAAGATGAAGATTTTTTTGTCCATTTTTCTTCCAAACATTTTCAAGACAATAACCATAATTCATTACAACTGGAAATCATATAAATAGACAATTTCTATATTAATGGGAAAACAGCTTATATATTAATGCAGGGATAGGCAACCAGTAGATCTCTAGATGTTATAAAACTACAACTCCCAGCATTCCTCTACAAGCACTCTATAGTTAGGGAATTCTGGGCGTTGTAGTTTTCAAACGTCTGGAGGTCTACTGGTTGCCTATCCCTGTATTAATACATAAATGGATTCCATAAACTTTCTTTAGGAAATTCATAACTGGCACAATATTTACACTAAGTGTCTATCAGTAGATCACATTGAGGCTCTGACACACAATCTTGTGACTTGGAGATCTCTCCCTGTTACTAGATACAATTTTGTATACACAATAGGATTTAATTCCTCACCTCTGGGGCCATGTAGTCCAGTGTCCCACATACTTCGGTGACTCCTCTGGGGACGTTCTCCGCTGCCAGTCCAAAGTCGGCGATCCTCACATGTCCGTCTTCACTCAGCAGAATGTTGTCCGGCTTGATGTCCCTGCAAAAGAGATAATGACTTTACTGACTACAAGGAACAAAAACGGTTGTTTGGGGACTGCTTGGCCTGAACAATCTAGCCTTGGACTATTTACTAACTCTGCATGAAGACGTATTGCAACCATGAAGAGTATTGCAGCCAAATGTTCCACTAATTGCCTTAAAGAAAACAGTGGAAGTAGGTAGAAGAGGGAGATCACATTAAATACTGTGGGTAGTTGGGAGATGTAATTGCAGAATTTAACTTACCGATGGATGATTCCAAGCGAGTGGAGATACTGGAGACCACAGACCATCTCCGCTGTATAGAACCTTTCCAGAAAGAAAACAAGTGGACAATCAATTGTGTAATTCCTATTATAAAGTCTCCTTATAATTGTCACTGTACAGTAAATCTAAAGGCATATTAAGATCTCTGTGCAGTTGTCAATACATTGGCAATATGGTAAGGAATTCACACTTACTTGATGGCGTTGATCTCCAGGTGGCCTGAGTTCTGTAGAAGATCTTCCAGGCTTCCTCCTCCGGCAAACTCCATAACGAAAAAGGCATTCCTCTGTGTACAAAGACAGGAAAACATTCAATAGATGGTACAGAATAGAGCATACAATGTGTGACTATACACTAATAATAATTACAACAAATGTAAATAAAGATGGCACAAATAAACAAAAAGCTTCCAGTCTGCAGCATTTAGTTGAGTTGTTTTAATACTCAATGGCAGACGGCTGGGACAGGACATATTCTAATCCTTTCCTTTACCACATGGGACCAAACTAACAGTGGGTCTTATACCATCAATGAAGAAATGTGATTAATAAAAATGCTGATAATGTCTAACACTTTTCACATTACACTTACCCTGATGGAGAGAACATTATATTATCAGTGTTATCTTAATACCTATTATTTACTGATAGACCTCACTTATATAATGGAACTGGTTACACTGCCTTCCAATACAAACAGTTTTCCATACCTGCGACTGGAAGGTGGCATAAGCGTGGCACACGAAGGGGCATCCAGCAACCGCTCGCAGTACTCGTGCCTCTCTCTCCATAAGGTGGGCCTCCTCCAGATTTTCTTCCTTCTTCAGGATCTTCATAGCCACGAACTCCTTGCTGGAAAATAAAGAAGCCAGCATTACCTTCCCATACGCACCTTCTCCCAGCTTGGTGTAAAACCTGTAATTCCGGATGTCCATCGGGAAGGGTCTTTCAATGTCCACACGAAGCTTCTTCACAGCAGCACCTTTATATTGAAATAGAAATAGCGTTATAGCCCATATTAAAACATATTTTAATCTTAATAATTGGATATGTTAATGGTGATTTTTAATAAATTATAGATATACGTAGAGAGAATTTTTAGACAAAGTCTACAGTGTGATAATTAGACACCGAGGAAGAAATAGGATTTCAGGAGACAGTCTGAAACAGACCAGGATAGTCCACAAGGCTCCTGCCTAGGGCCCAGTAAACATCAGGGCCCTGCTACAGTATTACAGCCAATACAATGAAGAATATAGAACAAGGGGGTCCCAAATGACAGCTCTGTCTAGGGCCCAATTTGATGTTAATCCATCTCTGGTCTGAAAATCTCTTCTGGTTTTAATCCTAGGGGTTTTTTCAAGAAAAAGGGTGAAGGGACATTTTCTAGCTACTAACCCTAAAGGGCATCTATACTGAAAAATGGTATTTTAAATTGCTCATTACTGGAAACTATAATCCCTCCCAACCACCACTGTACCATTCAATTGTCAATCAAGTAATCAGAAACTTTACTGCTGTAACCAGTGTTGCTGTAGCTGGGATGGTGACAGCGATTTGACAGTTGGTTTGTGCTGTTTGCAGGTTTGACAGTTGGTTTGCTTGATTTCACAGAAAGTCCCTTTAATATTCAGAAACCCCTATCATCTAATATTTGCTTTATTGTAGTATGTGGTAGATGGGACAGTTAGTATAATAGAAACTACCACTACAGGAAGGGGGAGCTACCAGGGCACAGAATTTACATCATTTAGTTTTACTACAGATGGGACAGAGCTGTGAGAAAATAAAATGTCTAAATAGTCTCTTACCATCCTCAGCTTGTCTCTCTAGATGTCTCTTACAGGGCCGTCTCTCCATGGCTTTCTGCAATCCCTCTTCTCTCCTCAGTAGGGTTGTTATTCTTTGTCGGCTATTCTCAGCCGAGATGTTATTTGGCGGCTTCTTCTTCTCAGCCGAGGTGTTATTTGGCGGCTTCTTCTTCTCAGCCGAGGTGTTATTTGGCGGCTTCTTCTTCTCAGCCGAGGTGTTATTTGGCGGCTTCTTCTCAGCCGAGGTGTTATTTGGCGGCTTCTTCTTCTCAGCCGAGATGTTATTTGGCGGCTTCTTCTTCTCAGCCGAGGTATTATTTGGCGGCTTCTTCTTCTCAGCCGAGGTGTTATTTGGCGGCTTCTTCTCAGCCGAGGTGTTATTTGGCGGCTTCTTCTTCTCAGCCGAGGTGTTATTTGGCGGCTTCTTCCTCTCAGCCGAGGTGTTATTTGGCGGCTTCTTCTTCTCAGCCGAGGTGTTATTTGGTGGCTTCTTCTCAGCCGAGGTGTTATTTGGCGGCTTCTTCCTCTCAGTCGAGTTATTTGTCGGATTCTTCTCAGCCGAGGTGTTTTTCTTTCTCGGCTTCTTCTTCTTTTTTCTTCTTTAATAGCTTTCCAGTAAACTCACCAAATCGCAAAATCTCACAAGAGCAAAATTGAGCACTCCACCACCAAAAACCACAAAACTCAACTGCCAAGATGGCAGTTGGTCATGGTCACATGACCAGTTTCTGGAGCAGAGGATCATGTGATCTGGTCTCCAATGCTTATACATAAAACCATTACTGGAAATATCCCTTTCCATGTCAGTGTTTTAAAGAAGAGTGTAATAGGAGGGGCAAAAATTTCCCTGTAAAGTTTACTTAACCAATCAGATAATATCTTTTCTACTAGTTAGAAAACATCTAATAATGTGTAATTAGTTGCTGCAGATTAACAGCGCAGGCAAAATGTTGCACCTCTTAGGTCATGGCCCCACTGATCGCACCTCCTACCATATATAAAGCTGTAACACAATTTTGGAGCGGTAGGATGTGCGATCTTGTGCGCTAGCGCATGTGCTCCCGACTTTTAGTAAAATGATGGCGAATGACAATGCAGGCGATGTGCATCAAAATCAAATAGCAGGGGAGTGCAGCACAATGCAGATAGTGGGACATGGGTGTCCATACAATGCACAAAGCAGATGCGATATGAAAGATTGCATTGCGCAGATTTTGGACATAGTGGGGCCTAGCCCTAATTAAATAAGCCCCTTTATGTTCTGCATCAACTAAGCAAACACAATAAACAACCCAAAGGCACAGTGGTCAGGTATTGCTAGCAGTAACATCAAATTAAACCATAAAGTGAAAGTCTAAGTATAAAGTTTGAATGTTTGTCTGTGCTGCAGATTTTAAAACTCAGTAATGACAATGATGAGGACATTGTAGTTTCTTTACTATAGTTTCCCTTTAAGTATGGCTGCCACCGGAATGGAAGGGTATGTTAGTAGGTGCGTGTAACTTTTTTGGGTTGAGGGGTAAAAAAATAACTGTTTTGATCGTCAAATTTAGTTTTTTACTATAGTTACCCTTTAAATATGGCTGCCACGTAATTGAAAGGGTAGGTCAGTTGGTGTGTGTCTACCTGTGTCAGGTTGGGGAGTAGGTGATTTTATGTTTATGAAAACATTTTGGATAATTGAACAAAATTTGTTTTTTTGACTATAGTTCCCTTTAAGTTTGTCTGCTATGGGAATGGTCGGGTAGTTCAGTAGGTATGTGTACTATTCCCAATACATATCTAAATATATACTATTACCAATAGATATCTAAATATATAAATACTATTATGTAAAGATATCTATAGTGTCCAGAATACTGCACTTTTATAAACACGCCCCTTGAAAGGCTTCACCCAGAATGCACCACACAAACCCAGCAAAGATGCACCAATCAAAAAGCGTGTGCGTTTTCCTGTGCGTTTCTTTTCTCTGTATAATTAAAATTAAACATGTACGTTAACAGGATAAATGCATGTGGCAGCGCATTGTAATAACCTTCTGCTATGCTATGTATATAGATGGAATGCTAAATGTATTTCAATGGGAAAAACATTCCTCACACTTCTGAAAACCCACGTTGTGTGAAAAGTACCTAGAAATGTGCATAGTGTAAACGAGTGTGAACAGACAGTTAGAGTGTCAATGAGACTGTCTCTATTGAATTCAGTCACTGTCTAGGACGTCTCATGGAATCCGATGACTGTTTTTTAGTCCATCTCTAGGTTTCTAACCTGGATTCCAGTAGATTTAGAATTTTAAATGAAATTGCAGTGTAATTCATAATTTCAGATTACATGGCTATAAAACATGCAGTCCAAACGTCACACTAGCGAGTTTCTCACATGCTTATCAGATTTTGTGATGCCTTTTCGGGGGAACTTTCAGGGTTATTCAATAAAAGTTCTTATTGTTAAAAATGGTGCTAATTTTGCACCAACCAATCAGATGTTAGCCTTTAAATGTTAAATAAGATCTGATTGGTTGGGGCAAAATTAGCACCATTTTAAGCTATAAGAACTTTATTGAATCTTCCTGTTTGTGTGCTATGCTGCGATCCATTATCAGTGGCTGCAGCAGTGTTTTGTCACGTGAGCCTTGTGGATTGGACCCAATCATTATTTATCAACTAGCAGAGTATCCAGCGTTGGCCGGTTTTTCTAAAGTTCCAGCCCGAACCTGCATCCAAAATTCAACAGACCCGCACACCAACTTCCCCTTTAACATGTATCACACCAACTTCCCCTTTAACACGTATCACACCAACTTCCCCTTTAACATGTATCACACCAACTTCCCCTTTAACACGTATCACACCAACTTCCCCTTTAACACGTATCACACCAACTTCCCCTTTAACACTGAAGAATATAGTTATGGCTGAATGCACCACAATATTTTACTTAAGATCTGTGTAGCCAGACTAATCCACTAGGGATATATACAATTAAATCAAATACACAGTTATGGGAAAGTATCCCAGTATTCAGAATTCAGAATTTCAGATTACATGGCTATAAAACATGCAGTCAAAACGTCACACTAGCGAGTTTCTCGCATGCTTATCAGATCCCTTAAAGCACTCATACTTGTGATCTAGAATTCAAAATGTCGATTTATTGGCACAGAAAATAAAATAAAACACCCAAAACCCAATCCACTGTAGCCCCCACCCCCTTTTCACAATACCATATACACAATATCTCTACCGCTGGGAGTCCCCAGACAGGTGAAAAAAAGCTAAAAGGTCTCTTGAAAGTGGCAGGTAACAAAGTGCTAGCGTGTAAAGTGACTAGGCGCTGTAGGTAAGTTAAACTCAGGTCTGGATGTCCTTTACCAAGTTTTAATTCCCACTGCGTGGTAAGGTAGGTAATCCTCCAACCAGAAGTGGCCGTTACTCCTTCTATAAACAGTCACCGCACCAACTGGAAACTCAATGCAACACAGATGCTGGAATCTAATCAGTTACTGGCTTACTGGGACTTCTGTTACGGAATCAACACATGGACCTTGAGGCTGCTCATCCTGCTGTTGCGAAAGGCTGCACAAGCTTTTACGATGGTTGAATCTCTGTCCGTGCTTTACCCGGTCCAAATAGCCCTTAGACTTTTCCAGCACCCAACTCTGTTGCTTCCATTTGCCACCAAACAACGACACTAGTTCCAGCCACCAAACTGCCGACAAGGGTTTCGCTCGCTATGCCTTTTTCCCGCGAGCTTCGTCAGGGTCTCTCGAGAGTCCAATACGAGACCTATATTTATGCATATATAGCCACTGGGTGGGTCTTGTTTCAGACACAAGTTTAGAGGTACAGTACACATATATATCATTAAGTTCTAGGTGTCCCAGAATGGCGTCTCTACCCCTCCAGTGTCTCCCATTGTCTCAATAAGCCTCAATGCCCTAGAATAGCAGAGGGACACATATTAACATATTTAGAGCCCAAAACATCCAACCCATCCGGGTTTTAACATATGAAGGGGTATATCTGTTATTATCACAAGAAGCAACCATAGTGGATGATATCGTTTAGTCCATTAGGGATCTCTGGAGATTAAAGATCCACCTACTTACATTTTAAAGCAATCACATCTCTATATTACCACCCCTCTGACCCATGGAGAAATATTGAGTTCCCATAAAGGTAAAAATTACACTGTTTTCCCTATGGTGGTCATAGATGTGTTTATCCATAGCGCTTCTCTCCAATTGGCCTGTCCTGGTTGCTCTAACATGCTCTGCTATTCTTGTACATAGCCTTCTCTTAGTTTGGCCGATATAGCGGATACCACATCTGCATTGTAATAAGTAGATGACCTGAGTACTTTGGCATGTAATTAGACTATTTACTTTATATTGTTTACCAGCCATCCCTTCAAAAATAGATGTTTGATTCATATATTTACACATATTGCAACTCCCACAGCATCTATTCCCCTTTACAGGAGTGACCCCCTAGCCAACTTTCCCCCTTCTTGCTGTCATCTGGGGATATGTGTCTATACAGTTTTTTAATTCCTTATCATCACTCAAGAGAAACCAGTATTTTTGTAATATGTGCTTTACTCTGGGCCATTCATTATTATACGTTGTTATAAAGCGATTGGGACTTTTTCCCACATTATTTAAGCTACCAGTGGGGTCCTCATTACTATATGGTAAGTCAACCTTTCTTTTCGTTTGGCCACCATAAAACCCTTTTGGATCACTTTTTTCTTATAGCCCCTCCTCTGGAATCTTAAAGGACAATTATACTCACCTTCCCTCCGCTCCTCTTCTTTGGTCAGTACCTACCCCTGGGTTCGCGTAACTTGCAGAACAGCCTTACTGAAACACTGCTCTGGTAGGCTCCGCCCCCTCCTCCTGGTCGGCGACGAGGCCAATAGGAAGGCACGCTCTGCAACGAGTGTGCCTTCCTATTGGCCTCGTTGCGCAAGGAAAGGAGGGGACGGAGCCTACCAGAGCAACATTTCATTAAGGCTGTGCTGCAAGTTACACGAACCCAGGGGTTAGGACCTAGTGGTTCAGGTCCTCACCCTGAGTAAAAGCTACTGCACAAAGAAGAGGAGTAGAGGGAAGGTGAGTATAATTGTCCTTTAATTTCATATCTTCAGATTGTTCTAAAAATTTACTATCTGAAGAGCAATTGCGTCTTAAGCCTTGGAATTGAATCAGTATACCTTGTAAAAAATTATATGGATGGTGGCTAGTGGCAAATAATCAAGAATTGGCTGCAGTATCTTTTCTGAATGTTTCTGTAATTAGAATATCCCTTTCTTTGGTAATAAGAAGGTCCAGAAAGGTAACAGAATTACTGTCCCAATTTGCAGTTAATTTTATATTTTTATCATTGATATTTAATCTTTCAATGAAAGCCTGCAATGTCTGTTCTGGACCATTCCACACCATCAAAATATCGTCCATATAGCGGACCCATAATGCCACACAGCTTTCAATGCCCAGGGCCTCAATGGCCTCACTTACATCCATATTTTCCCATATCCCCAGGTGGAGGCTTGCATACGTGGGGGCGCATGCCCGTCCATCGACGTGCCTCTCACCTGGCGATAGTACTTCCCATTTAATAGGAAGACATTATTTTCCAAAATAAACTTAAGCAATTCTAAAGTAAATTCTGTATGGGCAGTGAACTGTTCACCCCGGGTCTCCAAAAACAATTTACAAGCCTGAAGGCCAATCGTGTGGGGGATCGATGAATATAAACCCACCACATCAAGGGTAACTAAGATGGCACTGGGATCGATAACAATGCCATCCAATTTCCTAAGGACATCCCCTGTGTCCAAAACGTACGAATCCAAGCTATACAAAAATGGTCTCAATACTTGATCGATAACACAGATGTGTTCAGTAGGCCCATCCATCCCCGAAATGATTGGCCTTCCAGGAGGGTTATGTCTGCCCTTATGTACTTTAGGGATAACATAAAATGTGGGACATCTCGGATATTGTACATAGAGGTAGTGCCGTTCATTTTTAATGATTAAACCACTGCTATATCCCTTGTTAACCAAGCTTCTCACTATACATTGAATATGTTGTATTGGGTTGGTATCCAGTCTTGCATATTGATGAGTATCTGATAACTGTCTATTAACCTCCTTTTCACATTGGGCTCTACTCATTACCACAACGTTTCCTCCCTTGTCAGCTATCTTAATTATCAGATCTTTATTATTTTTCAACTTCTATAATTCCAACCATTCTTCCTTTGTTACACTGGGCCAAAGGTCTTTCCTATCTCCAAGCTCTTGATCTCCTGAGAAACTAGTCTGACAAAGGGGGAAACGTTCTGTGAGTAGCTTAGGAAAGGGATCTTGGAGTTTTGGTGGATAACAAACTTAAAGGTAGCAAGCAGTGCCAGGCGGCAACAGCCAGAGCCAGCATGGTATTGTCTTGTATAAAGCGAGGTATGGATTCAAGGGAGGAAAATGTTATTCTCCCTCTTTACAAAGCATTGGTAAGGCCTCATTTGGAATATGCAGTGCAATTTTGGAATCCTGTGTACAAAAAGGACATCTTTGAAATGGAAAGGGTTCAGAGAAGGGCAACTAAATTAATAAGGGGATTGGGGGAGCTTGAATATGAAGAGAGACTGGAAAAGTTACAATTATGTACGCTGGAGAAAAGGCGCTTGCGTGGGGATATGATTACTGTGTATAAATACATTAACGGGCCATACAATAAACTATCTGGGGCATTGTTCACCAATAGAACATGTCAAAGGACACGAGGACATCCCTTAAGACTTGAAGAAAAAAGGTTTAGACTTCAAGCTCGGAAAGGGTTTTTCACTGTGAGAACGGTAAGGCTATGGAACTGTCTTCCAGTGGACGTTGTAATGGCAGGTTCATTGGTCAGTTTCAAAAAAAAGCTGGATGAGTTTCTGCAAACAAGGAATGTTGCAAGTTACTGGTATTGATACCTAAAGTAGAGTTGATCCAGGGAAATTTCCGATTGCCACTTGGAGTCAGGAAGGAATTTTTTCCCCCTTCATAAATTTGGTGGGGGTTTTTTGCCTTCCTCTGGATCAACAGTTAGGCAGGAAATGAGGATATTGCTAGATGGGTTGGACTGGATGGACGTATGTCTTTATTCAACCTCAAATACTATACTATACTATACTATACTATACTATACTATACTATTGAGGGAAACCATTTGGTTACTTCCAAATTTTGAGGAAAACTACAGCCATTCTCACTGTGAGTAGACACTTCGCCTTCTTCTAACAGATTTAATAAAATACTCAGGGCTTCCTGATCTCTTTTACTGCCTGCATCCAAATAGCTACCTTTTTTCTGATGAATTTTCTTTAAGATGAGCTTTCTGGCAAACAAGTTCAAATCTTTTGTTAACTCAAATGTATCCAATTTGTTAGTTGGCAAAGGTGAGGCCCTTGGAAAGTACCGAGATACCCGTATCAGAGATAGGTGTATGCGAGATGTTAATAATTTCCAAGTAGTTATCACCCATGCTTCGACCAACATCTAACTCCTGGGAGATGGGCCTTTCTTTCTCTCCCTGAGTCTTCTTGGCGATAGGCCGCTCTGACCACTGTTTTTCTTTCTTTCTGCGTCCCTTCCCCATTCTTGTCTTTTTCTTACCTCTCCTAAATAGAGATGTCCGAACTTCGCAAAATCCGGTCCACTCGAGGATTCACGAATTTTCGAAAAAATTCAAAAATCCGTGAGCGGACCCATTAAAACCTATTAAAATTAAAGTTCGGCAAAATCCGTTCTTCGAAAATACGTGGATTCTTCGTAAATACAGACCCGAAAATGTGGGTTGCTCCGTCCAAAAATGTGAAAAATCCGAGAAATTTTGAATTTACGAGGATTTCTCATATTTTCCCATATTTTCGAAAATACAAGAAATCCTCGTAAATTTGAAAATTTTCGAAAACGCGGTTCCGTGATATCCGCCGTTCGCGAAGGAGGTAAATCCGCCGTGGATCCGGGTTCGGATCCGCGAACTGGGCCATAACTACTCCTAAAGGGCCATTCCCCTTTAAATTCTCATCATCAGTATCTGATCTATAGTCCTTTACAATTTTAAACCAGTCATACACTATATCTTTCTTTTAATCCTCACTATCCCTAAGGAATTTTCTTTTATTTTGTTTCTTGATCTCTATTTGTATAGCATCTACCTCCTTTCTTAACAATTCATTAGCGGTCTTAAAATCTGTCTCCTCCTTATAAGTTTCCATTTTAACTTTCAATTCCTCCACCTGTTCACTTAGGGATTTTAATCTTTTTGTGTCCTCCTTAAAGGACAACTAAAGCCACAGAACGACACTGAACCAGAAGGCAGAACACCTTGATATATAACCAGTAATCTGTGTCTTACCTCTCATTTTGATACAGGCACTGGGAAATTTACCTAAATAGCATATGGTTTGTGCTTTACTTCACAGCATTCTAGTATCAGACAGTTTGGTCAACGACCATTATGTTCTGCACATGCTCAGTCCTTAACTGTGGCAGAAACTTGTTACAGTTGGTCACACCCATTAATAACCTCTAGCCAATCCTTTTACAGGACAGATAAAGCAAGGAAGCATGTGACTGAGGCAGGAGGTGTGGTCTGACACTGCACATACACACAGATACTTCATCCAGTTCTTAACAGGCTTCCATTTACTTTAATACAATTTACTGAAGTGGGATTTCATAGCTTATTGGTGTTTTTAGGGGTGTTGTTTTCATATTCTGGAGTATAAAAAATGGGTTTAGTTCTCCTTTAAAGGGTATGTCCACCCTAAAAACGAAATTCTGACATATGATTGCCCCTGTCCCCCCAGCCCCAACCGCTATATTTTTAGAAAGCTCCCCAAACTCTACTTAACTCCCCTCTTTCCTCTGCAGCGCTGCCGGCCCTCTGCTTGCGAGAAAATGCAAGCAGAGGGGCGGGACCGGCAGTCGCGTCTGTGATTGGCTGAGGGGCAGCCCATCACGGACGCGGCTGCCAGGAGTTCATTTCGGTGGAGGAAAGAGAGGAGGTAAGTAAAGTTTGGGGAGCTTTCTAAGAATATAAATGGAGCGGTTGGGGCTGGGGGGACAGGGGGATTATTATAGCTAAAGGGTTTTACGCTAGGGGGAGGGAGGGAGAGGGAGGGGGAGAAGGGCTGCAGTACGAATGCCAAACTTCTCCCGGAGGCCAGGTAAGAGGCAGAGTCCTATATGGACTCTGCTATCCTCCTGGTGGGCAGTTTTTGGGACTTTGGGGGGGGACTACAGGAGAACCTTATGGAGCTGGAATGTGAGGTAAGGATTAAACTACACTACATGATGGGGCCAGTAGTGGGGGGGATTATAGTTTTGGGGGAGGACATGCCCTTTAATTATCATTGTCATTAACTTAAAGGGCATGTCCACCCCGAAATTTAACTTTTGATATGTGGTAGGGCATGCTCCCCCAGCCCCAACCGCATTAATATAATTGTTAGAAAGTCCCCCGATTCTTACTTACCTGCCCTCTCTCCTCCGCTGCAGTGTTCAGGCCCTCTGCCTGCATGGAATTGAAAGCAGGGGGCGGGACCGGCAGCCGCGTCCGTGATTGGCTGAGAGGCAGGGAGGGCTGCACTGAGCATGCCTCAACCTTGATGAGGTTGAGGAAGTCTCAGGCACAGCATGAGTCACACACTGCTCCTACACAGCAGTTTCCTGGACTTTGGAGGGGCACAGCAGGGAAACTATTTTGAGCAGGAATGTAAGGTAAGGATTGTTTTAAACTACTTGATGTGGCCAGTAAGGGGTTAAATTTTAGTTTTGGGGGTGGACATGCCCTTTAAATGAGCATTCAGTTAACTCATTTTCCCATTCCTGTTTAAAAGCCCCATCGCTTTATTTCACCAAATTTTCTCTTGGATTCAATCTTAATCTCAGCCCTCTTTTAGCTTTTATTCACCTGTCTGGGGACGCCCAGTGGTAGAGATATTGTGTATATGGTATTGTGATAAGGGGGTGGGGGCTACAGTGGATTGGGTTTTGGGTGTTTTATTTTATTTTCTGTGCCAATAAATCGACATTTTGAATTCTAGATCACAAGTGTGTGAGTGCTTTAAGGGATACTGGGATACTTTCCCATAACTGTGTATTTGATTCCCCTATCGAGTATCGCACTAACTTCCCCTTTAACATGTATCGCACCAACTTCCCCTTTAACACGTATCACTCCAACTTCCCTTTAACGCATATCGCACCAACTTCCCCTTAACGCATATTGCATCAACTACTCCTTTAACATGTATCACACCAACTTTCCGTTTAACACCGTCTTGAATGGCGACAGTTGGTATGTGTAAATTGCACGGTGGGCAATCCCCTCTCCCATTGCTGGTTAATAGTGATTACTGAGCATGCTTGACTTCACAAAAAGTCATATTACTTCCATCAGTAGCATAACAACGTTACAGCAATCCTTGCTGTTGCGTGGGGGGTGGGGGGTGGACCTAAGGGGCCCATGATCAGCTGATTTTACACTGCGGGTTGCGCGTTGTCCGTAAAGATACGCGCGATCAGCTGTTTATAAGAGTGGTACCAGTCTTTTAAACAGCTGATCACATGTACCTTTACCGTGGATGAGCAATCAGTTAAACAGCTGATCATAAGTCCCCAGGCCCCCCCACGACGGCAAGGATTGCTGTAGTTTTGTTATGCTACTGAAGGAAGTGATTTAACTTTCTCATTTAGCATGCTCATTTATCACTATTAACCAGGCAAGGGGCGGGGGTGAGTCAGGGACCCGACCTCCAAGCCTGCTGGAGGGCCTGAGCCCCTGATGTTATGCTCATGACTTTCATGTATTTATTTAAAGGGTATCTCCACTGAGGAAAAAGCATTTTTTTTTGTTTATTTTAAAGTACACCATCCCCCAACCCTCCTCCTACCTTTTTTTTCAGAATTCTCCTTAGTTTGTTTGCAGCAGCATGGGAAAGTTGTGCTAGCTGGAGGCATGTCTTCCCCTGTGCTGGGGGTGCTGTCACTCAATGTGCATCATCATGGTAGCATACACACCCACTTGGCTGCAGTAAAGAAATCCTTTCCTCCATGACTCTCTAAGTTCATTTTTACAGCTGATCATGCAGAGAGAGACAGGGGAGGAAAAGTTAAAGGGCATGTCCACCCTTTATACACACTTTTAGTATAGTATTGTCCATGTTTCCCCAGCCCCAACTGCTATAATTATATTCTCAAAGTCCCCCGATCATGAGAGGAAGCCAATCATGGACGCTGCTGCCAGCTGCTCAGAACGGCGAAGGAAAGTGGTAAGGTAAGTAATGATGGGGGAATTTCTGAGAATATAAGAAGAGGCAGGCACTGATTACACAGAAAGGCTCCTACTCTTCATTTTTTTTTTTACATTCATCAGGCCCTGCAAGACAACCATAAGGAGCAGAAGAGAAAGGTAGGGATCTTTTAACACTACACAGTGGGACACATTTTAGTTTGGGAGGTGCCCTTTAAACATCTTTAACAGGGTTACAGTTATTAAGATACAAGTACATGTGTATATAGGTGTACAACCTTAATGGGTGTATAGAGCTAAAGTGTCCATGTAATCTTAGTCATGTAATATAATGTACTTCTTAAGTTCCTAGACCTGCATAAATCGCCATGGAACTAACACATTTCTAATATACAAATAGTTTACTCTGGGTAAACCTTTTATGCTACACAAAGGGATATGTCCTATGTTTCCATAACTGGAGCCAGAATGCAACAAGCAGAGATATAATAATAAGGTGGTCCCCAAACAAGTAAGGGTTAAATAAATGTGTGTGGTCAATTAAACACCGGGACTGGCCAGGGTGATATAGCAGCAAGAGGCACTGGTTCTCACAAAGAGGTAACACTCCCAACATGCATTTCCAGAGCGTCCTCAGCTCACCCTGACCAGTCTCTGTACTTATACCACACATAATATTATTGTGTTAAATCAGCTTATCCTGAGAGGGAAATGAGTAGTAGACTCGCATTGTATGAACTATTCTGCTTACGTGTTACTAATGTTTACTATATGTTACCATATATTTATGTAGTTTAATATACTGCATATATATATTTCTTTTTAATGTTTTTAGTTATGTCCCAAATTGTTCATAAAGGATAGTTTTATCAATATTAGTAAGTGTTGCAGGCTATGCTTTTAGTCATTTTTACTTTAATATCATTAAAGGGAATGTCCAACCCTTATATAAAAACCCCAAGTTTGTTCTACTGTCTTCAAATGTGCTCCCAGGCTGAAGAATCCAACTTACAAACTCCATGATCCACCACCGTGGGCAGCAGCAGTGGAGGCTTGATCATTAATGGCCATCAGCCATTGGCTGTGACTGATGGCTTTACCAGGAAGCAGAAAGGAGCCGTAGTGGTGGATCGTGGAGCTTGGCTGGAGCCTATTTGGAGACAATTGAACGAACTTGGGAGTTTGGGGGGTCCTGCTTGGCATTTTTAACTTAAATTTTTATATAAGGGGTGGACATGCCCTTTAAGTGTCTTTACTTCAGTGCGCTGATAGCATTTATATTTCTACATGAGATGTTAACGTCACTCTCAATGTAAATTGTTTCACACCTGTCCCCAAGCAATTAAAGGGGAAGTTCAGCGCAAATACTTTTCAGAAAAAAGAGCAGTATTTTTCCATCCCAGTGACCTTAATCTGCCCATTCAGCATTGTGTCTGTATATAAATAAATAATGCAACTGAAGTACTGACTTCCTGTTTGCAGGACCCCCAGTAGAGACCGTTATGGTCTTGCCCTTTACCCAGCGTCTGGGTTGATTCAGTTGCTCAGTAGAGATCTGAGCATCTTTGACCCATCCAACAGCCAATCAGTAGAAATTACTGTTAGAAACATTCCAAGGAAGTGGTGCATCCTGGGAAGAAGAAGGACCATTAGAACTTGAAATGTCAGCTCACTAATGTCAGCAACAGGGAACAGCAAAGGGTATGAAATCAACTTTTCAAAATGGGAGAGAATATGTAGAATAACTAAGAAGGCATTACACAAACTAACAATTTAACAAATATTGATAATTTCCACAGAACTGTCCCTTTAAAGGAGAACTAAAGTCTCCAGACAATATTGTCCTATAGGCAGAGGACATTCACAATCATACCACAAGCTATAGAAAATTGGGCTGTTGTACATCTATATTAAAGTGCAACTAGAGACCAAAAATATAATACATACAAAAAACAGAATTCTAGTGCACAAACAATTCTAATTGCATATTGGCTACCTCCATAAGGTTGCTACTACAAACAGTCTGCTAAACCCTGGATAAATAAAAGCAATTAGTTCAATAAGTTGGCCAAATTATTTTAAGCCCAGTCACCACGTCAAGGTTGCTTTCTTTAACTGGGTCCTAACCTACCGGTACTTGCCTTTTTGGCTGAATGAGCTGACAGCTTCTCCTGTGTGGCCTGGATGCTTGAAGCTGACTCTCTAGTTTAAAGTACTTTGCTCAAACGAGCACATGACCTAACTCTGGGTGGAGTACAATTTCCCAGAAGGCTTGGTCAAACCTTCAATGTAACACACAATATATAGAAAATTGGGCTGTTTTACATGAATATTAAAGTGCAACTAGAGACCAAAAATATAATACATACAAAAAACAAAATTCTAGTGCACAAACAATTCTAATTGCATATTGGCTACCTCCACAAGGTTGCTACTACAAAATAAAAAGCAATAAATAAAAGCAATTATTTCATTAATTGTGTCTCACAAGCTGTGACCACGAGCTGTGTCTCCCCTCTCCCTTTGCTGTGGCCATTGGGTGATTTATGAAAATAACCCGTGATTAAACCCCAGCTAAGTGTCTGCGTACAGGCACATGCTCTGTAGTGCTCAACAGATCAAAACAAGGAAGTTGCAGCCTTGCTCCCTAGAAGCTGACAGCCAATAACATTACAACACAGAGATCCTCCCTCTCCCTGACACAGAACAAGGATTTCAGTTTTTTGTTTTCAAACACATTCAATGCTCCTGTCCTAATAATGCTACAATCCTTTACTTTTCATACAAAAAGAAAAGTAATCTTTGCAGTCTATTTCATAGATAGTATGGATGTAAGAAACGGAATACTAACATTTCAGCAAAGAGAACTATGCATTTCTATAACTGGTATAACTGGTGTCTTACCAGGTGAGCCACCAGTGAATATGCTGAGAGTTAAGCTAGGTACACACAGTAACGATTTCTGAACGAGGAAGACAGGATCTGCAAGATCCTGTCTGCCATCTTTCAAAGATCTGCATACACACAGTCCCGAGCGTTCTCCCTATAGGGAGAACGCTCGGGACTGTGTGTTTCCATCAGCCGCGCTAGACTCCCTATAGGAGTCTAGCGCGGCCGATGGAAATTTTCGGCCTTCCCGAACGAGCGTACGGCCGACCCGATCGTTCCCGGCCGCGCGCTCGTTCGGGAAACGAACGTACACACAGTAACGATAAAGCCCCGATACCGTCGGATCCGACAGTATCGGGGCTTTATCGTTACTGTGTGTACCCAGCTTAAGATACATTTAGACGTTTCACCTTTTGATTGGAAGAATAGAAACAAATAAAAAAGGTAAGTCCAGGAGAATTGAACTTGTGACCTTTTGAACTGTGTAACTGTTTTTTAAACATGCCATACCTGGTGCGCCAACAATGAATAAGCAGAGAATACAGGTATATTTGGAAGCTTTATCTTTTGCTAGGAAAAGAATAAAAAAATGGAATATGGAAGTCCCTGATAAGAATTAGTCCCTGATAAGACTTTCAAAACTGCTTGTTACCCTGCAGTTTATATACCAATAAATGCAGTGTAAAAAGCAGCTTTCAAAGTCTTTCAAAGTCTTTCAAAGTGGTTCTTTGATGACTTCATGGGCTGTGGGTTGTACTAGCAACAACATGGAAGCCTTCATATTTACACAATCTATTTCTCACATATACTAAATGCAACTTATAGAGAAGAATCTTACAATGTAACAGTATAGGTGTTTTGGGGAGAAAAACTTTAACATTAGGTTTTTAAAAAATTAAGTTTAGTTCTTTAACCCTTTGCATCTTGGCTCCCATTGTCTTAATTCACTTTCAGACTGAACTTTCTGATGACCTCAAGGTCACCTAGCTTATCCTGCAGGACGGGGCTTGGGCTGTCCAGGGATGTGGATGAGAGGTATGTGGGGGAAACTGGACAGTCTGAGGCTTGTGGGGGGCCGAATTTATCAGAATTAACATGGTATTTTGGGCCAACTGATCATGCAACTCACCAATCAGTGCTGGTTTTATGACATGTTTAATTGTTTGTACAGACCATTTTTGTAGAAAAATCGGTTGCGATGTGAGTAATCGATATAGTCAGTAATCACCCAGCCAATCATATCAAATTATGGGATGGGGTGATCGGTGGGCAGCAGTCCAATAGCTAGTGAGGTGAGTAGAGATGTAAAGTGAGTTACTCCATGCCTCAAAGGATTTTGTTGTGCGGGGATCGATGCATGTGCTAGGCCTGCTATCGTTTCAGACCTCTACTTACTGTGCCTCCTTCTCCAGTGCTGTGTAAATCTTTGCATGCCAGTGTTCTTTAAGCCATTTGGTGACTATATGTATGCATGTCATATTTTTTTCTTGAACTATTGTTTAATCATCAACATCGGGCCTCCAAGAGAATACAATCTAAGCTATTTATCTCACGCACACAACTTTGTATGTATTTGTGGAGTAAACCGGGGGAAACCCAAACATGTACCTACTACCCTGTTGGGCTGTGGACCAATCAGACCCCCATGGCTCTTTTAAGTGTAACCTCCCTTTCTAGCCATGTACCCATTACTAAAAACTTGGAGGTTTCCTTTCTTTCCTTAGTCACTGTATAAAATATTTCTGTCTTCTCTTACTTGTATCTAAAGCTCTGGGAGCAGATTGTCCTTTTATTGAGAGATGGGATTTACTAAGGACAGCTCAGCAGTTTATGCACCATAGAACAAAAATGATGAACATTACACTCCCACACAGCCAGAAGATTACAAACAGCGTTGTCATTACCACAGAAATGGAATAAAATAAATTAATAAGCGATAAGAGAGAGATTTGCTGAACCCTGGAAATTTATGGTGCCAATTTTTTTTCCTAGGGATTTAGAGCAAAACAAAATACTTACAATGCATTATACACTGTGAAACCACTGAATATTTCAGTAGCTAAATCTTGGCTACCCACCACTAAATGGAAAAGGTTTAAAGAAAACCAAAGGCAGAAACCAAATGCATGAACTTAGCCACTCAATTGGTGTTAAATCACTACCTCACTCTATACACCCAATGATTAATCTGTCTGTCTGGGAGGACAAATTTGGAGGCCCAGTACACACGGGTACATTTTGACGCTATCGTCCGACCGACGGACTGACTACCAAAGTAGCCTGACAGTCAAAAAAAGTTGATGCTGCCAATATTTCAAAATGCTTATCGAAGACACAAGCAGGCGAAAATTGCTGTCCGACTGAGAATAGAAGGTGGCAGTGAAAATTTCCATCAACATTTTGACCCAATCGACCAAAATATCATACTGCTTAGACACAGAGAATTTTCAGATTTTCCTTTAAAAATGTCAGATCTCAGATTGAGCTTTCTGCAAAATTCTAAAAAATAGAATGAAAATAAGATTTGCTGAATCTCAGTAGGTGGAGAATGGAGAGGCAGAGGAAGATGGGACTGGATCTGTGTAGGATAATCCTAATCTTAAGGATAGTCCTATAATCTGTAAGGATACCCCATGTACGTTGTGATGACATTAAGGTGCCGAACTGCAGGTAACAAAGAAGAGCTAGCAGGCCCATGTATCCAGCAATGCCCTGTAATGCCTGGCCACTACAACTCATAGGTCAAGGCCGGTGTTTTAGGACGGACCCAATCTTAAGGGTCAACATTCAACATTCAATCACAAAAAAGACAGGAATGGAAATGTCTTTTTAGACATCAGGCCGACAATTGAAAAGCAAATCTAATGTCTTGTGAATGTATGGCCAACGTTAACACATTAATCAAAACTATAGTGTTCCCTGTTTTCTGGATCAGGGTTGAAATTCCAGCTTTAGTACAAAGATTGATCATGTAAACAGGAAACATAGAACTCCAGCTGCAAGTCAGCAATACAGGGAATGACAAGCACTTTGGGCTGATCACACCCGACAAGCTGGCTTTTCGGAATGCTGTCTTCTCAAAAATGCAGCAGCACGGAATTTGCATAGGAAACACATGATAGCATTCATACTTATAAGATCTATATGTTTCTCCCTCTTTACAAGGCAAGGTAAGGCCTTATTTGGAATATGCAGTGCAGTTTTGGAATCCCATATAGAAAAGGGACATCTTGGAAATGAAGCAGTTCAGAGTGGGCAACTCAATTAATAAGGGGAATGAGGGGGCTTCAATGTGCAGGCAGATAGACAAGTTAGGGCTGTTTACATTGGAGAAGCGACGTTTGTGTGGGGATATGATACCCTTATACAAACTGTCCTGCTGCATGCATTCGTTATCTAGGAATTGCGCACGTTTCCGTTACAGGTATGAACACAAACATGATAAAACACAAACGCACAGACTGTATTTCGTGTATTTGCATTTTTAATTTTAAACCCAATGTAGTGTTAATGTAGCCTTTAGGCAGTCAAGGGGTTAACCCACTTTTTCGGTAACAGAGAAAACGAAGGGTCTCTCGTTTTTTTGACTGTCTATAATTGCCATGTCAACGTCTAAGCTTTAGTGGTGGAAATCTCTGACAGGGTTAGGCATCAGGTAGACAATCACTTCTTATATCAACTCATCAGAGGCCAAGGCAGTTCAAGGTTACAGAACAAATTCCCTTTGTGTGAGTCTGTTAGAAAGACGAGTTGCAGTGTATTACTGTATTCAATGTGTCTCCGTGCTCACAAGCACCGGGGAAACCACTTCGTACAACAGAACAATGAAATTCTTGCCAGACATCACAACTTCTTACTTAACCACGTCGGTTCTGCAACAAAAGGCATTCATATGGAAATGATTAGATTGTTAGCTCTTTGGTGAGGGTACACCTTCCTCTGTTCTTTCTGAATTCCTACCAGATCCTATTTTTTGTTTAAAAGGTGTTTCAATACAATTTTTTGTACAGTAGTGGTTAGTGTATTCTATGAAGACGATAATTTCGGCCACATCTCCCCATAAACCGAACTGATTATATCCTACCTAAATTAACTACCAAATACAACACAGCGCCACCTGTGTACCCGACACCTCCTTCCGGAAGCTTCAGGGGCTATAATCTCCTTTTTGTGGGAGCAGATCGAGGGTGAGTAAAGACACTGCGGAGACAAATATTCTGGCAGGTTTAGCCATGCCAAACTTGGACTGTACTTTATAGCGAGGCAGCAGAAATACTTTAAATTATGGTTATTACCTGTATCATTTGGAAGAGTTGGAACCGATATTTTCTCAGTGTATGAATCTGAGAAGCTACAACATTCTTTACACAAAAGGGGAATCCAATCCATTTGGTCGGAGACAACCTACCCAAGAAAGTGTCAGCCCAGATAAATGACCCAAGGTAAATTATTAGGACCTTCCATACTGGGGTTACCTTGAAGTGGTTGGAACTTTTATGCATAAAATTGTAACTAAAACCCCCCATGTTTTTACTGTTTGCACTAGCACAGATATTATGATATATGGGGCCCAGGAATGTGCATGATCATCTCTTTTTTTGTGTTGTTGTTTGCTACAACAGTCTTATCTTCCAGCCCACCCTGTCCACTTCTAGAACACTATCCCAGGCAGAGGTACCCCACTACACACACATGCAGTGTGACAGATATAGCCTCCCCAGAAAATCACTGTTGATGGAGCATGGATAGGGGCCCATCATAGTTTTACTGGGGGGCCAGTGATTCCTAGTTACGCCTCTGTACACATGCGCAAAGTTGGAGGATGACCACATGTTCCTATCATATGAGGGAGTCCCAGGCAACATACCCCTCTGGCACAATCCCTGTTTCCCCAACCTAGCATCCCTTCTTACTGCTGTATCTATTCTCCCAACTAGGTATCGTAACTGTGGCAGATAAGAGGGGAAAACCCTGTGATATGAGGCAGGCAACCGGACTTGGATAGTAAAAACAAAATCTTTATCGGATACATTAAAAACACAGCACCATTGAAACAGACATACCCATGGACACACTCATATAACTACGCCATACGCGTTTCGTGGAACCATCCACTTCCTCAGGAGCCCTTTAATGCTGGGTACACACCAGCCAATATTTTTGGAAACCAACCGACCGATTCACGGCACTTTCGGTCGATCGCCCGTAAATATGGCTGGGTGGGGCGGGGCGGCCGCATCCGACATCGATCATTCGTTTGTCCGGATCGGACGAACGAATGATCAGACATGTCGGAAAATTCTGAACGATCGTATGGGAACGCACGATCGATCGTTTGCAAATTCAGCCGGGGGAATTTGCTGCGACTGACTGACATTTGTCCCCGCGCAGAACGCTCGCTCGGGACAAAAAGTCCCTCTGTGTGTACCCAGCCAAGATTGTAATTAAAAATCCCAAAATATCGGCCCAAAATATTGGATTTTTTTCAGGCGATGTCCGACATTGGTCTGTTTACTCTCCTATCTGTTTACTCATCAATTTTAACTTAACAATCGGTTTACTCACCAATCTGTTATTAACCTATCTGATTACTTATCAATTTATTAACTTAACAATCTGTTTACTCACTAATTTGTTCTCACTAAACTGTTTACTCACAAATTTGTTTACATACTTATCAGTTTTTTCCACCGTTACTCACTTATCGTACTTACTATCTGTTTACTCATCTGTTACTCATCTGTTTACTTACCTATCTGTTTACTCAAATTTGTTTACTCCTGTTACTTACCTATCTGTTATTCACAAATGTGTTATCTACATATCAGTTTACTCAACTGTTTACAAACTATCTGTTTACTCTCCAATATTTTACTCACCAATCTGTTTTTTCCACCAGTTTACTGACTTATCTGTTTACTCAACTATCTGTTTACTCTCCAATATGTTTACTCACCAATCTGTTTTTTCCACCAGTTTACTCACTTATCTGTTTACTTACCTATCTGTTTACTCATCTGTTTACTCATCTGTTTACTTACCTATCTGTTTACTCACAAATTTGTTCACTTACATATCAGTTTACTCAACTGTTTACAAACTATCTTGTACTCTCCAATTTGTTTACTCACCATCTGTTTTTTCCACCAGTTACTCACTTATCTGTTTACTTACCTATATGTTTATTCATTATCTGTTTACTATCTGTTTACACCTATCTGTTTACTTGCCTATCTGTTTACTCATCTGTTTACTCATCTGTTTACTTACCTATCTGTTTACTACTCACCTTATCTGTTATTACCATCGTTATTCACCTATCTGCTTACTTATCGTTTACTCACCTATTTGTTTAGTCGCCTATCTGTTATTCTCCTATCTATTTACTCACCCATCTATTTATTCACCTGTTTACTTACTATTGTTTTACTCACCAATCTATTTATTACCTGTTTACTTACCTATTTGTTACTCACAAATCTATTTATCACCTGTTTACTCACCTTTTGTTTACTTAACAATCTATTTATTCACTGTTATACACCTATTTGTTTACTCACCAATCTATTTATTCACCTGTTTACTCACCTATTTATTTACTCAACAATCTATTTATCACCTATTGTTTGCTCATCTGTTTATTCACCAATCTGTTTACTTCCTATGTTTACTGCCTATCTGTTCACACACCCATTTGTATATTTGCATATCTGTTTACTTTCTATGTGTTTACTATCTGTTTACTCATCGTTACTCATCTATCTGTTTACTTACCTCTTTAATCATCTGTGTACTCGCCTATCTGTTTAAAAGCATTACTGAACCCATCATCGTGACTATATATATATATATATATATATAATATATATAATATATAATATATATACTACACACACACACACACACACACCACACACACACACACACACACAAAGTGTAAACTCATTTATCTTCAATAGCCCTGAATCAAAGAACTTCCCAAAACTGCAATTTATTTGCATCGAGATTACTGCATGGGATACAGTAGGCAAACTACAAGTGTAACAATGTTCTAAAAGACTGTTAACCTTCCTTCATGCAGAATATTTATTATAACCCAAAACTGCTGATTATAACAATTTATCTTTATTTTTCTATCAATTCCTACAAAAGATAAACCGTGGTTAATAAGAAAAAATGAAAATAAGCAGTTTTGCAAAAGAACAGTCATAATGATGGTCGTCTGTTGGTTTTCTTTGCCATATCCATCCAACCAGATCAAAGTATTGGTGTGGGTTGGACGGGTATAAAAAAAAATTGCCAGCGTACTACCCTTTAAGCAGCATTATATTGGTTACTGGTTCTGGATGCTAAATCAGAATGGATGGGTATGTCTCTGCTGTCTCGGTAAAGGTTTAATCACCTTGGGATGGAATGTTTAATATGGTTATAAATGTAACACCAGGGTAGGGGTTGGTTAAAGGTATTTTTGGGCAACTCATCTAAAAGCCATGATTGTCAACTATTGGCACTTTGACAGCAACAGAAGGCTTATAACAGGAACTTGGACAACTCTTCCTGTTTGTGTAGGCCAGAGAGAAGGAAGCCAGCGATTTTATTTCACCGGTGCACTCAGAGCAGCTGTGTTCAAAATATTAATGAATCCCTGCCCCCTTCCAATGCTGTCATAGCATAAAAACCTTTTGCTTTTTGCTGACGGCCATAAATGGTGCTAAGGAATGAAACAGAACCGGCAGGCATCCTTTTGGCTACACGGTTACCTCACCTCTGAGTCAAGAGAACTATTTCAATACTGATGCATTCCATATGGAGCTTGGTTTCCAGGAATAGCTCAGTGGAATTAGAGCAAGTCTGTCAGACTGCGAGCAGAGAAAGAGATCCCTACCTATAGCAAAACAAAAGGAATAATTTGGATTGTAGATTAGCTCTTGAAAATCCTTTGCTTGCTTGCGTACCCAACAGAGGATTAGTGTACAGACAGGACAGATCGGGACTGACAAGAAAATAGGCATTGAAAAGTACATAGTAAAAAAAATCCAACAAGGTTAGAAACATTGATGTTAGCCATGAAAGATTAAGGGTCGTTTACACTACATCAGTTTGTATCCATTTTTCAAACCCAGGTGCGTTTAAAAAAATGGACATACAGTAAAACCCCATAGGATTTCTAATATCGTTCACACCTGCTGCGTTATAATCCATTCCGTTACAGTCTGTTTAAAAAACTCACTGCATGCAGCATTTCTGTCCATTTTTCATCCATTTTCTATAGAAATTATGGAATACACACTGTGAAAAATGGATACAAATGATGAAAAAAATGGATACAAAAATGACAGAAACACTGTACACATGCAGTGCGTTACGTCAGTTTCTAGTGGGAACGTTGCCTTAGACGGCCTACTCTGGAGAGTTAAAGGGCATGTCCACTGTTTTATTAAAGGGCATGTCACCCCCCCCAGACAATTTTTTCACAAAACACTTTTTTTACATTACTTACCTTGTTCTCTGGCATTCCTGAAAGAAGATCTTCCATGAAACCCGCCGGTCCCTTTTCTGAATCTCTTTCAAGGCTTTACAAGCTTTTCCCAAGCTCGGGCAGCCCCCTTGTTCTGTACTGTATGGAGCTGTAATACTTAAGCTGGGCCCTTGAGGTTTTCCAGGCCATAGGCAGGTCCGCGTTTGCCGTGTGGGTAATTCAGCTTGGAGACTTCAAAATGTAATGGTCTACACGCAATCGACTAACGAAGCATGGCACATAACCTTCATACAGACATTGACCAAAGCATTCAGTAATAAGCAAGTTGCATTAATGTTGTCGATCCCCAACTATGTGATGGGAGCTGCCATACACACACAATTGTTGGGTCTGTCTTTTGATTTAGCCAGCACAATCGTACGTGTATATGAATCTTAAAGGGCATCATCCACATCAATATTTCATATTTATGATAAGCATCTAGGGCATAGGTTTTCCAACAAAGACCAATATCCCACCATATTTATTTATTACTAAAGGATAGGCCCAAGATGTGAGCGATGCGATCTATTTTTCACATCAGATTTGCAATGCCTTTTTGGTGGGCACCGCAAGTCATTTAAAGGGGAACTGTGTTCTCAAACTAGTTGAGTCAAATGAAATTCCAGTTTCCTACCTTAAAACAAGCCATCAACCACTCTCTAGTGTCACAGCCCAAGGATAAAGAAATGACCAGAAAGTTAATGGGTGGGAGGCTGTCATGTGACATTCCTAAGGCTTCTCCTGCACAGTGGCCGCCGGCGAGCACAGCCTCAGACTCCTCAGTGTGTGAGGGAGTCTTCTCCTCTCTGCTGTGTGAAGGACCTGCAGCTGCAGAGAAGGTAAGGGAATCTACAGCCCTTCACTGTCACTGTGTGAAAAGGCTGTTTCCACAGAGTTTTCGTGTGTCGGGGGGGCTCACAGCACTGTGATTGGGCGGGGCCGGCACCCGTGAGTGGGTGGGGACACGGCACCCGTGAGTGGGCGGGGCCACATGGGTCTGTAAGGGAGTGGGCCAAGGGGGGCCTGCAACTGTAGGGACCATGGGTCCATGAGTGGGAGGGACCAGGGGGGGCTGCAAAGGGGAGGAGACACAGGGCAGATGACTGACAGGTTTCAGAGCAGGAAGCAGGAAGTGCAGGGGACCTGGTAATGCTGCTGCCATAGCACACACAAAATGTAAATATCTTCAAAACTATGCAAAATAAACAATGAAAATAAATTGCACAAATTTTCAGGAGAGCAATTCCTATCAATTTACCTCAATTACCTCAAGTCATTTTTTGACCACAGTTCCCCTTTAACTGGTTTAAATCGCATTTGATTTTTGGTGGGTGGTGGATGCGTGATTTTGTGCTTCCGTTTTTTCCAATAATAAGACAATATTTTTACTAGTAAAATGTAAAATATTCCCAGGCACCTGCTTTTCAATAATAACCAAACGTCAGGAAGCCTTCATCAGGACAAAGACAAAGTGCAAATAAAATCATCATATCTATACCCATATGTGAATAAGCCACAACCCTCATTATCATAATAAAGTGGCAATAGTTTGGTAAAGTGCAAAATCTAATAGTAAAATATTCATAACATGACATAATAACATAATCAACATATTCCATTATTAATAATACTTTTAAACATGTATCCATCATAAAGTGCCATAAATGTGAAGCTATAAATATTAAGTGCACATATTGTTACAAAAAAGTATATTAAATATAAATATAATGAAATATAAAAGCCGTCAATATAATCATAAGACTGTATCCTTAGAAAACAAACACTTTCTTATAGACGATGTGTTTATTATGGCATGGTTACTGTAAGTGAGCTACAAGACTTTATTATTTCTTAACAATGTATGTGCTAGAATTGTTTTTAATCCAGAACTACATAACACTTGTATAAACTTCCCTGTATAAAAACAGCCTGCTATAGATGTACTTCCTGGTGATAAATATGCTTAAGAGTGCCTGTACTTTTATAGACCTCCCTCTGACATTCCAGAAAAGCCAGGGACATGTGGGAATGCTGCAAGTTAAGAAGCCAGTATGTGGTCCAACGTTACTATTATTCAGTTTTTGGGTTACATCAATTGTTGGGTTAATGTTACGTCAGACTTATGATTATATACTGGGGATAATGCACCACTCACCCACCTGCCCTCTACTGCCCTTGAAACAACCTGTCTGCACTGAATTGTCAGGGACAGCCTTGGGTGTACCCGCTAACTTATTTGTTGCTAAATATCAAGTGGTTGGGTGCCAATGGGAACCTCAGAGGGCCACTCACACACGACCTTTATCCAAAGCTAGGGTCGCCACCTCCTGGGCAAATAATATGGGGCATGCAGAAGTTTAAAGGGAATCAAAGTCTCAAAACATTTCCTTCCCTTTAAATCAGCAGATGCTGTACCTGTAGGAAGAATCAAAATTACTGTCCCCCACTAGGGATGGACTAGAACTCGAACTTGAACGGACTCGGACTTCTCGAACTATCACGGACCCGGATTTATCGGATTTCGATGTTTCCAATGTTTTCGATTATATTATAGATAAACCTTAGTAATATAATAGCCATATATATTACTGAATATAGTCTGATGACGGCCCATAGGGCTGAAACACGTAGACACGTAGAGTGTTTCAGTAACTTTGGAGATTTTTATACAAACCCTGGTCTCCCATGTCAAAAGCAGTGCCTTTAACCAGTACACTTCCAACCCTCGAATGTACCGTTGCTAATAAACCTAATAATATAATAACCATACAATACCCTAGTAATATACAACCATATATTGCCATATAATAACCTAGTAATATATTAACCAATAATGTAGTGGCTGGTAGTGTAGTGGTTAAAGGCACCGCCTTTGACATGGGAGACTAGGGTTTGAATCGTGGTAGGGACAGTTATACAAATGTTCGGATTATTATTATACACTAGTTATATAATAACCTAGTATATAACCATATGATAACCTAGAATATAATACCACATATAATATTACTAGGGTATTAAAAATCCAACATTTGATAAATGCTCCTAGCCAGGATTCAAACCCTTGTCAAAGGCGTGCCTTTAACCAGTACACTATTAGCCACTAACTTATATCTTATTATATTACTAGGTTATCATATATTTATTAATTATATGGTTATTATATGTTAGGGTATTATATGGTTATTTATTACTAGGTTATCATATGGTTTACAAATGGTTATTATATTATATGGTTATTATATTGTATTATATTACTAGGGTATTATGGTTATATATACTAGGTTATTATTACTGTATATTAATAATCCGACATTTGTATAACTGTCCCTAGCCAGGATTCAAACCCTGGTCTCCATGTCAAAGGCGGTGCCTTTAACCAGTACACTATCCAGACACTACATTATATCGTTATTCTATTACTAGGTTATCATATAGTTATTATATTATGGTTATATATTGTTAGGGTTTATATGGGTATTATATACTAGGTTATCATATGGTTAATATATGGTTATTAATTACTAGGTTATTATATTATAGGGTATTAATAATCGAACATTTGTATAACTGTCCCTAGCCAGGATTCAAACCCTGGTCTCCCATGTCAAAGGCGGTGCCTTTAACCAGTACAATATCCAGCACATACATTATATCGTTATATTACTAGGTTATCACAAGTATTATATATGGTGATTATATTGTTAGGGTTTTATAGGGTATTATATTACTAGGTTATCATGGTTAATATATGTTTTTATATTACTAGGTTATTATATTACTAGGATATTAATAATCCGAACATTTGTGATTAACGTCCCTAGCCAGGATTCAAACCCTGGTCTCCCATGTCAAAGGCGGTTTTAACCAGTACACATCCAGCCACTACATATATCGTTATTATATTACTAGGTTATATATAGTTATTATATTATATGGTATTATTGTTTTTGGGTTTATCTGGGTATTATATTACTAGGTTATAATGGTTAATATATGGTTATTATATACTAGGTTATTATTTACTAGGGTTATTAATAATCCGAACATGATAAACTGTCCCTAGCCAGGATCAACCTGGTCTCCCATGTCAAAGGCAGTGCCTTTAACCAGTACACTATCCAACCCTCAAATGTACCATTCGTAAGCCTAGGAAGGACCGTTCGCCAACAGGAAGGATCGTTCGTTCGTTCAATAATCCTCAAATGTATTGTTGAATATAGCTTGCGCAAAACCCGACAATTGCCCACCTGACTTCAAGAAGTGTTTAAGAAGTTTTGGTGACAGTGACATGTTCCCCAGAACATTTCCCAGGAGACAGCCAATTACAGTAGGTTACATTGTTAGTTTAGCTGTAAATCCCTCGGACTTTTCGAACTATCACTCCCCCATAGACTTGAATGGGTCGAATTCAAAAGCCCCGATACCGTCGGATCCGACAGTATCGGGGCTTTATCGTTACTGTGTGTACCCAGCTTAAGTAGGAACAAAGAACATATCTTTAAAGATAACTACACTAACACAATAACACACCTCACACAGTTGTTGAGGGATTGGAAATCATATAATATCTCTCTGATGGGAAGGATGGCGGCAGTTAAAACGACTATTCTCCCAAAGATACTATATATTTTTAGAGCACTCCCACTCAGGATAACAAAGAAAGACCTACAAAAAAAAAATGCACAAACTACCGTATATACTCAGTTCACAAGTTCAATTCTCCTGGACTTACCTTTTTTATTTGTTTCTATATCTTCCAATCAAAAGGTGAAACGTCTAAATGTATCTTAAAGTGGGTACACACAGTAACGATAAAGCCCCGATACTGTCGGATCCGACGGTATCGGGGCTTTATCGTTACTGTGTGTACGTTCGTTTCCCGAACGAGCGCGCGGCCGGGAACGATCGGGTCGGCCGTACGCTCGTTCGGGAAAGGCCGAAAATTTCCATCGGCCGCGCTAGACTCCTATAGGAGTCTAGCGCGGCTGATGGAAACACACAGTCCCGAGCGTTCTCCCTATAGGGAGAACGCTCGGGACGTGTGTGTTAGCAGATCTTTGAAAGATGGCAGACAGGATCTTGCAGATCGTCTGTCATCTTTCAGAAATCGTTACTGTGTGTACCTAGCTTAACTCTCAGCATATCACTGGTGGCTCACCTGGTAAGACACCAGTTATACCAGTTATAGAAATGCATAGTTCTCTTGCTGAAATGTTAGTATTCCGTTTCTTACATCCATACTATCTATGAAATAGACTGCAAAGTACTTTTCTTTGTATGAAAAGTAAAGGATTGTAGCATTATTAGGACAGGAGCATTGAATGTGTTTGAAAACAAAAAACTGAAATCCTTGTTCTGTGTCAGGGAGAGGGAGGATCTCGTGTGTAATGTTATTGGCTGTCAGCTTCTAGGGAGCAAGGCTGCAACTTCCTGTGTTTGATCTGTTGAGCACTACAGAGCATGTGCCTGTACGCAGACACTTAGCTGGGGTTTATCACGGGTTATTTTCATAAATCACCCAATGGCCACAGCAAAGGGAGAGGGGAGACACAGCTCGTGGTCACAGCTTGTGAGACACAATTAATGAAAAATTGTTTTATTTATTGCTTTTTATTTTGTAGTAGCAACCTGTGGAGGTAGCCAATATGCAATTAGAATTGTTTGTGCACTAGAATTTTGTTTTTGTATGTATTATATTTTTGGTCTCTAGTTGCACTTTAATATTCATGTAAAACAGCCCAATTTTCTATATTGTGTGTACATTGAAGGTTTGACCAAGCCTTCTGGGAAATTGTACTCCACCCAGAGTTAGGTCATGTGCTCGTTTGAGCAAAGTACTTTAAAATAGAGAGTCAGCTTCAAGCATCCAGGCCACACGGAGAAGCTGTCAGCTCATTCAGCCAAAAAGGCAAGTACCGGTAGGTTAGGACCCAGTTAAAGAAAGCAAACCTTGACGTGGTGACTGGGCTTAAAATAATTTGGCCAACTATTGAACTAATTGCTTTTATATCCAGGGTTTAGCAGACTGTTTGTAGTAGCAACCTTATGGAGGTAGCCAATATGCAATTAGAATTGTTTGTGCACTAGAATTCTGTTTTTTGTATGTATTATATTTTGGTCTCTAGTTGCACTTTAATATAGATGTACAACAGCCCAATTTTCTATAGCTTGTGGTATGATTGTGAATGTCCTCTGCCTATAGGACAATATTGTCTGGAGACTTTAGTTCTCCTTAAAGGGACAGTTCTGTGGAAATTATCAATATTTGTTAAATTGTTAGTTTGTGTAATGCCTTCTTAGTTATTCTACATATTCTCTCCCATTTTGAAAAGTTGATTTCATACCCTTTGTGTTCCTGTTGCGACATTAGTGAGCTGACATTTCAAGTTCTATGGTCCTTCTTCTTCCCAGGATGCACCACTTCCTTGGAATGTTTCTAACAGTAATTTCTACTGATTGGCTGTTGGATGGTCAAAGATGCTCAGATCCTACTGAGCAACTGAATCAACCCGACGCTGGGTAAAGGGCAAGACCATAACGGTCTCTACTGGGGGTCCTGCAAACAGGAAGTCAGTACTTCAGTTGCATTATTTATTTATATACAGACACCAATGCTGAATGGGATTAAGGTCACTGGGATGGAAAAATACTGCTCTTTTTTCTGAAAAGTATTTGCGCTGACTGAATTCCCCTTTAATTGCTTGGGGACAGGTGTGAAACAATTACATTGAGAGTGACGTTAACATCTCATGTAGAAATATAAATGCTATCAGCGACTGAAGTAAAGACACTTAAGGGCATGTCCACCCCTTATATAAAAATTTAAGTTAAAAATGCCAAGCAGGACACCCCAAACTCCCAAGTTCGTTCAATTGTCTCCAAATAGGCTCCAGCCAAGCTCCACGATCCACCACTACGGTCCTTTCTGCTTCCTGGTAAAGCCATCAGTCACAGCCAATGGCTGATGGCCATTAGATCAAGCCTCCACTGCTGCTGCCCACGGTGGTGGATCATGGAGTTTGTAAGTTGGATTCTTCAGCCTGGGAGCACATTTGAAGACAGTAGAACAAAATTGGGGTTTATATAAGGGTTGGACATTCCCTTTAATGATATTAAAGTAAAAATGACTAAAAGCATAGCCTGCAACACTTACTAATATTGATAAAACTATCCTTTATGAACAATTTGGGACATAACTAAAAACATTAAAAAGAAATATATATATGCAGTATATTAAACTACATAAATATATGGTAACATATAGAACATTAGTAACACGTAAGCAGAAAGTTCATACAATGCGAGTCTACTACTCATTTCCCTCTCAGGATAAGCTGATTTAACACAATATAATATATGTGTGGTATAAGTACAGAGACTGGTCGGGTGAGCTGAGGACGCTCTGGAAATGCATGTTTGGAGTGTTACCCTTTTGTGAGAACCAGTGCCTCTTGCTGCTATATCACCTGGCCAGTCCCGGTGTTTAATGACCACAACATTTATTAAACCTTACTTGTTTGGGACCACCTTATATTATATCTCTGCTTGTTGCATTCTGGCTCCAGTTATGGAAACATAGGACATATCCCTTGTGTAGCATAAAAGGTTTACCCAGAGTAAACTATTTGTATATGAATGTGTTAGTTCCATGGCGATTTATGCAGGTCTAGGAACTTAAGAGTACATTATATTACATGACTAAGATTACATGGACACTTTAGTCTATACACCCATTAAGGTGTGTACACCTATATACACATGTACTTGTATCTTAATAACTGTAACCCTGTTAAAGATGTTTAAAGGGCACTCCCAAACTAAAATGGTGTCCCACTGTGTAGTGTTGTTCTAATAGGTTTACTCATCTGTTTACTTACCTATCTGTTTATTCACAAATTTGTTCACTTACATATCAGTTTACTCAACTGTTTACAAACTATCTGTTTACTCTCCAATTTGTTTACTCACCAATCTGTTTTTTCCACCAGTTTACTCACTTATCTGTTTACTTACCTATCTGTTTATTCACTTATCTGTTTACTCATCTGTTTACTTACCTATCTGTTTACTTGCCTATCTGTTTACTCATCTGTTTACTCATCTGTTTACTTACCTATCTGTTTACTCACTTATCTGTTTACTTACCTATCTGTTTATTCACCTATCTGCTTACTTATCTGTTTACTCACCTATTTGTTTAGTCGCCTATCTGTTTATTCTCCTATCTATTTACTCACCAATCTATTTATTCACCTGTTTACTTACTTATTTGTTTACTCACCAATCTATTTATTCACCTGTTTACTTACCTATTTGTTTACTCAACAATCTATTTATTCACCTGTTTACTCACCTATTTGTTTACTTAACAATCTATTTATTCACCTGTTTATACACCTATTTGTTTACTCACCAATCTATTTATTCACCTGTTTACTCACCTATTTATTTACTCAACAATCTATTTATTCACCTATCTGTTTGCTCATCTGTTTATTCACCAATCTGTTTACTTCCTATGTTTACTCGCCTATCTGTTCACACACCCATTTGTATATTTGCATATCTGTTTACTTTCTATGTGTTTACTATCTGTTTACTCATCTGTTTACTCATCTATCTGTTTACTTACCTCTTTAATCATCTGTGTACTCGCCTATCTGTTTAAAAGCATTTTACTGAACCCATCATCGTGACTATATATATATATATATATATATATATATATATATATATATATATATATACACACACACACACACACACACACACACACACACACACACACAAAGTGTAAACTTCATTTTATCTTCAATAGCCCTGAATCAAAGAACTTCCCAAAACTGCAATTTATTTGCATCGAGATTACTGCATGGGATACAGTAGGCAAACTACAAGTGTAACAATGTTCTAAAAGACTGTTAACCTTCCTTCATGCAGAATATTTATTATAACCCAAAACTGCTGATTATAACAATTTATCTCTTATTTTTCTAATCAATTCCTACACAAAGATAAACCCGTGTGTAATAAGAAAAATGCAAAATAAGCAGTTTTGCAAAAGAACAGTCATAAATGATGGTCGTCTGTTGGTTTTCTTTGCCATATCCATCCAACCAGATCAAAGTATTGGTGTTGGGTTGGACGGGTATAAAAAAAAATTGCCATGCGTACTACCCTTTAAGCAGCATTTATATTGGTTACTGGTTCTGGATGCTAAATCAGAATGAATGGAGTATGTCTCTGCCTGTCTCGGTAAAGGTTTAATCACCTTGGGATGGAATGTTTAATATGGTTATAAATGTAACACCAGGGTAGGGGTTGGTTAAAGGTATTTTTGGGGGCAACTCATCTAAAAGCCATGATTGTCAACTATTTGGCACTTTGACAGCAACAGAAGGCTTTATAACAGGAACTTGGACAACTCTTCCTGTTTGTGTAGGCCAGAAGAAGGAAGCCAGCGATTTTATTCATTCACCGGTGCACTCAGAGCAGCTGCTGTTCAAAATATTAATGAAATCCCTGCCCCCTTCCAATGCTGTCATAGCATAAAAACCTTTTGCTTTTTGCTGACGGCCATAAATGGTGCTAAGGAATGAAACAGAACTCGGCAGGCATCCTTTTGGCTACACGGTTACCTCACCTCTGAGTCAAGAGAACTATTTCAATACTGATGCATTCCATATGGAGCTTGGTTTCCAGGAATAGCTCAGTGGAATTAGAGCAAGTCTGTCAGACTGCGAGCAGAAAGAGATCCCTACCTATAGCAAAACAAAAGGAATACTCATTTGGATTGTAGATTAGCTCTTTGAAAATCCTTTGCTTGCTTGCGTACCCAACAGAGGATTAGTGTACAGACAGGACAGATCGGGACTGACAAGAAAATAGGCATTGAAAAGTACATAGTAAAATAAATCCAACAAGGTTAGAAACATTGATGTATAGCCATGAAAGATTAAGGGCTCGTTTACACTACATCAGTTTGTATCCATTTTTCAAACCCAGGTGCGTTTAAAAAAATGGACATACAGTAAAACCCCATAGGATTTCATAATATCGTTCACACCTGCTGCGTTATAATCCATTCCGTTACAGTCTGTTTAAAAAACTCACTGCATGCAGCATTTCTGTCCATTTTTTCATCCATTTTCTATAGAAATCTATGGAATACACACTGTGAAAAAATGGATACAAATGTATGAAAAAAATGGATACAAACTGACAGAAACACTGTACACATGCAGTGCGTTACTGTCAGTTTCTAGTGGGAACGTTGCCTTAGACGGCCTACTCTGTATGGAGAGTTAAAGGGCATGTCCACTGTTTTTATTAAAGGGCATGTCCACCCCCCAGACAATTTTTTTCACAAAACACTTTTTTTACATTACTTACCTTGTTCTCTGGCATTCCTGAAAGAAGATATTCTCCATGAAACCCGCCGGTCCCTTTTCTGAATCTCCTTTCAAGGCTTTACAAGCTTTTCCCAAGCTCGGGCAGCCCCCTTGTTCTGTACTGTATGGAGCTGTAATACTTAAGCTGGGCCCCTTGAGGTTTTCCAGGCCATAGGCAGGTGCCTTGGTTGCCGTGTGGGTAATTCAGCTTGGAGACTTCAAAATGTAATGGTCTACACGCAATCGACTAACGAAGCATGGCCATTAACCTTCATACAGACATTGACCAAAGCATTCAGTAATAAGCAAGTTGCATTAATGTTGTCCGATCCCCAACTATCGTGATGGGAGCTGCCATACACACACAATTGTTGGGCTCTGTCTTTTGATTTAGCCAGCACAATCGTACGTGTATATGAATCTTAAAGGGCATTTCCATCCACATATCAATATTTCATATTTATGATAAGCATTCTAGGGCATAGGTTTTCCAACAAAGACCAATATCCCACCATTATTTATTTATTTACTAAAGGATAGGCCCCAAGATGTGAGCGATGCGATCTATTTTTCACATCAGATTTGCAATTGCCTTTTTTGGTGGGCACCGCACGTCATTTAAAGGGGAACTGTGTTCTCCAAACTAGTTGAGTCTAAATGAAATTCCAGTTTCCTACCTTTAAAACAAGCCATCAACCACCTCTCTACGTGCTCCACAGCCCAAGATATAAAGAAATGACCAGAAAGTTAATGGGTGGGAGGCTGTCATGTGACATTCCTAAGGCTTCTCCTGCACAGTGCCGCCGGCGAGCACAGCCTCAGACTCCCTCAGTGTGTGAGGGAGTCTTCTCCTCTCTGCTGTGTGAAGGACCTGCAGCTGCAGAGAAGGTAAGGGAATCTACAGCCCTTCACTGTCACTGTGTGAAAAGGCTGTTTCCACAGAGTTTTCGTGTGTCGGGGGGGGCTCACAGCACCTGTGATTGGGCGGGGCCTCGGCACCCGTGAGTGGGTGGGGACACGGCACCCGTGAGTGGGCGGGGCCACATGGGTCTGTAAGGGAGTGGGCCAAGGGGGGCCTGCAACTGTAGGGACCATGGGTCCATGAGTGGGAGGGACCAGGGGGGCTGCAAAGGGGAGGAGACACAGGGCAGATTGACTGACAGGTTTCAGAGCAGGAAGCAGGAAGTGCAGGGGACCTGGTAATGCTGCTGCCATAGCACACACAAAAATGTAAATATCTTCAAAACTATGCAAAATAAACAATGAAAATAAATTGCACAAATTTTCAGGAGAGCAATTCCTATCAATTTACCTCAATTTACCTCAAGTCATTTTTGGACCACAGTTCCCCTTTAACTTGGTTTAAATCGCATTCTGATTTTTGGTGCGGTAGGATGCGTGATTTTGTGCTTCCGTTTTTCCAATAATAAGACAATATTTTTACTAGTAAAATGTAAAATATTCCCAGGCACACTGCTTTTCAATAATAACCAAACGTCAGGAAGCCTTCATCAGGACAAAGACAAAGTGCAAATAAATCATCATATCTATACCCATATGTGAATAAGCCACAACCCTCATTATCATAATAAAGTGGCAATTAGTTTGGTAAAGTGCAAAATCTAATAGTAAAATATTCATAACATGACATAATAACATTAATCAACATATTCCATATTATTAATAATACTTTAAACAATGTATCCATCATAAAGTGCCATAAATGTGAAAGCTATAAATATATAAAGTGCACATATTGTTACAAAAAAGTATATTAAATATAAAATATAATGAAATATAAAAGCCGTACAATATAATCATAAGACTGTATCCTTAGAAAACAAACACCTTTCTTATAGACGATGTGTTTATTATGGCATGGTACTGTAAGTGAGCTACAAGACTTTATTATTTTCCTTAACAATGTATGTGCTAGAATTGTTTTTAATCCAGAACTACATAACACTTGTATAAACTTCCCTGTATAAACACAGCCTGCTATAGATGTACTTCCTGGTGATAAATATGCTTAAGAGTGCCTGTACATTTTATAGACCTCCCTCTGACATTCCAGAAAAGCCAGGGACATGTGGGAATGCTGCAAGTTAAGAAGCCAGTATGTGGTCCAACGTTACTATTATTCAGTTTTTGGGTTACATCAATTGTTGGGTTAATGTTACGTCAGACTTATGATTATATACTGGGGATAATGCACCACTCACACCATGCCCTCTACTGCCCTTGAAACACCTGTCTGCACTGAATTGTCCAGGGACAGCCTTGGGTGTACCCGCTAACTTATTTGTTGCTAAATATCAAGTGGTTTGGGTGCCAATGGGAACCTCAGAGAGGCCACTCACACACTGTTCACCTTTATCCAAAGCTAGGGTCGCCACCTTCCTGGGCAAATAATATGGGGCATGCAGAAGCTTTAAAGGGAATCAAAGTCTCAAAACATCTTCCTTCCCTTTAAATCAGCAGATGCTGTACCTGTAGGAAGAATCTAAAATTACTGTCCCCCACTAGGGATGGACTAGAACTCGAACTTGAACGGACTCGGACTTCTCGAACTATCCCGGACCCGGATTTATCGGACTTTCGATGTTTCCAATGTTTTCGATTATATTACTAGATATAACCTAGTAATATAATAGCCATATATATTACTGATATATAGTCCTGATGACGGCCCTATAGGGCTGAAACACGTAGACACGTAGAGTGCTTTCAGTATACTTTGGAGATTTTTATACAAACCCTGGTCTCCCATGTCAAAAGCAGTGCCTTTAACCAGTACACTATCCAACCCTCGAATGTACCGTTCGCTAATAACCTAATAATATAATAACCATACAATACCCTAGTAATATAACAACCATATAATTGCCATATAATAACCTAGTAATATATTAACCATATAATGTAGTGGCTGGATAGTGTAGTGGTTAAAGGCACCGCCTTTGACATGGGAGACTAGGGTTTGAATCGTGGCTAGGGACAGTTATACAAATGTTCGGATTATTATTATACACTAGTTATATAATAACCTAGTAATATAACCATATGATAACCTAGTAATATAATAACCATATAATATTACTAGGGTATTATAATAATCCAAACATTTGTATAACTGCTCCTAGCCAGGATTCAAACCCTTGTCAAAGGCGTGCCTTTAACCAGTACACTATCTAGCCACTACATTATATCATTATTATATTACTAGGTTATCATATATTTATTATATTATATGGTTATTATATTGTTAGGGTATTATATGGTTATTATATTACTAGGTTATCATATGGTTTACAAATGGTTATTATATTATATGGTTATTATATTGTTATTATATTACTAGGGTATTATATGGTTATTATATTACTAGGTTATTATATTACTAGGATATTATAATAATCCGAACATTTGTATAACTGTCCCTAGCCAGGATTCAAACCCTGGTCTCCATGTCAAAGGCGGTGCCTTTAACCAGTACACTATCCAGACACTACATTATATCGTTATTCTATTACTAGGTTATCATATAGTTATTATATATATGGTTATTATATTGTTAGGGTTTTATATGGTTATTATATTACTAGGTTATCATATGGTTAATATATGGTTATTATATTACTAGGTTATTATATTACTAGGGTATTATAATAATCCGAACATTTGTATAACTGTCCCTAGCCAGGATTCAAACCCTGGTCTCCCATGTCAAAGGCGGTGCCTTTAACCAGTACACTATCCAGCCACTACATTATATCGTTATTATATTACTAGGTTATCATATAGTTATTATATTATATGGTTATTATATTGTTAGGGTTTTATCTGGGTATTATATTACTAGGTTATCATATGGTTAATATATGGTTATTATATTACTAGGTTATTATATTACTAGGATATTATAATAATCCGAACATTTGTATAACTGTCCCTAGCCAGGATTCAAACCCTGGTCTCCCATGTCAAAGGCGGTGCCTTTAACCAGTACACTATCCAGCACTACATTATATCGTTATTATTATACTAGGTTATCATAAGTTATTATATATATGGTTATATATGTTAGGGTTTTATGGGTATTATATTACTAGGTTATCATATGGTTAATATATGGTTATTATATAATGTTATTATATACAAGGGTATTATAATAATCCGAACATTTGTATAACTGTCCCTAGCCAGGATTCAAACCCTGGTCTCCCATGTCAAAGGCAGTGCCTTTAACCAGTACACTATCCAACCCTCAAATGTACCATTCGCTAAGCCTAGGAAGGACCGTTCGCTAACAGGAAGGATCGTTCGTTCGTTCAATAATCCTCAAATGTATTGTTGAATATAGCTTGCGCAAAACCCGACAATTGCCCACCTGACTTCAAGAAGTGTTTTAAGAAGTTTTGGTGACAGTGACATGTTCCCCAGAACATTTCCCAGGTGCCACAGCCATTTACAGTAGGTTACCATTGTTAGTTTAGCTGTAAATCCCTCGGACTTTTCGAACTATCACTCCCCCATAGACTTGAATGGGTCCGAATTCAAACTTTCGAACTTTCTCTGAAGTTCGAAAATGAACCGAACTTTATATAGTTCAGCCATCTCTATCCCCCACCTTGTCCCTTGCTCCACCCCTTCTTCCCTGGAACGTTAATACAACTCCAGGTTTGTAATGACAACTGCAGCTTGGGAACCCATAATATAAAGCCTATGTTGTATGTATGTTCTTCACCTGGCTTTTCCTGGTTTGGTAACAGTCCTGCATTAGGGACCTGGAAAGGACACCTCTAGAAACGTATAAATTACCGGAGAGATGTGCTCGAACTGTCAGCACCGAGCTAGAAAAATGAATGACCAAGGAAAAAACAGCTGTGCTCACCCTGTTAAAATAGCAATGATATAGAAATACATGGAATTTGTCAACATGCTTCGAGATGGGGCATGTTTTGCTTCTGAAAAACCATGAACTGCAATTGGTAATTTGAATTTTTATTACATTTATTGGTGACTCATGCCATCTGAATGGGAGACTGTCATTAATTTTATGATGCAACCTTGCAAATCCATAATAAGCAATTAAAGAAAGAGCTAAAAAAAATAATCACAGCCTCCCACAGCCTTTTATTCAGTGACATGTCTTGCAATTTATAATACATGTGCAATATACATAGAGCCATCCCTAGGAACATGGGAAGTTTGATAATGTGACAGCGAATACAATAAAAGAACAAGATGAACGTATGAACTTTATGTTGCTAGTAATATCACTAATGGTTTAAAATATTATAATTTCTAATTGGCTTGTGATGGATTCTAGCCCTGCCCACAGAAATAAACCTGTCAAATACAGGCTGGCCATTTCAGACCAGATTGACAGGCTATCGATCAATAAACTGATTGTTTGCCAGTCGGAAGAAAAAGTGCTGCAGGCAACATTTGGTGCTACCCAATACACCAACAAGGGTGATAAAAATAATTAAGTCACTGTCATTTAATTTGACTTGATTTTTGTTTGGATTCCCAAATCAAGTTTCCGGTTGAAATATTACAATAAATTCAAATTCACCTAATGTTCCTATACCAGGTTTCCAGTCTGAATATATATTAGTGTCCAAGTGAGGACCACACTACCAATCTTCAATGGGATCATTCCATGGGAATCTGTAATTGGTCCATGTTTGAAAATGTCTGTCTGAAACATTAAAGGGCATGCCCACCCTTTAAACAAGAGGCTTACCGGCTCACAATTTATAGTAATTTATTCACTAAATTATTAGATGTATTACTAACTAGATATTGAAAGGGTATAGATGGGAGGTAAGAAAATAGCAGACTCTCCGAATCAAACATTGAGGGGTAGGGGGGGGGGGGGGTCTTTGAGGTCCTGGTGGAGGGGGATTTACCAGGCTGGAAAAAATTTAAGCTGTCCTGCCAGATAGTATTGTTGAAATTTGGCATTGCTAGACCAGCATATTGCTTGGTGAGTTGTAATATTTTAAGGCGGACTCTAGTCCCCACAGAAAAGTGAGTAGACGACTCTCCATTTGTTTAAAGAATTTAGGTGGGAAGTAAACCATGCTATGTTGTATGCAATATAGTATCTTGGGAAGAAGCATAATCTTCCCCCAAAGGTTAAGGCGGAAGACAAGTGATTCCAGATCTGTATTTTAGATTTGATAAGATTAAGCAATGGAGTTATATTCTTTTTCAGAAATTCTTGCGGGGTTCTGGTTATTGCAATACCTAAATATCTGAATTCAGGTCCTGAAGGTACCAGCATACGAAATTGGGGGAATAGTTAAGTTCTCGTCTATGGGAAAAAGGTAGGATTCCCTTTTCTAAATAAAGCAGGAAAGGGGAATATCGAGATTGTGTTATGAACCATTCATAAAGATTCTTCAGGATCTGCTAGATATAAAATCAGCATACATACTGACGAGGCATGTTTTAGAGCCTAATTGTAAGCCTCTGGTATTAGGATTAGAACGTAGCAGTATTGCCAAGGGTTCAATTGCCATGGCAAACAGGTATGGTGATAAGGGGCAACCCTGTCTGGTGCCCCTTGCCAATGTAAAGTATGGGGATAGTCTAACATTAACACAGACCGCAGCCTGTGGCATTAAATACAGTAATTTAATCCAATGTATGAATTTGGGGCCACAGCCAAATCATTCTAATAGCTTCATAGGTAGGACAATTCAACTGAGTGGAAGGCCCTTTGGGCATCTAAGGATAACATTAGGCGTTTGCCCGTATTGTCATGATCCACCACACAATTAATCAAGGTTTTCCTGATATTAATGGAGGTGAATTTACCAGGCATAAAGCCTGTCTGATCTGGGTGAATGATATTTGTTATAACCTTTTGTAGCCTGATAGCTAGGACTTTTGCTACATACGCACGATCAGCTGTTTAAAAGACCCGACCCAAACTTTCAGGTCCAGTCTTTTAAACATGTTTCATTGGAAGGAGGAAGGGGTCAGGGGCCCGGCCTCCATTCTTGCAGGGGGGCCGGGCCCCTGCAGGTACGACCCTGTCCTCCAGAGTGCAGTCAAACAACCTCGGGAATGTTATCCAGTTGAGGTACTCAGACATCCACTCTCCAGAGTTGGGAAGTGTATTGGTCATGATAAAATCTAGTAAAGAACTCACTTGTCTCAGTATCCAAGCCCTTCACCCGGTCTTGAATTGCAGGAATTGTATTTTGATCTGTTGGACCATGTGCTAATCTGGCTAGCATTTTGGCCGATTGATTCCCATATTCAAAATATTTCTGTTAAATATAGAAGCTTTTTTCTGTTGGCCTTTTCCATCAGTAAGTTGTTTTGATGGGATTGTACCATTTTCCATTTCATTTTATTTTGAGGTGTGGGGTCTCCAATATATGTAGAGTCTGCTGTAAGAAGAAGCCTTGCTAATTTCTGCTCATCTTTAATGGATTTTCTCTTTGTGTAATAGCAGAGTTTAGAAGTCCACGTAGCACTGTTTTTAAAGTGTCCCATTGTAAGAGAATTGGTACAGGATCATGATTCAGTGTAAGGTAATGTTCTATTTCTTTTGCTATACTATCTGGGGTTGTTAGCATGGTTAACCAAAATGGATGGATTCTCCCCTACTCCCCACACCTCCCCACACCTCCGCTGAGGTAAATGTCTCACCCTGCCTCATAGTAGATGTGGCCCTGTTGAAAGACCATAATTGCCTCAATTCTGTCAGAGGATGCTGGTTCCTCTCTCCATTCAGTCAATATAGCTAATGATTGAGAGCTCTTTCCCTCTGCACATGCCCAAGTTCCTAAAGGGTCATTGAGCTAGAAAGGGATAGAACAGGAACCACCTCCTCTGCACATGCTGATGTTCCTAAAAGCTCGTTGAGAATGGGTAGAAGAAGGGCAAAACTTATTAAATATCTGGTTAGAAATGCATGTAAAATTGTAGTTGGGGCAAATAAGTGTCCAAATATTTTGTTTTGAGGGTGGACATGACAAGGGTATGTATAAGGGTCACAGAGGTTAGTATAGGGGTCACAGGGGTAGGTATAGGGGTCACAAACAAGGCCAGATTTACCATTAGGCACAGTAGGCTCACACCTAGAGGTGCCTATGGTTAGAGGGGCGACTGTCAATCTCCTCCCACCAACCCAACTATCCAATCTCCTCCCACCAATCCAACCAATCTATTTTCTTCCCCAAAAAAAGAGAAAATGGGTGTGGTTTAGGAGTGTGGTCTGTGTTTAGGGGTGGGGCTAAGGGCGCCAGGCTCTTTGGGCCTACAGGCTCCTGATGTGTAAATCCGGCCCTGGTCACAGAGGAGTGTGCAACACAATAGTGTTGACTTGGAATACTTGTATTCCATTGCCTTGGCCATACATTTTTCACACACCTGTAGGTATAGTAAGTAGTGTAGTATAGTAATGGTAATTCTCTGAATCTTTTTAAAGCTGCCATCATTGGATAAAGTTACATAATCATTTGTGAAACTCTCATGGAGTCTTTTTTTAACCTTTGATTGTTTAGTTTCGCATCTATAAATAACAATGTGTATCTGAAATAATTGGAACCTGTATTTGCATTTTTGCCTTTATCAGTACTTCTGTGTCTGCGCATGGCAGTGGAGCATGGAACAGCAACACCTGTCTGCATACAAGTAAGTGTTTACAATAAGAGGGTTGGAATTATTGCACTTTGAGGTTATAGGTCCGCTTACATACAAAACTTTTTAATAGTTGCCAGCACTTCTATTTAGTTGGTAATAGACAGCATTAAAAATGTTTCCATTTGTTTTGTGTTGTTAATTGTAAACATCTAAGATTAAAAATATTTGATTCTTTGTCCTTTCCAGTCACTGACTGACTTTATTTCAGCTATTCAACAGATTTATCGTGGTTGGGGTGGCACAACGCTGCATAGGAAACAAATGATCCCATTTTCTTTATTTACTGGCTCAAAGAGGTGAGGTCGGGCCCTGTCCACATCCTAGCGCTAAAGAGGTAAATGGAGGTAGGAAGTAGTGTGCCTGACAAACATCATAAATTTCACAATAGGACAAGGCAACAAAACGCAAAATTTCTAGCTTCCTGGCTAGATATTACCAATACAATACAATACAATACAATACAATAAAGGTACAGTACAGCAAATGGGGTTTAGCCACTTCCATAGGTGGAATGTGCAGACAGTTTCCTTAACACTAACCAGATGTACAAGGGTAACAGGATATTTATTCAGTCTTTGCAATGACATGGAAAGGATGACACTGGTGTTTATGGGGCCTATGATTGGGGTTTGGGACATAGAAACAGATCTATGGTTCCATTGGTGCCAGTGAAAGTTAAAGCAACAGAAAGGAGAAATCATTTAGTTTGCAACGTTTCCTGTTGTTTTATGGCTTCTGAACACGGACACATTTCACACAGTCCAATGTAACAGAGAGAAAATGGCCCCACTAAAGGTTCGTACACACGCTCAATACGTGCCCGACCAGCGTCCCCCCCAGGGCTACACATGACGAACTGGCATTTTGACTGAGAATCGTCTGTGTATGCGTTCGGTCGGGGGTCGTTCGTCAATCTGCCGGGCGGATCAACGAACGACCCCCGACCGAACGCATACACACGGCCGTTCGTCTTGTGTAGCCGTCGGCGTCAGGGGTCGCTGGTCGGGAGGCACATCATGCGTGTGTACGAGCCTTAACATATTGCAAACAAGATTACATTCATAAACAGGACAAGTCAAGGGACATTAATTGGACGTTTAACTATTGTTCTTTCCTTAAGACAAGCCAGTGAAACAAAAGCCCCATGATGTCCTCATTGGCCCATTGTCTTCTGCAGGAATTCTATCTGCCTAACATTCAATCAATATTTCTGGAACCGCCTTGTTGTTCTTTGTGATTGATATATGATTGCAAAATGAATGGGGCCAAGCAGGGCCTCGCGATCGTATGGCTGTTGTGATGAAAACACGGAAAGGTGGTTCCTGAATTATTGATTGAATGACAGTCGGTGGGTATGGGCATCTTAAGGCAAAGCACCATAAACTTGCCATAAAGCTATGAGTGGGGGAGATGAAATATTAGCTACAGTTCCATATCAAGTTTAATTATCTTTAGTACTAATGTATATGTTGTAATTTAAAGGGTATGTCCACCGTTATTTTAACTTTTATGTTTCCAGTTTAACTGAAGGACAGGAGGTAAATGCGATATGTCTTACCTCCTGTCCTTCAGTAAAACTTACAGGAGACCAGAAGAAACTTACTGCGTAACGATCCAGCGCTGCTGACAGCCTCCGACTACACTGACATTCCCCGATGGATCCACAGTCCTTTGCATTGTGTGCGCGTGCGCACACAGTGCATAGGAGCGTGGACGCGGCGGAGACTGTCAGTGAGGCCAGCGCTGGAGCGATACGTGGGTAAGTTTCTTCTGGTCTCCTGTAAGTTTTACTGAAGGACAGGAGGTAAGACATATCGCATTTACCTCCTGTCCTTCAGTTAAACTGGAAACATAAAAGTTAAAATAACGGTGGACATACCCTTTAAGGCGATTAGGATGGGAACTTGGCTCTATTTCTGGCTTTATATGGCACCAGGGTCAACTTTATAGGGCTTACCAAATACATTGTTTCAAAGGAGCAATTGAGCTTGAAGGAGAAATTGTGGTCATGACCCCACCAGGCCCAGACTGTCCAGCATTGACCACACAAACTTTGACTCTGACCAACTACACCCATTCACACAGTTGCACAACTTTATGCATTTTTAGCAGTAATTGGCCCTGAAGTTTTGAAATGGGACCATAGGGAGGATGACTAAAGTTTAAATAAGCAGCCTGCAGCGTTTGGTGAATTTTTTAAAAAATGGTAAAAATGTAGCTGCCCTTTAAATATATACAAAACAGTTTTATGCTTGTAATTTATGGTAGGACAACTCCCACATACGTTACATTTCATTAATCCTTTGTAAGATTTTGTAAGAAATGTTTAACTAAATTCTTCCTACCTGCATGTTTTCACTCTGTCTTCTATGCATGCACATAGAAGACAGAGACCTGTCAGATCAGGTAAGTACCTTACCTTCTCTCCTGGCTCTTGCAGGTTTCATTGAAGAATGGGAGGTAAGACACAGCTCCATTACCTTCCGTTCTTCAATAAAACAAAATGGCAAAAAGGTTTATTTCCTGTGGAGATACCCTTTAATTTAAAATAAGCCCCAATTACATAGTAATTGAAGTTGAATAAAGTGCCCATACACAGGCCGATTATCAGCCAAAACGAATGTTCGGACACATTGTGCGTCACGGGTTGGGACCTGCGATCGCACGTATGTACAAGGCATTTGATCCAGAGGAAGGCAAAAAACCCAGCTAAAAAGGGGGGGGGGGAATTCCTTCCTGACTCCAAACGGCAATCAATCCCTGGATCAACAAGATCTATATGTATTAATACCAGTAATTCTCAATATTTTTTAGTTTTAGAACCTTATCCAGGCCTTTTTTAAAGCTATTCAATGAACTTGCCATTACCACATCTGCTGGAAGACCGATCCACAATTTTACCATTCTCACTGTTAAGAAACCTTTCCTAACCTGAAGATGAAATTTCTCTCAATTGCTTCTATTTCCAAGATGTCCCTTTTGTATATGGGATTCCAAACTGCACCGTATATTCCAAATGAGGTCTTACCAGTGCCTTGTAAAGAGGGAGAATAACGTTTTTCCTCTCTTAAATCTATTCCTCTCTTTATACAAGACAATACCTTGCTAGCTCTAGTCGTGGCTGTCTGGCATTGTTTGCTACAGCTAAGTCTGTTATCTACCAGAACCCCCAAATCTTTTTCATTACAGATGCACTTAACACAAAGTTATTTATGGTGTAGGTGGCACAGGGATTTTAAATCCCAAATGCATCACCTTACATTTATCAACATTGAATCTCATTTTCAATTCTGCTTTACAGCAGAGTGCATTCTGTGAGAAGTTGTGGAGCTGAAATGGTTATTGACATTATTACTCTCTGCACCATTTCTCTCTCTGCATTGTAAGCCTACACATTCCAGACCCACTCCTGAAAAAGAGTGGAAACACTATGTTATTAATGACATGCACCATCTAATGATCGAATATTTAGGGGAAGGGAATTGAGCCATGGATTATGCCATCAATTAGCAAAGCTTCTATATGACATGGGCTAAACAGAAGCAGGAAACATTTACCTTTTAACCACAATACAGATTATTTAATAAGAGGTGCACAATTTTGCTTGTGCTGTTAATCTGCAACAACCAGATATTAATTGTTTTCCAAACGTAATAGACCAGTGAATATTTATCATCTGATTGGTTGCTGCAATTTTACAGAAAATCTTTTTAAAGGTCATGTCCACCCTTTCTACTAAAATTAACATATTATAGGGATCCCCCAAAACCCCAGTATTGCCTTACTTACAATGTTCAATGATGCTCCCAGGCTGAGAAATTAAACGTTCAAATCCACAATCCACCGCCACTTGGTCCATGCTTCCTCAGCTGCTGAAACTGGATCTTGGACTTTTAAGTTTCATTTCTCAGCCTGGGAGCATCTATGAACATTGTTTTGGAACTGGGATTTTGGAGGGTGCCCTAGAACATGTTACATTTTAGTAGAAGAGGTGGACGGTCCATTTAAATAAACTCGAATATCTTCTGACTGCCTGATACATAGGGTTTGTTTTCAAACTTGTAAATTACCGTGATTAGTTTAGAGATCATAGTTCCCCTTTAAGTTAGTGTACAAAGATGTGTCTACTGGTAAGAAATCTGAGTCTATGGTTGAGTTTGTATCTTGTAATACAGATCCTATTATTGAATGGGGAAAGTAAATTACATAAAAAATAATGAAAACTCAGCTTTTCCAAACTTCTTTTTATTTAAAAAAACAACATTCACGGAAAGGTCTAGTTCATTTTACTCAGTTAATGTTAAAGAAACTCCGACCAACACATCTGGGATATTTCAGATAGTTCCAGTTCAAAGCTCGAATTAGATCCACCAGAACTTGCTTTGGATTTAAGGCGTTTGATAAGCAATCCCCCCAACTGTCCCATGAGCAGGACCTGTCCTGGTCTTCCAATCAGCTGATCCTTGTCTGGAGTTGGGTGGTGTAGGACTCTGTCTACAGTTAACAGAAACACATCTACCTACAGACTGGGGTAGATGATGGGACAGTAAACTTTAGCTGGAACCTGAATTTATCTGCTTAATACTCTAGTTTACATTACTAGTTACCTATACTTGGCTCTCTTCTCTGTCTAGTTTCCTGATGGCCATTCTAAACCTCAGCTATGGCATTACTAGGGATGCAGCTTATTAAAATCTATGCAATATTTTGTTTATGGGAAAGCTGGTGTAGCTCTATTCAGTGACTATTAAGTGTAAACAAGGATCTTTATTGAACAGAGAAAGACTCTTTGAATACAATCAGCGACATACAATCAATCGTATGATGGGGATTGGTCAGTGTATGGCCCGCTTATGGCAGCAGCTCTATAGATTTCATTGGGGATGAGCTAACTATTTGAGAGGGGTGGCAAGGTCTCAAGGGGTCTCTACACGAACCAATCCCAACCATGCGATCAGCCAATTGTAAAACACAATAAAATAAAAAAATTAAAAAATTAAAATGTTTTGTTTTTATTTCTAAATATGTAATTTTAGGTCCCAGTGAAGTGCGGATTAATAAAGCTAAAGTGGGTTTAGTTCCTTTATATTATAATCCTACCAGAGGGATCCACCATTTTCTGTTATTTTAAGATGAAAATTTTGGCCTCGATCGTGTTCCCTTCTCCACTGGTGCAATCCATTAGGAACCAGTCACCACATCTCTCAGAGCCCCATGATTAATACATAGGACTGACCAGGGCAAAGAAAGGCCTGGGGGCCACATGTGGCCCCTCAATACTAGATCTGTACCAAACAAATATCAATATTAATTGCTTGTCTCAGGCTAGATTTATTTTATTAAAAAAAATAATAATGACTGGACCAATTGATTAATTAAATTTAATGGAATGAATAAAAATATTATACACCTTGTATTAAATATTGCAACTAATAGTAAAAACATCCAATGAACCAGGGATTTTAATTTAATCTTTTCATAAAATCTCGTTTTGCAATCTCTTTAATGAGAATTGAGTTGAACCTATCGGTCCGGAACTTGACAATCCAAGTTTCTCATGCGGCCCTCCGTGACATTGAATTGCCTTGTTACTTGTTCCACTGCTACACACATCAGTTTATATACTGCCTATAACTTGCCAGATTTGTGTGTGTGCCCCTCCTCTAACCCTGCCCTATCTACCCTGAGACAGAGGGTCCAAGCCCTGACTTTCAGCTATGGTTCTGCATATATGGGTTATGTAGGTGATAGGATATCAGCTCAGAAATGCAACTAAAGCAGTTATAAGTTCCCCTTCTGCTGCTGCAGACACTGCGGTTGGAGAATATCCCTTACAGCCACTTGTGTTACTGTTCGGTTTTCTCGTTTCAGCTAATTGAAGGTTGTTCCACAGAGCGGAATGTATAATTAGGATTAGTTCCTTAGAGAAAATCTTCCCAGGGATTTAGCACAGCTGAATTTTAATATACGTTAATGGCATCTCATGTAAGTCCCATGATGGTGGTGAGATTATGTATACCTGTACTGCAATAAAACCAATCACTGCCATCTACTGAATAAGGTTACTGTAATGTTGTAATAATAACATTGACTACCACTCTTTAGAAACCTTCATACCATAAAAACATTCAGGGCGCTGTCTCAAGGACCATTACTGCTAGATTTCAATTTAAAGTCACACTTACCCATTTGTAGCAATACATCAAGTGTTAGCATTACTTTAATGCAGGGATTAAGGCAGTCGCTGTGTTTTCTTAAAAAAAAAACACCAACAACTGTCAAGAGCCGTCAATCTCCGACTTGATTACGGCTCTTTAGCCTAGATAACAGCCAGCAGTAAAATGGACAAATGTTAAAGACTACTTCACAATGCTTGTGAAGGTTCTCATTCATCCAGGTCATGGTATATCTGTTATATTCAATTAGATCAACTGGACTTGAAATGTAGTTCTTGAAGACGTTTCGCTAGTCATCTGACTGGCTTTCTCAATTCAGAATGACTTGTACAAGAATCTGTGGCAATTATGTACCTGGAAAATCCAATTAGCATATCACAGCCAGTTGTTAAGGGTGTGATTAGATAGTGGCTAAGAGGTGTTATAGGAACGCCCAGAGTAAGGTGTTAAAACAGCATTGTACATGGCAGACAGTTGGTGTCGAACCCCCCCACCTCTATTTAGGCTTGGTTTCTTTATTTTCACATAAATGGCCTCCTTACCACCTCTCTTGAACCATCACGTTCCTCGCCAGTATGTTAACATTACAATCTTCAAAGGTATGTCCTTTATCCTTAAGATGCAGATACACGGCTGAGTCCTGACCCGAGGAATTGGCTCTTCTGTGTTGGGCCATACGTTGATGCAGTTGCTGTTTGGTCTCCCCAAGCCTAAATAGAGGTGGGGGGGTTCGACACCAACTGTCTGCCATGTACAATGCTGTTTTAACACCTTACTCTGGGCGTTCCTATAACACCTCTTAGCCACATCCAATCACACCCTTAACACTGGCTGTGATATGCTAATTGGGATTTTCCAGGGACATAATTGCCACAGATTCTTGTACGTATTCTGAATTGAGAAAGCCAGTCGGATGACTAGCGAAACGTCTTCAAGAACTACATTTCAAGTCCAGTTGATCTAATTGAATACAACAGATACTACTTCACAATGTACAAATGATCCGTAATCACGTTTGTACATTGAATTGCAAGGGGAAGTCCAAATAGTTTTAAGAATATAGCACTAAATACCAGAACACAAAACAAATCCATTTTTGGATTGAGAAATTATTTTCCTTTAAATCCCTTTCCAGTATAACTATGGTACATGGGTATGAAATCAATCTTAACCAAAGATCATGTCAAAAACCTGCCAAATCACCTAGACTATAACAAAACAGAGATGGTTAGCTGTCCCTTGGCTTGATAAATGCTATTGTTTTTATTAACGGTTGTTATTACTGTTGTGGCAGCTATTTTATTCATTTTTCTCTTTTCTTTTAAAAATTAACAAATATATTTGCCCTTTTCCAGGTTTAAAGAAGAACAAAAATAACTATGTATGTCTTAGACTTTAGTGAGCATGCTCAAACCGTGGGTCCAGGGGAGGAGCAAAGGGTGCAGGTGATGTAACTCAAGCTAACTGGAAGCAGGAAATGTTTAACATTTTCAACAAAATAACTTCTCTCAGGCTGCTGTTTGAGATGTGATCTCATTTTAACGGTAAGGCTGCAGGCTTTTATTTAACCCTAACTTGTTCTTTAAAACTCCGAAAAGCATTAGAGGATGAATGAAACGCGATTTTTACATTGATGCCTGTATTTAGAGGATGTTCCACTATAAATGCTTTGATCCGTCAGTTAAAGATTTTCCTGGGACATTTTAAAACTCTTTGACGGTCTTCTCTAAATAAAATAATCCAACCGACATAAACCATATCACTGCAATCAGATGTAGTTGTCTTCTGGAGAAAATATGAGCTCACTTGTTCGGGATATTGCTCTTATCCAAATATTTGAAAGATGACTGCAGCTGTGTGGATTAAGTTGTAGTAGTTTGTAATATTTTACAGCAGTTTGGCAAAATGGGTTAAAAAGTGAAAATGTGCTGAACTGGCTAAAACATTTTCCCATTTTAGACTTCCCTAAATAAGGATTCCGCGTATTCAGCATCTAGTGAACTGATTGTTGACCTTTGGAAGTTTTTAGGAACAGTAGTTGGGCAACATGAGCCTTACAGTTTTAGACTGGGTATTTAATATCCGGCCCAAACCAAGAACAAGCATGAAGAAGTCGAATTATTATATATTTTCAACCCCAACTCTAAGAAAAAACCTCTTAGCTGTCAACACAGAAGACCCTGTGGTAACTGACTCTAGGACATCCCTCGGTGTGTACAGTAGGAAAGCACTCTGCATTCTGGAAACTAATAATCTTTGTCTTGCCTGTTTCAACCCTTAAGGTTTGTTCACACGCTCAATGTGCACGAAACGAACGTCGGTTTCGCCCGAGAATCGTCTGTGTGTATGTGTTTGGTCAGGGATTACATTCAAATCAGAATTTAATTTGCAGTGGACCTACTGCATCACAATCTCTATGTTTATCTCTCTAATTTCTTACCTTCTGCCACATTTTCTCTAAAGGAATATATAAAAGGATTTGGTACCCAGCCACACAGAGAATGTCCGCCAGGCAGGGGATAGACAAGACTCAACTTGATATCCCAGCTTGGTATTGTGGCAACATTCAATCTAGTCTGTGCCATGTACAGTACAACTATCCTACCCAAGGCTGGTTGTTCTTAAGTATTATATTCAAAGTTATCTAATTTACTTTTCCCTTTATTAGCCACTTATAACGGAAATTATACTCCCCCTTACACCCTCCTACGATCCTCATCCCTGTTTTTTGGATGGATCCCTGTACCAAGTTCCACTGACCCAGGACTACTCTAGGACTAGCATATGGGAAATATTTCTAGTAGGGAGTAAGGAGAGGGACAGACAGCAACCGTGAGCGTAACTTCAGTACAGTGTTGTAACTAATTTATGTAAAATGTGTTGTGTTTAAAGCCCACCATTTACTGATATAATTTCCTTTTAATTCTACAATTAGATCAGCAATTCTTTACTTTTAAAGCAGGAGTTAAAAGCTAGACAACGATCTCCTCTTTGAATGTACGGTAATTAGCCTACAGTGTACGACTTCCATGTGTCTTGCATTACAGAAAAAATAGAAGAATGCTGCCATGCAGATGTTGTAATGATCACTGTTTTACATTTAGAGATTTCATGGCTTATTTTACAGAGTAGTAAACAGATTTAAAGGGAAAACGTGTTCAGATGGATTTTCCTGTATTTTTCTTTACAAATATACAGGGTTATTCAATAAACGTTCTTTCCGTTAAAAATGGTGCTAATTTTGCCCCAACCAATCAGATGTTAGATTTTGAAATGTTAAATAAGATCTGATTGGTTGGGGCAAAATTAGCACCATTTTTAACGTGAAGAACTTTTATTGAATCTCCCTGATATTGTTTAGTTCCTTCATAGTTAAAGGAGAATTAAGATATATAGATATACCTGAACAAATTCTGTAATTCATAACTAAGACAAAGCTGTTTGTTTCCCCTCTCAAATCAGCAGCATCAACAGAAATGATCTGTTTTTTTTGCAGGTTTTGAGCTTTTCCTAATTTCTGCAGCCCTCCTGACAACATGTGTCCTGGACAGTTCTAAATAGTTGCACATGCTCAGTTCTCTAGACCCGTGGCCTTCCCCTTTCCAGGACTGATTTAGGCTATGTTCACACAAGACATTTTTTTAACATCGCATTTGTGATTTCGTGCAATTCTCTGCTGCGTTAACGTACAACGCATGTCATTATTTTCATTGTCAACGCTGTGTGTTAACCGACCAATCTGCTGCATGCAGTGTATTACATGCAATGCACTATATTGCAGCTGAATAGGGCGAACGGGCCATTCATTAATATGTGCAAAGCGTTTTGGTGTGATATTACCGCACCAAAACGCGCTATAGTGTGAACGAAGCCTAAGCTGTCCACAACCAATCATAACTTACTAAAAAGAATGGCTGCAGAAATTGAGAAATGCCAAAAACCTGTAGATCACAACGCTGCAGATTTGAAACAATTTGCTAGTTAGGGATGATAGTATCTATTCAGGCTTTTAAAAAATATTTTAACTTTAATTCTTTTTAATTCTTTAATTGCTGAGTTACCCTTTAAATTTAGAAATATTAAGAACACCCCTAGTGGCTGTAAAGAGATTGCACTGTTCAAATATTTTCCTGGTGGATTCCCAAGTCAAGACATAGATATATCATGTTTTCTAACCATTGTCATGCCAGGACTATGTATGCGCTGTCTCTTACATCCCTATTACAGAATATGACCATTAATTCCATGGTGTCCAGCGCAGAGTAAGAGCCTTTCAATGAGTTAGAAATCTTCCTCTGGATTTTAAATAAACATCCTCCTCATTTTTGCAGTCGTCATCCAACTGAGCCTTATTTCTACACATACGGATACGCTGAGCTGTTAGTACAAGGATGAGAACATTGGCTCTTTGGCATCCTCCCAAATTACTAACAACATGGCTCCAGTGGGGGGGGGGGGGTATTTTTGTATTTTTAAACTTGGATCTAGTGAATGGAACGTATGACTGAGAGAGATGATATAAACAGGGAAATATTTGGGAGAGCAATGTCACGCACCACAATGGTTTTGAAACATGTAATCAGTACAAGACATTCCTAGGCTATGTGTCATGTGATACCTTTTGTAGCCCAACGTGGTTGACTGTTACAGAATAGCTCAGACCATACAGATGCTTGCAGCATTGCCTTCCCCTTGTGTGTGTGTGTATGTGTGTGTTGGGAGATCAGAGGGAAATTTCAAATCCCACAAATCAGTCAAATGCCCATCGGGTAACCTGGCACCTTGTTCATTCCTCCACGTTTAAAAAAGGAACATTTTTTTTTTTGACTCATAGACTGGTGGTCACATGTTTAGTCCTAAATTCAGCAATTACTATTAATATTTATATAAACGCAGCTCTTGGCAGGGGGTTTAAAGGTCTTTAGGCAGCTGGTGTTATTATGGCTGCAGTGGTTAAAGGGGGAGCAAATTCTGCATTTTACAAAACCCGCTATAATTTTAACCCTTAAAATGCTGAAACTATTTTATAATGTTATTATGAGAAATAAGAGGGAAAAGGCAGGAAAGATAAAGATTGTTCCCAGTTTGTTAGAATGTTAAAGGAGTCCATACACGCGCCAATCCCAATCCTATGATCACGTCATTCTACGATCGGAATTGGTCTGATAAAAAGTTTTCTGCTTGTTCGATAGACTGGAAAATCGGACGATTGTACGATAACGCATTATTACTGGGATTGGTGTGTTATGCAATATCAAACAATTTACGGATTTTATTTATCAGACCAATCGTACGATTGTACATCGGTAGGCCCCTTTAGTCCCGAGGGATCTGACAGAATTGCTAATAATTGGCTCCCTGTTTGGCCCTGAAAACAAATAATCCCAATGCGGTAATTACTAAGCCGTCTTTCTAGATTGCTCTTGTCACCTTAAAGGGACAGTTCAGTGGAAATTATCAACCTTTGTTAAATTGTTAGTTAGTGTAATGCCTTCTTAGTTATTCTACATATTCTCTCCCATTTTGGAAAATCAGTTGATTTCATACCCTTTGCTGGTTCCTGCTGTTGACATTAGTGAGCTGAAATTTTAGGTTCTAACTAGCGTTCTTCTTCCCAGAATGCACCACATCCTTGGAATGTTCCTAACAGTAATTCCTACTTATTGGCTGTTGGATGGGTCAAAGATGCTCAGATCTCTACTGAGCAACTGAATCAACCCAGGGACTGGGTCAAGGGCAAGACCATAACTGTCTCTACTGGGGGTCCTGCAAACAGGAAGTCAGTATTTCGGTTGCATTTATTTATACACAGACAAAATGCTGAATGGACAGATTAAGGTCATTGGGATGAAAAAATACTGCTCTGAAAGGTACATGTATTTGCACTGAACTTCCCCTTTAAATAACTTTGGGGTGTTTGTGACCCCTCAGACATTGCTCCTTATTCAGTATGGAGGGGTTGATCATTGTAGTTTATTTGTAGACAGACCTTAAGATCTTTCAAGTAAAAAAAGACAAACTGTGGCTGTAAATAATTAACTGGCAGCTTTGAATGAAAAGTAACTACGGAGGTGTAATAGATTTCCCTAGGTGAGAAGTAAAATATTATTAAACAGAACATTTGTAGAAAATATTAATTAAACTTCTTTTTCATCAAGCAGCTGTTTCTACAGTCTGTGTATTAATTGGATTTGTCGCTATTTCTTAGCTGTCCACTGCTAACCTCTATAGCTCATTTACTCATTCGGGTTTGCTAATCAGGGCACTCCCCCATACTTCGCAGTGTTCCATGATTGACAGATTGGACATGGAAAGGTGCCTTGCCCCAACTTCCCCCAACCCACCTCTGCCAGGATTATTTGATTCCCTGCATCTTCTTTTCCAAGTATCATCTAATCGGGGGGCAAGGCATTTAGATATGGGCCTCAAATACAGGACATTTGAGAAGTATTCGGGAATGTTTAATTTTGCAAATCCTAATAGCTTGTATAGTATAGTATAGTATAGTATTTGAGGTTGAATAAAGACATACGTCCATCCAGTTCAACCCATCTAGCAATATCCTCATTTCCTGCCTAACTGTTGATCCAGAGGAAGGCAAAAAACCCCCACCAAATTTATGAAGGGGGAAAAAATTCCTTCCTGACTCCAAGTGGCAATCGGAAATTTCCCTGGATCAACTCTACTTTATGTATCAATACCAGTAACTTGCAACATTCCTGCCATAACAACGTCCACTGGAAGACAGTTCCATAGCTTTACCGTTCTCACAGTGAAAAACCCTTTCCGAGCTTGAAGCCTAAACCTTTTTTCTTCAAGTCTTAAGGGATGTCCTCGTGTCCTTTGACATGTTCTATTGGTGAACAATGCCCAAGATAGTTTATTGTATGGCCTGTTAATGTATTTATACACAGTAATCATATCCCCATGCAAGCGCCTTTTCTCCAGCGTACATAATTGTAACTTTTCCAGTCTCTCTTCATATTCAAGCTCCCCCAATCCCCTTATTAATTTAGTTGCCCTTCTCTGAACCCTTTCCATTTCAAAGATATCCTTTTTGTACACAGGATTCCAAAATTGCACTGCATATTCCAAATGAGGCTTTACCAATGCTTTGTAAAGAGGGAGAATTACATTTTCCTCCCTTGAATCCATACCTCTCTTTATACAAGACAATACCATGCTGGCTCTGGCTGTTGCCGCCTGGCACTGCTTGCTACCTTTAAGTTTGTTATCCACCAAAACTCCAAGATGCCTTTCCAACAGGGATTCACTTAACACAGATCCATTTATAGTATAAGTAGCACAAGGATTTTTAAGTCCAAAATGCATCACCTTACATTTATCAACATTGAATTTCATCTGCCACTTAGCAGCCCAATGTGACAATCTATCTAGATCCCCTTGCAACGATTGCACATCCTCTGAAGTTTTTAATGGTCGACAAAGTTTTGTGTCATCAGCAAACACAGAAACCTTGCTGACAATACCCACTTCCAAATCATTAATAAATAGATTAAATAGAAGCGGCTCCAGCACAGAACCCTGTGGCACCCCACTTAGCAATTTAGTCCATAATGATGAAGCCCCATTAAAAACTACTCTCTGCATCCTATTCATTAACCAATTTTCTATCCATGTACAAATGTGACTCTCCAGACCAACAGACCTCAGCTTATACATTATTCGCCTATGGGGGACTGTATCAAAAGCCTTTGCAAAAGCCAAGTAAACTACATCTACTGCTATGCCAGAGTCTAAATTTCTACTTACTTCCTCATAAAAGCCAAGCAAGTTAGTTTGACAAGATCTATTCCTCCTAAATCCATGCTGGTTACTACTTATAATGTCAGTCCTTGAAACATACTCTATGACATGTTCCCTTATTAAACTTTCCAGGATCTTTCCCACCACTGAAATTAAACTTACAGGCCTGTAATTACCTGGCTGTGAAAGACTACCCTTTTTGAATATTGGAATAACATCAGCCTTTTTCCAATCCAGAGGCACACCACCGGACATGAGGGAATCAGCAAAAATAAGAAACAATGGCCTAGATAAAACTGAACTTAACTCCCTAAGTACCCGAGAATGTATTTTATCCGGTCCAGGAGATTTATTAATATTAACCTTCTTTAGTTCTTTCTGTACCATATCCTCGGTTAACCAAAGTGCACTTAAATCTTTTATACCATTATTGCTACTATACGATATGATATCTGTACTTGGATCTTCTATAGTGTATACAGAGGGAAAAAAATTATTCAAGACATTTGCTTTATCGCCATCCTCCGTAACTAACGTATCCCCATTAATTAATGGTGCCACATTCTCAGTCCTCAAATTTTTAGGCTTAGTGATGCTTTGTTCAGCTATCCTAACTTCATTATTTATTTTAGCTAGTTTGACTGCTTTCTTACACTCCTTGTTACAGTTTTTATAATCCCTAAAGGCCCTTTCCCTTCCCTCTGCCTTAAAGGTTTTAAATGCCATTTTCTTCCTTTCCATTTGCCTCTTTACATCAGAATTCAGCCACATGGGCGCGGATTTATTTTTTTTACATTTATTTCCCAAGGGTTTAAATATAGATGTGAACTGGCTTAAAATCCCCTTGAACACAGTCCACTTCTGTTCAGTACCTTTACCTGATAATACGTTATCCCAGTTGACATTCTGAAGACCTGCTTTTAACCTGTGAAAATTTGCTTTCCTGAAATTAAATGTCTTTGTTAACCCAGCGCACTTTTCCTTTCGATAACAAAGTCCAAATGCCACTATTTCATGGTCACTATTCCCTAAGCCTCCAGTTACCTTTATATCTATAATGCGCTCCACAATGTTAGATATTACCAGATCCAACAGAGCTCCTTTTCTAGTAGGAACCTCAACCACCTGTAAGAGAAAATTCAGGAACTCAAATTCAGGAACTCATCGCCTTTTTCTGTGATGGCAGTTCCACCACACCAATCAATGTCAGGGTAATTGAAGTCCCCCATAATGAGCACACTCCCCAAACTTGCAGCCCTTGCCAACTGCATATGAAGTTGACTCACCTCCTCTCTGCTAGCATTTGGCGGCTTATAGCAGACGCCAACAATGACATTACCCCCTTTCCTGTTGCCTAATTCCACCCATATTGCCTCCACTTTATCATCCATTCACCAGTTATCTCTTCTTTTAAATTTGGCTTCAATTCTTTTTTAACATACTCCTCCCCCTTTCCTTTTTTTCTGTCCTGCCTAAACAAGGCATATCCTTCTATATTTACAGCCCAGTCGTGAGAACTGTTCAACCACGTTTCTGCTATACCTATTACATCATACTTTTCATTCAATGCCATCATTTCCAATTCACCCATTTTGTCAGCCAGGCTTCTCGCATTTGGCTTAGCACGTGGCTGCTGTAGTATTTCTGAAAACACTACCCTGGAGGTCCTTGCTTTTATCTTGGCCCCTAGCTCTCGGAAATCATGTTTAAGGACCTCATCCCCTCCTCTAACTTTGTCATTGGCACCAATGTGAACCAAGACCGCCGGGTCACACCCGGCCCCACCCAATAATCTGTCTACACGATCCACCACATGCTGACACCCAGGCACCAGGCAGGCAACACACAGTTCAGCATGTAGGGTCTTGGCGACAGATTACCCTATCTACCTTCCTTATAATGGAGTCCCCTACCACTACCACCTGCCTTGCATTCCTGACCCTTCGTTCCTCCTCCCTTGTATCAGAGATGGCAGTCCTCTTGGTGCTCAAGGGACTAGCCCCCTCCATACACGCTAATTCCAAGGTGTCCTCCTCCACTTCATTACCTAAGGCGGCAAATCTGTTGGGATGGACAATCTGGGAAGAAGCGCCCCTACTCTTCCGTCCCCCACTTCCCCTAGTAACCCTAACAAAACTACCTCCTCCCTCAACCTTTCCTGTCCCTCTTCCACCCACCTCTATACTGGCCCCAGCCAGTGCCTGCTGACCCCCCAGTTCTGCCAATCCCTGCAATGTGGCCCAGAACTATACAGGATAGATTAGAAGATATAATGTGTATATAAATGACATGATTATTAGGGTAAATTTGAATGTCTCACCCCCATATCCTCTAGTCTGTAAGCTCTTTGGGCAGGGTCCTCTCTCCTATTATATCACGGTATTGCTGTAAGAAACTCATCACTCTGTGTACTTATATTATGTATTACCTGTGTATGTAATATGTATGACTTTGCTTAATATGTATTACCCTGTATGTAATATATGAGTATGTAATTGTAAAGCGCTACAGAAGATGTTGGCGCTATATAAATCCATAATAATAATAATGTAATGAACATAATGGGGACGGCTTATGGATGAAAATATATCATGTTATCATAACGGAATGGGTGACAGTTAGAGCAACCTAACATGACTGCCCAGTCACTTTGCTGCAATCAAGTTTTTGGCGATGAGCCGTGATTTACCGGCATGTCCCATTGTCATTTCACGCTGATTAATTACAGCAGATATTTCTGTCCGACCAATCAAAATACAGAAATATCAGTTAGTCAGCCAGAAATATCTGCTCGTGTGTACCTAGCCTAACTGGGAAGGCTGGTCAAATTTCACAGAATTCTCCAAATGCAGAGCTCAGAGCTTCGTGAAAATCCCTATGGTTGCCAAGATATTATATTTAATATTTTTTATGTCTTGTACCTGTCTGTCCCCTTAACCTTGTATTCCACATCATCTGCTAGTGTCTGTAATTTTATCTCCTGGTCCCATGGCATGGAGATCCTATTATTCGGTGAAGTGGAACCTGTTGCAGCTGAAACGGATTACAGATGATAAAAAGAAAAGTTCCGTAACATTTATAGATCAGAAGAGAGAAATAATCTTCAGGAGCTTGGTGGAATGTTCCATTCGTGTGTTGGGTGGGGTGGTGAAGGGATTACCTTTTCCAAATAGAAAAATCAATTGTAAATAAAGAATGCATTTGAAAAAGGTCTTTTTATAATGAAGCTGGAACACATTTCTGGCTGCTGATTAAAATGATCAATTGCCTTTGTTAAGTTACCCACACACGGGCATATAAAATTTTTCGCCGGGCCCAGTCTTCTTTTTTCTGATAAACTGTCAAGCGGTCGATCAGATAAACAGACACTGTTATAACTATATTAAGTGATTTGATCGAGGGGCTTAAGTAAATCTCTGACAATAGATAGATAATCAGGGTCAAGTCAGTCACTCCCCAAAGTGGAAGTAAAACTGGGTACACAGATGATAGACTGTGTACCCAGTGTGTAAGATGTGGTTACGCAAGGACCTGATCGATACACTAAAGAGAATGTCCATGAGAATATCCATGAATGTCAATGAATATGTTATGCAGCGACTCTTTAAACCTAGTTCGTTTAGCTTTCTTTAAATCTGCCTCCAGCAAGAGCTCTCATACTTACAAGCTCCACAATCCACCGCCGCAGCTCTGCACTTCCGGGTAAGGCAGTCAGTCTCAGTCATGACAGTGACGTCATGGCCAATCACTGACTGCTATTCCCGGATGAGCCTCCACTGCGGCTGCTCAGGAACAGAAAATGAACACAGCAGCGGCAGTGGAGAGGGAGTGCAGAGACAGGAAGCATTGTATTGAAGTATGGTTTCTCATGCTGGGAGCAGATTTAAAAAGTGTAACCTAAATGAACTCTAGGTTTGGGGGGGGGGGCTGCATAGCAGACTCATTTTTTTGCAGAGGGATGGACAGTCCCTTAAAGTATAAGGAAGATCATTTGGGTTTGCCACACACCCTAGCTATGGTGACCAGTTCCCTATTCTACAGTGCACCAAGTATACCACCACAGAGGGACATTTCAGCAAGTACCATTTGTTCAGAAGGCTGACAGTGTGCGTTTGTCAGCCTCGGAATGAACGTTTTCCTGGTACACACACTGCCATTGAAACCAATGGATTTGCCCCTGTATCGCTACTGTGTTTACCCAGTTTAACCAGGATTGTTGCAGTAAGAGATCTTTACACGGATGTATCCTTTATTAGGAATTAGCAGGTGATAAATCTGTTTATGAAGGTTTAGATTCATCCAGGTCATGGTATATCTGTGGTTTCTCATTAGATCAGCTTGACTTGAAGTTTAAATTCTTGAAGATGTTTGGCCAGTGATTGAGAGAGCCAGTCAGCTGTCTAGCCAATCAGGAACTAAAATTCAAATCCAGATAAGTGGATATAAAGGAATACCACAGATACTAGTTAAAAAGGACGCAGTAGTGTAAAATAAAATCCGGTTGTGACCGCCACAGTGTTGTCATTGCCGCACTTTTATAATACGGACCAAAGAATTTTAATCAACAATTTCAAAGTGAAAATGTAAAAACACCTTATACAGTGATCTCCAGCACTTATACCCATTCCATTGTATCTGTATGTTACCCACCTAACTAGATTGTAAGCTCCAGGGGGCAGGGACCTCCATTCCTCTTGTGGCAAAGCTCTAGCACTTCTATTTATATGTTATATATTTATGTATTGAACTATCTATGTATTTATCCCCCTTGTATGACTTTATTGTATTTTGTTCCTGTACAGCGCTGCGTCCCCAAGTGGTGCTATATAAATAAACTATACATACATCCATACATAGAGTAAGTATAAGTATACTGTGTGTGTGGGGGGGGGGGGGGGTATAAATAAAAACATTATTAATTGTTGATTTGTTCTGTCAAATGGAGTGAATATGAATAAACCATTTAAATCCACTGTAGCCTCCCCCACCCACCCCTTCTCCTAGGCTGGTAAGCAGAGATGCTAAGAGCTATTAGTGTGACCTAGAAGCTCTATTACAGTCAGCACAGACTGTTTGACGGGGTAGGTGGAATTCTGAGTGTTTATAGGTTAGGGACACCCAGATATTTGGGAAATGTCAATGAGACATGAGATGTATGGACTATTCCTGTCAGGACTATGTAGAAATGCGAGACCGAAATACCCCCCCAGGAATTGAGTACACACAGAACTATGAATCCCCCTGCTTTTACCCACATGTGTTTATACTTAAAAGCCAAACAAAAAATAATTATAACATGTAAGATGTACTTAGCCTGGACAAGACTCGTCTGCTGCTGTTGTGTCTCTGGTTTCGAGCACGCACAAAAGCAGAAGAGGCAGCTTGGGAAACGTACGTCAGCCATTGGCTGTGATGTCATTGTTGTGGCTTTGACTGATGGCTATACCCAGAAGCAGCAGAACAGAAGAGGAAGTGCCAGCGAGGGATATGGGTCTGTAAGTCCTTTCAGGAACATCTTTGGAATTGGTAGGTGTAATGAAAAATGGGATTTGGGGGCCCGGCTGATTAACATATATATAAATGATGTTCTAGGCACAATCATGTGTCTTTTGGCCTATGAGCCACATAGGTGGAGGTCGGGAATTAGGGGAGTTTTACAGGGCATAGCTAGAGATCACAGGGCCCCATAGCAAGATTTAAGATAGGACCCCCATATAAAAATCAGTTTAACCTAACCCTGGTCAAACTGCAGCATGGTTTTTTAAAGGGCATGTCCACCCTCCTAACAAAAAAAAACTGCCAGTTTACTTCCTTTGGAAGCCTGCATGGGTGCAAACTTCCAATATACTTCCCACTTCCAAAGGAAGTAAACTGGCAGCTAGAAACAAAAGCTAGAAGTCGCACTCCAAATGAACAGGAATTTATTAAAAAAACAATCACCAACACAACGTTCCGGGGGTATAGGTTACCTTCAGGTGATGAAGAGGGGGGTCTATATCCCCGAAATGTTGTTTTGATGATTGGTTTTTGAATAAATTCACGTTCATTTGGAGAGCGACTTCTAGCTTTAGTTTCTAGAAACCATGGAGATAATAGGACATTTATCTTACCAGTCACCAACACTACAGCACGGGGTCTCACTGTCTAGAATGTCACAGATGTATGACAAGAAGGAGCAATTAAAGTTAAACACCAAGTCCATCTTAGAGCACTGTCATCTGGATTTCTCCATAAATTGCTTCGGACCCCAGTTTTACAACATCTATTACATGGCCTTCTGCCTAGGTAGTCACATGAGCAAGTCCCATGAACCTCACTTGGACTGGTCTTAGTCGTTTCCCATCTGCACTGAGACAGTTCCTTGTGTAGGACCTGGAGCTGTAGATTCTGTAAGCTTGAGTATGTTGACTTACAGGAGACACTGTTATAGGGCAGGGTTAGCATGTATCTCTCTTAATAATTATGGGTGCCTCTGTGATGAGGTTTGATTTTTGCCACTGGGCTACTATGACAACTCATTAAAACCCGATTAAAGGCTATTTCTATTGCTAGTTGTATGGCTAGTCACATTCTGTGTATTTATAATTACTGACCCAACCATGACATCAATCTAATCTCAATTCAACACATTTTATCCTTTGGATTTTGTCCCCACATAACCCATTGAGAAGAACGAATTTAGAGATCTTGTCTTCGTACTCCCACATCATGACATTATCTAATGCGTTTGCTTGCCTTCAAGGTCAAAAAGACACAATATTTTCTTTGGCACCTTAGCATCTCTGTACAATATGAAACAGAACATTAACTCCTGGTGGTTAAACTCGTCCAAGTTCAATCCCCAAGATAAACTATTCACTGGGAGTAAATTTTACCCTTTTTTTGCTGGAATTAAAGCATTAATAGTATTAAAATAGGTACATTAGCTGCAGTCCAATAACCTGAAGCAACCAATTAGAAGTTAGAATTGTGTACAGTTGTGAGGCTGAGACACCAATCAGATTTATTTATTGCTGCAGGTTATCATACTAGGGCAGATTCTGCTATGTCATGCCATAACATTCTAATGAATATTGAAGATGATTACTTGCATAAATCCATAGTGAAAAATAATGGACATCAATTGATTGTATTGTATAAAAAATCTACAGAATGATTCCTGTGTGTAGATAATATACAGTAATGCTGACAGACAGCTATACAACTACCTACTGGTAGTGGCGTATCTGCCGGGCCTGCTACGGCAGGGGCCCCCCGGGGACTAAGAGGGCCACGATCACCTGTTTTTAAACTGCATAACCATCTGTTTAACTGGATACATTATTGAGACAAACAAAAAAATGCTGCTTCTCACTAGCAGCTCAATTAACAATGTAATAAACAATCTATGGTATATTTTATGTAACAAACTGTGTAACAATCTATAAACATTGTATGTAACAGTCTATGGGCTCAAGGAGAAGTTGAACAGCAGACTGCACTGAGCAGGCAGAAATTAGATTCAGGCACAGCAGTGGATGTGGTATACTTAGATTTTGCTAAAGCTTTTGATACTGTGCCACATAGGCGACTAATGGATAAACTGAGGGCTGCTGGCCTTAAAAAAATGTACATGGATAGAGAATTGGTTGTTAAATCGCATGATCTGCGTACATAAAGAAGTGTTCAACGGAGCTACATCTATGAGGGCTAAAGTTCTAAGTGGAGTGCCTCAGGGTTTTGTATCAGGGCCATTTAATTAATCTGTTTATAAATGACTTAGAAGGGGTCATTGAGACCAAGGTCTCTATGTTTGCTGATGGCACTAAACTACACAGAGATTAAGAAACTTCAAATGATGTGCAAGTGCTGCAAGCAGACCTAGATAGATTATTAAAATGGGCAGCAGAATGGCAGATGAGATTCAATGTTGATAAATGTGGTGATGCATTTGGGATTTAATAATCCCTGTGCCAACTACACCATAAATAACTCTGTGTTAAAGGGCATGTCCACCCCCAAAACTATAAATTAACCCACTACTGGCCCCAAAACTAATATAGTTGTTGGGGTTGGGGGAGGGAGCCCCACAGTACTCCAAAAATAATAAAAGGGGTGGACATGCCCTTTAAGTAAATCTGTAATGGAAAAAGATTTGGGGGTTCTGGTAGATAACAGACTTAGCTGTCTTGTATAAAGAGGGGAATAGATTCAAGAGAGAAAAATATTATTCTCCCTCTTTACAAGGCACTGGTAAGGCCTCATTTGGAATATTTGGTGCATGTATATAAAAGGGACATCTTGGAAATGAAAAGGGTTCAGAGAAGGGCAACTAAAATAATAAGGGGAATGGAGGGGCTTGACTATGCGGGTAGATTAGGGCTGTTTACACTGCATGGGTATATGATCACCTTATAAAAATATGCAGTATTTGTGTTCTTCCCAGAGTCTTATAGCAAGGTGTTCTGCACCACTAGTTTAGGTGTGTACAAAGCCATTGTGTGTTAATCCAGCCAGACATATACCTAAATTTGTAAATGCGTGAAGCTGTTGTTAATCAATGGTGTCTCCCTCATGGAGTCTGCATGATTACAACATACAAGTGAAAGGGAAAATGGGCATCCCATAACTCTGTGTAGGAGTGAGGGAGTCTGACTTCCTGCTAATGCCAAACAATGAACCAGCAGTAAATCAGCAGCTGTGAGTAGCAGTGACAGAGCAGGTCAAAGGCAGCGGCTACTTTAGTTGCTGATAGATAGATGGATATGATAGATAGATAGATAGATAGATAGATAGACAGACAGACAGACAGACAGATAGATAGATAGATAGATAGATAGATAGATAGATAGATATGATAGACAGACAAAGAAAAAGAGATAGCTAGACAGACAGATATATAGATAGATAGATAGATAGATAGATAGATAGATAGATAGATAGATAGATAGATAGATAGATAGATAGATAGATAGATAGATAGATAGACAGACAGACAGACAGACAGACAGATAGACAGGCAGACAGATAGATAGACAGACAGAGAAAAAGGGAGAAAGATAGACAGACAGACAGAAAGATAGATAGACAGACAGAGAAAAAGAGAGATAGATAGAATATATAAGAGAGAGAGAAGAGAGACAGACAGAGAAAGACAGAGGAGAGAGAGATAGACAAAAAGCAGACAGATAGATAGACAGACAGACAGAAGATAGAAGATAGATAGATAGATAGATAGATAGATAGATAGATAGACAGACAGAGAAAAAGATATATATAGATAGATAGATAGATAGATAGATAGATAGATAGATAGATAGATAGATAGATAGATAGATAGACAGACAGACAGACAGATAGACAGATAGATAGATAGCTAGGCAGAGAGAGAAAAAGATAGATAGAGAGACAGATATATAGATAGGGAGAGAGAGACACACAGATAGAGATAGACAGAGAGAGAGAGATAGACAGACAGACAGACAAATAGATAGAGATAGATAGATAGAAAGATAGATAGATAGATAGAAGATAGATAGATAGATAGATAGATAGATAGATAGATAGATAGATAGATAATAGATAGTCAGACAGACAGATAGATAGAGATATATAGATAGACAGACAGATGACATCAGGGCGGATTTACCATTAGGCACAGTAGGTACACGCCTAGGTGCGCCTGAGGTTGAAAATGGCGGCTGTCAATCTCCTCCCACCAATCAAACCAATCTATTTTCTTCCCCAAAAAAAAAAAAAGAGAAAATTGATGTGGTTTAGGGGTGTGGTCTGTGTGTTAGGGGTGGGGCTAAGGGCACCAGGCTCTTTGGGCCTACAGGCTCCTGAGGTGTAAATCCAGCCCTGACAGATATATAGATAGATAGAGATAGAGATACGAGACAAACAGGGTTATTCAATAAAAGTCTTATCGTTTAAAATGCTGCTAATTTTGCCCCAACCAATCAGATGTTAGCTTTCAGGTGTTAAATAAAATTGATTGGTGTGGCAAAATTAGCACAATTCTAAACGATAAGAACTTTTATTGAATAACCCTGTATGTATTTCTATGTATAATAACATATAATAATAATACATATAATAATAACATAAATAATAACACATAGTATATTACATCATAATAATAATACACTAATATATTATCTATAATATAATACATAGAATAATACTATCTATATAAAATAAAATAGATATTATATTCTGTTTTATTTTTTTAGACAGTATTATTCTATCTATAATAATCATAGAATAATACTATCTATAATAATACATAGAATAATTCTATCTATATTAATAATACATAGAATAATTCTGTCTATAATAATAATACATAGAATAATACTATCTATAATATTAATACATGTAATAATACTATCTATATAATAATACAGAGAATAATAATAATACATAGAATAATACTATCTATAATAATATATAGAATAATACATCTTATATAATATATAGAATAATACTATCTATAATAATAATACAGCTAATAATTTATCTATAATAATAATACATAGAATAATACATCTATAATAATAATAATAATAGATAGTATTATTCTGTTTTATTTTATAGACAGTATTATTCTATCTATAATAATACATAGAATAATACTATCTATAATAATAATACCTAGAATAATAATATTATAATAATACATAGAATAATACTATTATAATAATAATACATAGAATAATTATATCTATAATAATAATACATAGAAAATTCGTCAAATATACATAGAATAATACTATCTATAATATTAATACAGGAAAATACTATCATAATAATAATACAGAGAATAATAATAATAATAATAATACATAGAATAATACTATCTATAATAATATATAGAATAATACTATCTATAATAATATATAGAATAATACTATCTATAATAAAAATACATAGAATAATACTATCTATAATAATACATAGAATAATACTATCAATAATAATACAGAGAATAATACTATCTATAATAATAATACAGAGAATAATACTATCTATAATAATACATAGAATAATACTATCTATAATAATAATACAGAGAATAATATTATCTATAATAATAATAATAATAATAATAATAATAATAATAATAATGCATAGAATAATACTATCTATAATAATACATAGAATAATACTATCTATAAAATAATAGAATAATACTATCTATAATAATACATAGAATATACTATCTATAATAATATAAATATACTATTATATAATAAATAATACACAGAATAATACTATCTATAATAATAAATAGAATAATACTATCTATAATAATAAAATACTACATAGAATAATACTATCTATAAAATCATAGAATAATACTATCTATAATAATAATATAATAATACATAGAATAATACTATCTATAATAATACATAGAATAATACTGTCTATAATAATAATAATACATAGAATAATACTATCTATAATAATACACAGAATAATACTATCTATAAAAATAATAATATACAGAATAATACTATCTATAATAATACATAGAATAATACTATCTATAATAATACATAGAATAATACTATCTATAATAATAATAATACATAGAAAATATATCTATATAATAAAATAGAATAATACTATCATAATAATACAAATAATACTATATAATAATACATAGAATAATACTATATAATATACATAGAAAATACTATCTATAATAATACATAGAATAATACTATCTTATAATATAATAATTACATAGAATAATACTATCTTAAATAATAATACATAGAATAATACTGTGTATATTTTCGTTCTAGGAGATATATAATATAAGCAATATAAATGGAAATATCCTACATGATCTCACAATGTACATAAATAGTTAACTGTAATTTTATCAATTTATGAGAAAGCCACAGAGGAATCTGTCTATGGCTGATTAGGTGGGTTCATTTTCCAGTGAGTCACCATCATTTTCCCTTTCCCTTATATAACCCAGTGCAATAAATTATCTAAATAATCTTCTTTGTTGTCACAATAAACAATTTTTAGCTTAAAATTATATTTTTTAAAAAAATGTTTTTGCTAGTTGATTTATTTATTTATTTTTGTTTTATTTAGTATAAACTAGGATGTTTTATTTTCAGCTGGACAAATCCTGGCCAGGTCTTAGTAGTTTCACAGTGAAACCTCGTGGAGTGGGAGCTGCTGGGCCATTAATTAGCATTAAAAAAAACTCACTGCACTGTCACCAATGGGGCAAGTGAATGTGTAATTGTATTGAGCCAATAAAATTTGCTGTTACTGTATGAAGCCAGTAGACTCACTGTACTGCATTGAGCCAGTAGATTGCGCTGTCACTGTATGGAGCCAGTAGAACTGCACTGTCACTGTATGAGCCAGTAGACTGTGCTGTCACTGTATGGAGCCAGTAGACTGTGTGTCACGGTTGAGCCATAAACTGTGCTGTAACTGTATTGAACCAGTAGAGTGACGGCTGTCACTGCATGGAGCCAGTAGACTTTGCAGTCACTTTATGGAACCAGTAGACTGTGCTGTCAGTATAGGTCCAGAAGACTGTGCTGTCACTGTATGGAGCTAGTAGACTGTGCTGTACTATTGGGGCCCATAGAACTTTGCAGTCACCCTAGGGGCTAGTAGTCTGTGCTATCACTGAATGTGGCCAGAAGACTGTGCTGTCACTCTATGGAGCCACTAGAGTGTGCTGTAACTGTAAAGAGTCAGGTGACTGTGCTGCCACTGTATGGGACCAGTAGAGTCCCTGTATGGGACCAGTAGAGTTACTGTAGGGGGCCAGTAGACTATGCTGTCTCTGTATGGGATAGTAGACTGCACTCTCACTGTATGGGATCAGTAGAATAGACTGTCACTGTATGTGCTAGTAGACTGTGCTCTCACTTATGGGGCTGGTAGTCTTTGCTGTCACTATATGGGACCAGTAAACTGTGATGTCACTAAATGGGCCTGTAGACCAAGCTGTCACTGTATGGAACCAGTAGAGAACTGTATGGGCACAGTGACTGTGCTGTCACTATGGGGCCTGTAGACTATGCTGTCAATGTTGGGGCCAGTAGACTTTGCTGTCACTGTATGGGGCCAGTAGACTGGGCTTTCGCCGAATGGGCCTAGTAGACTATACTGTCACGTATAGAACAAGTAGAGTCAATGTATGGGACCAGTAGACTGTGCTATCACTGTAGCCATCAAGGGCGTAACTACCAGGGGGAGCAACTGCAAGGGGCCCAAGTGCCAAGGGGGCCCATCTTCTTATTTTTCCTACAACTGTATAGCCTCCTTCCAGAAAACCATGGATGAACCCTGTATAGGGGCAGTCAATTGTGCTTTCACTGTATGGAGCCAGTAGACTGTGCTGTCACTGTATGGGGCCAGTATACGTTGACACTGTATGGGGCCAAGACTGTGCTGTCACTGATGTGGGCCAGTAGACTGTGCTGTCACTGTATGGGGCCAGTAGACTGTACTGTCACTGATTGGGGCCAGTAGACTGTTGTCATTATATGGGACCACTAGACTTTTTGATATCACTGTTGGGGAACAGAAGCTGTGTGCTGTTACTTTATGTAAGTATTTGAGGAATCTGTATGTCTATCTATCAATATCCCTGTTTGGTGTCTATTAATCTATCACACTGTGTGTCTGTCAGCAATACAATATAATGATATAGGTGGTGCAGTACAACTATTTAGACCCAATATTTTCAGGAATGTGAATAAGAAGAATAGCAATTGCACAATGGGGGCTGTGTGAGTTCCACTGTGGAACATTATTAGGCAATCTGATCTGATTAGCTGAGAACACTCTGCCACCATAATGCAAACCACTATACAGATGCAGGGCCTGTGCACAGTTTGAATGGGCACAATGGGATTTTTCCGAGAATACCGGTACCAAGTTATTATAAGGTAAGGGCCATGTGTTGACAAACAAATGTGTAACATGTATATTAAACTTGTGTTCTAGTTTAAAGGGCATATCCACCCCCTAATCAAAAATATGCCCCAGTGTTGACCCTAAGTTTAAAAACCTTACCTTACATTCCTGCTCCTTATGGTTCTCCTGCAGCCCATGTCCAAAGTCCAGGAAACTGAAGAGTAGTGGCTGTCTTCCTGTCCAATGGTCTCTGCCTCCTGTGTTGTTGCCTTCGGGAGGAATGCTGACATGCGCAGGGGAGCCCCCCCCCCCTCCCTCCCTCCCTCCAGATCCCATCTGGCTTCCCTTCTACCTAGAGAAAACCCTTTTAATATAATCTTCCTCTGGCTTGCCCACCCCAACCCCTGTGTTAAAACAAGTATAAATCAGTATTAGTAAAACATACCCACAGCACGCACACAGAAGCGCATCCCCCTCCACCGTGGTACGTAACGTGAGTCCCCCCCGCGTGCTGATACATCCTGGTCCACGGGCAGGTCCAGCCACCTGCCTAATTAGCTTATAGCAGAGGGGATGGGCAAGCCAGAGGAACATTATGTTAAAAGTTATATTTTTGGGTGGACATGCCCTTAAGGAAAGGATTAAAGATGTGAGAATGCAGAGGCAGACATTGTAATAGCCCAGGCTATTTTACTCTGTCCCATATTACTGTTTTCCATTAACAGCAGTTATAAATTGAAAGGATTTATGAGTCCAGACCTTACTGTAATGGAGAGGCAGCTGTCAGTGTGGAAGTGAAACATAAAATATAAAAACTGAATATTACTATGTTCTGGAACCAATTGTAAAATTCCAGGAGCAGAGCAATGTGATCTGAGTCTCTAGCAATGGGTTCCTAAAGGTGAACATACATTAGGCCGATTTTATGTACAATCCAACATACAATCCGACATTTCCATTGATTGGCCAAAAAGTTTATATTTTCTGATTTTATTATGTAACATCAGATCGGGAAAGTCGTTTTTTAAAGTCGATTGATAGATGATTGTAGTGTTTTATGAAGTTCCGATTTAATGTAATGTAACCTCACAATAGACGACATTCGACTTTAATCACAAAACAAATTGAATGTCGTACAATATGTATGTACATCTTAATTCAATAAAATTGGGCATCTGTCTATCAAAGTATCGGTCGTTTATGATCATAATTACAATCGTAATAGTGTATGGCCACCTTTAGACTGAACAGCCTGTAATCAGGACAGTCTAGTGTAGCTCCATTTGGATGCTGCGGTTTTGTGTCATGTGACATACCTTTACTCCACTACTTTTTTAAATGTAGACACATTAAACTCGTTGCTAAAATATTTTTGTTTATTCTTTAAGAAGTTTTGCTAAAGCATATTGTTTCCTGACTTATAAAACTGTGCTGACTGTAAATGATTGTATTGGTACTTAACATCTAGCCAGAGATATACCTGTAAATCAAACCTTCATGACTTCTAATCCCTCCTTGTACCTAAGCCACTGGCTCAGACATGCTCATTGTGCTTTATAAAAGGAGAGGAAGTTCCCTATGAGATATTGTGTCTCTCATGAGAGGAGAGGGAAATGAGAGTGAGTGTGCGGGTGAGTGTCAGATGTCTAAATTATGACATTGCCTGGGCCCCATTCATTATAAATCCCACTATAATGAGTTTAGTAGAAGTAGAATTGTTGGCAGACACAATCCAATGAGCGGGCTAATCAGCGAACAACGGCCAACGAACGCATACACGCTGCTCGGCCACTCATTCATTGGGGATTGTGAGGGTGCGTTGCCTTGTACGAACCATAAGTTAGTAAAATAATAATAACTAACTTCAGATGAAAGAAACAGTCCCCAGATCTAGAACTGGAATGACAACAATAAAGATTATTTTTATGTTCACCCCAACACTTTACAGTTTACTTTAATTATAAAACTACATATCCCAGCAGTCCTTTTCTGACATGGGCAGTAATCCAAACCACTGTTTTCATGTAATGAAATACATTTGTTTTATTCTATAAGAAGAATGAATGGATTCCATGTAGAGAGCCAGGATCACTTATCATCAGCCCAACTCGCTTCCACGTGTTGTACCAAGAATCTGGTTGTATTATGCTCATTAAAGTCCTTGATGACATAATTAAACAGACTACATGATGTAAAACAGAAAGACATATTGGGTCTAAAAATAATTACTAAGCCCTCCCCTATCCCCCATGCCCATTAACACTATGCTTTCCGTCCATCTAAATATGTACAAATAATGTACGGAATGAATGATTACCACACGTGGTACAATGAGGTATTCCCTGCTTACTTTATAAGGATATTAAAGGTCCCTGAAGAATTATTTTATTATTACATAAAAGGGAAGTGGAATAAAGAGAAGAGCATTGACCTAATGTTATATGATGCCCCCCCCCCCCCCCAGCTCTCTAGTCTGATACTGGAAAAGTTATTGATCACCTCAATGAGGGTCCACCCACAGCCCCATTGATAGTTATGTTAAGGAACCCCAAACCCACAGACTGTGATACTTACCTTTGCTCCTATGATCCATAAATATTAGAGCTTTTGGGCTACTGTTTACTCTGTATATTTACTGTAACCGTAAGAAAGCAGAGGGGATAACAGAGAAAACCAACGTTTGCAAAGATCTAATGTACAAACTGAACCCTTGCCTGACACTTTACTTAGACAATTGTGGACAGCTGACCTAGGAGATAGACCATTCAGGGAATCATTAAGTTGGGGGGAAGGGGGGCAAGTTTTTTATTTGTTTGTAAAGTTTGACCCCCCTGAAGTAAACCTAGTGTAAAGTAGCTTATACAACAGAGACTGTCAGATGTCAGAATTCCTCGTTCATAAAGTATTTGGTTCTGGGAGGTAAAACCTATAAAATAGGAAACCATGTTTTCTTTTTGTCTATATTTTGCCACTTAACGATCACATTTGTTTGGGCCCAAGCAAACACACCACTGGATGTATGGACAGCTTTTAACCAATCAGAAGTCACATCCTTTTGAGTGATATTGCTGACAAAAGCACTTGTGCAAAAAAAAGTGACTTTTATATTAGAACAAAGTATTTAAATAAACTCAAAGACATAATGTCTTATAATTTGTCCATATGAAATCATAGTATGAATGTATATGTTTATTTATATAGCGTCACTTGGGGACCAGCGCTGTACAATCTAGAATACAAAAAGCAGTACAAGGGGGACAATAAATAGATACATACATATATAATAAATAAATAATATAATATATAAGTGAGTATGTGCATTATGAACTGTACAAGTGTTTCAAACATGTAACAAGAGGAAAGAGGTCCCTGCCCCTTAGAGCTTACAATCTAATTAGGTGGGATACATACAGATATAGGAAAGGGTGGAAGTGCATTGTAATAACTGGTGCAGTGTAAAACAGCCCTATACTGTGCTGGGCTCAGAAGAGATAGGATGAGAGGTTAGATTTTACTTCTTTATTGAGGTTTCTTGACATAGAGAGAGGGGAATAGAATTCCAGAGGACGGAGCCACAATAGAGAAAGGTTTAAGGTGAGAGGAGGCAGTGTGAGTGGGGGGTCTGATAAGAGATGGTTCTGTGATGAGTGAGGGTAGGGCTGGGACATATGGGGACACAAGGGAAGAGGGCAGGAAATAGTACCCACTGAATCTTAAAAATGTAAATTTCTGACCAGCCTGTTCCACCATATCAATTAGGCTGAGGCCTTACTATGCCAGACGGCACATCTTGTGAAAGGCGCACGTGCATCAATAATGTGTGTACCTAGCTTAAAAGATGTACTACAGCCCTACAGAGCCCTAAATGTAATTACAGTTCGTATAGAGTTCTGCTGCTCCCCCATAATGTCCATATCTATCATAACCCATTCATGTACCCCAACATATATCATAATCTATTCATGTACCCTAAAATATCATTACCCATTCATGTACCCCAACATATCTATCATTAACCCATTCATGTACCCTGATAATTATCTTAACCCATTCATGTCCCGATATATCTATCATTAACCCATTTATGTACACAATTTTCTATCATTAACCCATCATGTACCCCAATATATATCTATAATGAACCCATTCGTGTACCCCAACATATCTATCATTAACCCATTCATGTACCCCAACATATCTATCATTAACCCATTCATGTACCCCAATATATCTATAATTAACCCATTTATGTACCCCGAGTCCCCGACATATTTATCATTAACCCATTCAGTACCCTAACATAGCTATTGTTAACCCATTCATGTACCAACAGATCTATCATTAACCCATTCATTGTACCCCAACATATTTATCATTAATCCATTCATGTACCTGATATATCTATCATTAACCCATTCATGTACCCTGATATATCTATTATTAACCCATTCATGTCCCAACAATCTATCATTAACCATTCATTGTACCCCAACATATTTATCATTAATCCATCATCCATAATTATCATACCCATTCATGTACCCTGATATATCTATCATTAACCCATTCATGTACCCCAACATATCTATTAATATACCCATTCATGTTCCCCAATATATATCTAATGAACCATTCATGTACCCCAACAGATCTATCATTAACCCATTCTTGTACCCCAACAGATCTATCATTAACCCATTCATGTACCCCAACAGATCTATCATTAACCCATTCATGTACTTCAACAGGTCTATCATTAACCCATTCATGTACCCCAACAGATCTATTATTAACCTATTCATGTACCCCAAACAGATCTATCATAACCATTCATGTACCCCAACAGATTTATCATTAACCCATTCATTCACCACAACAATCTATCTTAATCCATTCATATACCCCAATATATATCTATAATGAACCCATTCGTTACCCCAACGATGATCATTAAACCTTTATGTACCCAACAGATCTATCATTAGCCCATTCATGTACCCTGTATATCTATCATTAACCCATTCATGTACCCCAACAGATCTATCATTAGCCCATTCATATACCCTGTTATATTATCATAACCCATTCATGTACCCGATATATCTATCATTAACCCACATGTAACCCAACATATCTATCATTAACCCATTCATGTACCCTGATTATTTATCATAACCCATCGTACCCGATATATCAATTAACCATTCGAGTACCCCAACATATCTATCATTAACCAATTCATGTACCCTGATATATCTATCATTAACCCATTCAAGTACCCCGAATGTCTATCATTAACCCATTTATGTACCCGATAATCTATCATTATCCATTCATTACCCCAATATGTCTATCATTAACCCATTCGTGTACCCCAACAGATCTATCATTAACCCATTTATGTACCCCAACAGATCTAGCATTAACCTATCATGTACCCAACAGATCAATCATAACCCATTAATGTACCCCAACAGATCTATCATTAACCCATTCATTCACCCCAACATATCTATCTTTTATCCATTCATGTACCCCAATATTATATATAATGAACCCATTCGTGTACCCAACAGATCATCATTAGCCCATTCATGTACCCTGATATATCTATCATTAACCATCCTGTACCCAAACAGATCTATCATTAACCCATTCATGTACCCCAAAATATCATTAACCCATTCATGTTACCCCAACATATCTATATTAACCCATTCTGTACCCTGATATATTTATCATTACCCATTCATGTACCCAATATAGCGATCATTAACCCATTCATGTACCCCAACATATCTATCATTAACCCATTCATTCACCACAACATATCTATCTTTAATCCTTATATACCCCAATATATATCTAATGAACCCATGTGTTACCCCAACATATCTATCATTAACCCTTCATGTACCCCAACATATCTATCATTAACCCATTCATGTACCCCAAAATCTAAATTAACCCATTTATGTACCCCGAGTCCCCGACATATTTATCATTAACATTCATGTACCCTAACATAGCTTTGTTAACCCATTCATGTACCCAACATATCTATCATTAACCCATTCATGTTCCCCAATATTATCATATCATTAACCCATTTATGTACCCCAACAGATCTATCATTAGCCCATTCATGTACCGTTATATCTATCATTAACCCATTCATGTACCCAACAGATCTATCATTACCCATTCATATACCCTGTTATATCTATCATTAACCCATCATGTACCCGATATATCTATCATTAACCCATTCATGTACCCCAACATATCTATACATTAACCCATCATGTACCCTGATATTTTATCATTAACCCATTCATGTACCCGATATATCTATCATTAACCCATTCGAGTACCCCAACATATCATCATTAACCAATTCATGTACCTGATAATATCTATCATAACCCCATCATGTACCCCGATATTTCTATCATTAAACCATTTATGTACCGATAATCTATCATTATCCCATTCATGTACCCCAATATGTCTATCATTAACCCATTCGTGTACCCCAACAGATCTATCATTAAACCCATTTATGTACCCCACAGATCTAGCATTAACCTATTCATGTACCCCAACAGATCAATCATTAACCCATTAATGTACCCCAACAGATCTATCATTAACCCATTCATTCACCCCAACATATCTATCTTTAATCCATTCATGTACCCCAATATATATCTATAATGAACCCATTCTGTACCCCACAGATCTATCATTAGCCCATTCATGTACCCTGATAATTCTATCATAACCCATTCCGTACCCCAAAAGATCTATCATTAACCATTCATGTACCCCAAAATATCATTAACCCATCATGTACCCCAACATATCTATCATTAACCCATCATGTACCCTGAGATAATTTATCATTAACCCATTCATGTACCCAATATAGCGATCATAACCCATTCATGTACCCAACATATCTTCATTAACCCATTCATGTACCCTGATATATATCATTAACCCCTTCATGTACCCCGATATGTCTATCATTAACCCATATGTACCCGATATATCTATTCATTAACCATTTATGTACCGTATATCTATCATAACCCATTCATGTCCCCAATATATCTATCATTAACCCATTTATACCGATATATCTAGCATTACCATGTCATGACCCGAATATCTATCATTAACCCATTCATGTACACCAAGATATATCTATCATTAACCCATTCAGTACCCCGATATATCTATCATTAAACCCATTTATGTTGACCCGATATATCTATCATTAACCCATTCAGTACCCCAATAATCTATCATTAACCCATTTATGTACCCGAATATCTATCATTACCATTCATGTACCCTATAATCTATTAACCCATCATGTACCCGATTATCTATCATTAACCCATTCATGTACCCGATATATCTATCTAACCCATTGATGTCCCTGAATATCTATCATTACCCATTTATGTACCCGATATATCTATTATTAACCCATTCATGTACCCGATATATCTATCATTAACCCATTCATGTACCCGATATGTCTAATCATTAACCCATCAAGTACCCCGATATATCTATCATTAAACCATTATGTACCCGTATATTCTATCATAACCCATTCAAGCACCCTGTAATATTTCATGAACCCATTATGTACCCAATATATCTATCATTAACCCAAAACGACGAACCGCCCAACCACCTATCCGTTTACCGGAAAAACAACTCCAAGCAACGACAGGCGGGAAACAGATCAGATCCGGGGGTTTAGTGAAAAAAACTATATATACACAATTAATTATAATTAATCTCATATACTCGCCGCCACCACATTCCGATAAAAACAGCGGAATGACTGTTTGTCAACATACTATGGGATTATCAGCACCCCTACTTCTAACAACCTGTAAGAAAATTGGTTATTCACCCCTAATATTCTATACACAGTTATACAGTATATAAGGGATAATGCGCCCCTTACGTGTAATATAAGGCTTTTATGCCACCGAGGAGTTCCCTGACCATATAAAAGCACGAGGCCATAGGCCGGGTGCGTTTATATAGGTCAGGAACTCCGAGGTGATAATAGCCTTATATTACACTGTAAGGGGCGAATTATTTCCTAAGTTTTTATTTATAAATAAGTACAGTGATAATACTTTAAATAAGTACCAGTGAAAAAAATGTTAACATTTTAACTATTAGTTTTAATTTACTTAGATAGATTTTATGTTATATGTTTCATTGTTCAAAATGTTAATAGTAATTTAGTCAGAATCAGGTGTTTGGTTTTAGGTTTATTTCACTTGTTTTTAGGCTTTATGTTTACCGTTTGTTAATTTTGGTTATTCCGTTTTGTTCGCGCCTCTTTTTTGTTTGCATAATGCTGGTGGTTAGTATTGATTTCCTCATGTGCCATAATGGACGGTAATGCACATGCGCGCCAGTCTTTCTGTGCCGTGTATACACGGCTTATCCGTTCCTGTCCAGCTCTTGGATTTGGATTTTGTGAAATGTTCGATTCCGGGTTGGCTGGATAAGAGGTAGGACAATGATTTATTTGATATTAAGGAACGGAGAGCTGCAGTGGCACTAATAATTGAACTAATCACTCAGTTGACATCACTGAGTGATTTCAATAAGGATTCTCGCCACTGCAGCTCTCCATTGAAATACAGAGACTTGTGTAATATATCTATATACACTAAACAATACTCTCTATAGTAGCGTACTTCGAAGACAACAGGTTTGTTGGGATATAACTCGAATAGGACAATAGCCTAAAAGAGTCCATATAAAAAGTCCAAATAATAGTTCCTGCGGTAAGCAATACGGTCGTCCTGTTGGCTAGATGTTATGTGTATATGTTATGACGAACTGCTGGGCTGGAGACCCAATTCCACTTTTATCCTTTGTCTGTCAGAAAATGGGAGTGGTCTGGTCCCTAGAGGGGGTGGACTTGGTTCTGGTTTGGAGGGAATTTTAAATATCCAATTCCCCTCCAGTCCATAATCTGTGAACCATAATGTCACATTCAAATAACATCATGATGGTCCATAACTAATTTTTACCCACAGAACAAGACCAAATATACACCTTGGTGGATTGTAGGCCTAGCAAGGATAATATCCCAAATTTGTCTCGGGCTATGATATTGTGTCAGGATCTATAAATGTAGAATTAATTACTGGATCATTGGGGGTATTATGAAAAACCTGAAATAATTCTACATCCTGAATTATTAAGGAATATGAATTACCTTTGATCTGCCATTTGGTTTCTGCTCAATTCTCTACTAGGCGATTCCCTGTGTGCTGGTGCCTGCAGCTGTGACAGTGTATATATATTACAGGACTTACACACCTGCCCCTTTGAAGTCAGACCTCTTGCTAGGTCAGCTAATTTAACACAAAATGGAATGCGCTATGGGAACGCAAAGCAGGGCTTACAAGTTAACTGAATTAACCCTGTGATTACCCATGACAGGGAAACAATGTGGAGATGCCATACTGCTGGACAATGCCAATAGGGACAATAAGTTAAAATTAGGAGTGCAATTTCAGACTTGTCTATGGCGTTTTACATTGCACACCTGTTCATCACACCCCGTATATCTATCATTAACCCATTGATGTACCGATATATATATCATTAACACATTCATGTACCCTGATATGTCTATCATGAGCCCATTCAGTACCCTGATATATCTGATCATTAACCCATTATGTACTCAAAATCTATCATTAACGCATTCATGTACCGATATATCATCATTAAACCCATTCATGTACCCCCGATATATCATCATTAACCCCTTCATGTACCGGATATATCTATCATTAACCCATTCATGTACCCGATATATCTATCATTACCCATATTTTTACCCGATATATCTATCATTAACCCATTGATTTACCCTATATATCTTCATTAAACCCATGATGTACCCAATATATCTATCATTAACCCATGATGTACCCGATATATCTATTTAACCCATTCATGTACCCGATATTATCATTAACCATTATGTACCCGATATAATCATCATTACCCATTATGTACCCATATCTTCAGTTTACCATTTACCATATTCATTACCATTCATGTACCCCATAATCGACATTAACCCATTGATGTACCCGATATATCTATCATTAACCCATTCATGTACCCGATTATCTATCATTAACCTATTCATGTACCCGATATATATATCATAAACCAGTCATCGTTACTCCGGATATCTATCATTAACCCATTCATGTACCCGATATATATCATCATAACCCATTCATGTACCCGATATATCTATCATAACCCATTTTACATTGGGAAGATAAGAAACTAATAATTAGTTGAAGAACTTTTATTATTTACATTTTACTGAAATTACTCAATGTTAAAAGGCTCATACATGACCATTGCTTTTACCTGCAGAGCAACATCCTCCAACATCGTCCCCTATGAAAAGTATTAATAGCAGTAATGTGCACTGTATTGCCTGTTTTAAGGCAGTTCCATCTGCAATTAGAAATGTTGATTTTCTGAATGAAATGCTGTTCAATAGCAAATGTAATCCAATAGTTCTACTGTCGTGTACTGTGATTTATTTAGCCTCTCTGCACTAAGGCTGAAGGTGACACTACAGCGTGTGTTTTCCTGCACGCTGCCATCCACGTAATGTTACACAACCGGAGGCATGCGGACTCTGAAATGGATTGCAGCGCATGTTAGTTATGGCCATTGACTGTACTGTGCTTGCATTTGTCAGGTGCAAACGGATACAAATCGCGATCGGAAGGCGTTGAGAGACAAGGTGGCCTAGTCCTTTAATTACAAGTTTAAAACATTTTGAAAGTTGGTTTGATTGTTGTTTAAATTTGATCATTAGCATTTTTCCTCAATATGGCCGTTCATATGATTGAAAACTAAACTCCCAGCATTACCTGTGTGCTGTATGCAGGGCCAAAGTTGAATCCCTGCCCTATAGAAACAATAAAGTAAGTTCTATTTCGGTTTCTTGACAGTTCCGGGTAACCTAATAAAGATATCCTAACCCCGACAGAATGAGAATAGAAATCCATCAACAGCGCTATACGTTTCAATAGTAGATCACAAAAGGGGAGCCTTCACAGCAGACACGAACGGCAGAGGGTTATTAATAATTTAGGAGCCATCTGAATATTTTATGGGGCCAGTAATTTAATTACATATTTGAAACTTAACCATTTCTCCCAGAAGCGGCAAACATTGACCATGACCCTAAGATTTAATGGGCACCAAAGACAAGTTTAGAACCTCCAAAAAAATGGGGGTGTCCTCAGATTGGCTGGTTCCCAGAATCTCGACTCTCCAATGGTGACACGAGAATGTTCGGTTTGCAGACACTAATCTGGAACAAGAGCTCCTTTGTGAGTCAGTTTGGGACTTCTTGAGATTTTATTTTTTTTGAAAGAGCTCTCCCTTAGGTACTAGTGGAAACTGTGGTTTGTTCTCCCCTTTGTTCCGGTTGCAATCCCCCTACAAAGACACAGTGAAAGCGGCATTTGGCATCTTGTTGCTTACTACATAAGGTTTGTGATGTGAAAAATACACAGAGGACCGGGGGGGGGGTTTGACTGGTTGTTTTACAAAGAAGGTCCTATTTTAAGAATCGTTGACGCTTTTTACTACAGTATGTAATAATTATAGTATAAATACACGGATGTTTAAGTGTACGGCAATGAACAGACATTTAATTGAATCTATTCTGATAAATACATTTATTTATTATTGTGTTTATTGTTGCCATGAAACAGAAGGTAGGGTGGTGAGAGTGTATCAGTAGGTGTGTGTACCGTGTCTGTGTGGTGTTCAAAGGTTTATTTTCGGCTGGTTGTGAAGATAATCAATGCAACCTTCGTAGGCCCCATAGAATATTATCTCACACTGGCATTCATTATAAACAGGATTTTTAGTATACACATGTGATCCATGAATGAAAGCCTCCAACCACGTCAAGGTAAACCACCCGTCTAACCCCATAGGATCCTAACTTAAGGGCTAGGCCACACTAACCTGATTTTCTTGCGTTTGTAATGTGATTTCAAATATAACGGAAACGCAAAAATTCCGTGATTTCGATGCGCATGTGATTGGCATCGGGGACCATTTGGTAACGCATGGATTAAAAATTTTTGCCCAATCGCACCATGTTTCCATTTGTTTCCAAAATAGCGAAATTGCAACCAAAGTGGCACATGCACCAGAATCACACACGCAATCGTGATATGCGCGCTTCCGTGCAGTGTGACCTCAGCCTTTATCTTTTTCATTAATTACGATAGCAAACATTTCTCATACTTCGTCCTGGATCAATGTAGCAGGCTTTCTCCACTTCCCCCATCCATGGCTTTTTATGTAAGGGAAGAGGCCATCCATCCAGTGCTTTTATATAGCCCCTCCCATTTAAGGTCATGTTGGGGGTGCTATTACCACATGGAAGCTTGGCCATGCTTCCAAATGAATACATACAGTAGAAGGACTGTGGAAGCACTCATTTAGCTATGTGACACACAAGTGATAAAGGAGGAGACGGAGTGAGCCGACTCGTAGGTGGCTGTGAGGTGAGACGCAACCACGTTTGGTGCGTCTCCGAAACTTGGAGCGACCTCTTTACTTCACAAGTGATAAAGCCATGATACAACGATATTGGGCTTTTTCAGTATGTGTGTAGCGCTTCCCGAACGAGCGTGCGGCCGCTGAACGTTCTCCCGTCGGCTGGGCAGTCGTTCGGGAAAAACTGAAAAAAACTACAGAGAGTGTGTCACAAGTCAAATAACCTTTCTGTTTCATGGCAACCAGCCTAAATCATCAAAATTTTAGTTTATAGAGTGAGTCGGATGTGGTTGAGGGAAACACACAGTCCCGAACGTTCTCACTATGCTGTGATATGCTGGTATAGGGAGAACGCTCGGGAATCTGGTATCCTGATTTTGAAAAATGACAGACAGGTCTCTTCTGTGTTACCTAGCTTAGGATAATTTCAATCACATTTTGCGGAAGTGCTACGATTTGGTCAAACATATATAAAACAAAGAAAAAGATCAATCAATGCACATTCTGGGCCCATACAATATCATATATCTGCACATCAAAGGGGTTTTATCAACAAAGAGGCTGTCTGTATGCCAGTGTGCAGAAGTATGATAATTATAGAGCCCAGGAATGTCCATATTATCTTTTCTTTGTATAAAGTGCGCCGTTACACCACGATGAGATATTTCGGTCCAATCGACCATAGTTCAGTGTATCGGTCGATCGGACCGAAATTATCGAACCTAATGCGGCCATGTCGGACGAAAGGACAATCGGACATGGGGAAAACCTCCATAGAGGACGCACGATCAGTCGCGGTAACTGTAGGACGCGCTGCTTTTGCTGCGACTGACAGTCCTCCTCCTCGCCGACCGGTCGAAGGATCGAACGGTTGGTCGGTCAGGAGGAACAATCGATAGGTGTGTACCTAGTTTAATATTTGACCGAATCAGTAGCCAAAATGTGATTGAAATTTATCCTACGGAGTGCTTCCACAGTCCCCTTCTATTGTAGTGTTGTGAGTTGTGGTTTTAGGAAGTATGTTTTTGTGTTTTCACACTAAAACTAAAGTTGTGATTAGGCCATGGTGCCATGAAACAGAAGGTTATGTTGACTTGTGACTAAACTCTCTGTATTTACAAACAGCAGATGACAGGAGGGAATACTGGGGCATTGTAGTTTGCAAAACACCTGGAGGACCACAGGCAAACATTCATGCTATAAACTAAATATCAACTTTATTACCTATATAATAAACCTAAGTGCTGCGTCCTTGCCTCTGTGTGTGTGTTCCTCGGCTTCTGCACATGCAGGGACCTATGCCTGTGTGCACACGGAACCCAACACTGCCAAAAGTTCTCCCTGGACACAGGGCACATTTCTACCATCTTAGTGCTTCTTAGTGTGATCAGATCGCAAGTGTGTGGCCTAGCCCTCAAAGAGTATTGGCTTAACACTTTCAGTGCAGTAACTTTTCCAGAGTGTTGCCATTAAAGGGTATGTCCCCCCCATCTGCAGGGAATTGCTATAGACTTCGTGCTTTCTTTGCATGGAGTCAAGTTAGGAGTGGCTCGACTGGCATACACTCTCATGGTTGGCTAAGGCGTAATGCCTTAGCCAATCATAGGAGCAGATGCCAGTCGAGCAACCTCCTGCTTGACTTCCGGCCACAGAAAAGGCACGAACTACGCAGAAGGCAGTGGGGGACAAAGGATCTGGTAAGTACAATTGGGGGAGGCAGTGCGTGTTGTAAACCTTGCGATGGTCGGGGTTTATAGCAATTCCCTGCAGCTAACAAATTTGGGTATGGACATACCCTTTAACACTTCAGTGCCAGCATTTACCAGAGTTTTGCCATTAACACTTCAGTGCCAGCAGAGTATTACCTTAACCCTTCCAGCTGCCAGCATTGACATGATATACAGTATGTACATGCTTTCCATGTCTCCTCATTGAATTGTTCACTCCTCACCAACTCTTAAGTTACTAATTGGAGAGTTGGGTGGAAGGAAGGAAGATAAGGATCTCATGGCGTGCTAGTCACAGGGTCAATGTTTAAAGTCTTCAGCAGCTTTTACCGTGGATTTGAGAACTGTTCCCTCAGTACTATTAGCTGAGCTCATCCTCCCCCTCCTTCCTTCACCTTCAGTTCATTTGTAACATTGTATCCAAGTAGAGGGAGCTGAGTTCAGGGTTCTACTCACTACAATGTTACACATTACGCACAGAACAAGGAGAACAGTTCTAACACAGCAAGTAAGGGGACAGACACTGGGTTCCCTGGTTTAACATAGGTGCCCTGGCCTTTGCCTAGGTGCCTATGCCTAAAAAAGGCCCTTCCTGGCACACACTATTTCCTTCCCCCAAGGTGGCCCGAACAGGACTGTTACTTAGCGTGCCAGCTGGCAACATTGTCACGCAGCTCTATATTGAAAAGCAAAGAAGCATCTGAGAGAGGGGGGTTCCCTCGGCTTTGTGCATGCACGGACCTTCAGTGGCCCCGAACCAGACATCAGTAACCTGGAACCGACTGGCACCTTTGTCACTTAGCCTTGTGCTGAAAAGCAAAGAAGCATCTGAGAGAGAGGGGAGTGTGTGTGTCTGTCTGCATGCATGTTGTGTATCTGAATACATGTGTGCATGTGTATATGCATGCCATATGTGTTAGTCTGTCTGCAGCAGTGTGGTATGTGGTCCATGTGTGTGTCTTTCTGCATGCATGTGTGTCTAAGTTACCTTAAAGTACGGTACCATTAAATGTAAGGGGAGGTCGTAGGTGTGTGTTGGGGGTGATATATTGCTTTATGGATGACCATTAAAACCAACTTTTTTCTGATGATTGATCAAAATTTGTGTTTTACATATAGTACCTTTTAAAGGGTAACTGTGGTCCAAAATTACTTTAGGTAATTAAACGGAATTGCTTCCTGGGGATGTTTGCAATTTACTTATTATTATTTTAGATTAGTTTTGAAGATATTTTACATTTTTATGAGTGATATGGTTTCAGCATCACCAGATCCCTGCACTCCTGCTCTGAACAAGTGTGACAGTCCCTCTCCCTGGTTCTCCTCCTCGGGGCCCCCATGGCCCTCCCTTCAGACCCCTGGGCCTTTCCCCTTGCAGCCTCTGTGGCCCCTCCACTCATGTGCTTGGTGGCCCGCCTCATGGGTCATGTGAGTCCCTCCACTTTTGGGCCACGTGGCCATCCCCTTGCAGCCTTCTGTGGCCCTCCCACTCGTGGGCTCCGTGGGCCCGTCCCCACTCATGGCCCCATGGCCCCTCGCAGGCCTGTAGCCCCTCCAACTCATGGGTTACAGTGGCCCCTCCCCTTTAGACCCATCCTGGCTCTTCCCTTGCAGGCCCACTTGGGCTTTCCCTTGCAGCCTCCTTGGCCCCTCCCACTCACAGGCCCCAATGACCCCTCCCCCTTGTGGGCTCCCATTGCCCCTCCCCCACTTGCACCTCAGACCAATACCCCCCTTACAGAAAACTGTAAAAGCAGCGTTTTAGAGAGAAAGAATGAGCCATTTTTAACTTTGTTTCTTTCTTGCTATAACCGGTATAGATGTGCAATAATACACTTCAGCAAATAGTATTATTAGGAGAAGTGTAAAAAACTAAATGGGTTAGTCTCGCAATAGATTGGAAAAAGTGCTGATTCAGCCTCATCAAAACATTGCCCCTCAGACAAATGAGAGATGGCACATATCCAGACCAGCTTAGCCAGAGCAATCACTTTCACTGGGTCCTGTAACTTTTTGTAGGGTTGACATCAGCCTATTCTGCACATTTACAGGCTGCTCTACAGAAAAGAGCAAACACAGTGGTATTATTAAAAAGTGCAGTGTGACTGCTTGTCTTTAGGTCAGCTCTCCTAGAGCAGGGGCACATGAGAGGGCCAAAGGAGTGCCTCAAATGATTTTTGCCATCCTAATTACATTTTTGAAATGTCTTACTTTTAATATTATATATATAGTATTGAATTGATACATTGAATAAATTTAATATTTATTAAAATCTCAGAATACAAGATATGCTTGAAAGTGTATGAGAATTACAAAAATAGTCTAGAATTAAAAGCATAGGCGTGCCAGAACAGAAATTTGCTTTCAAGTGACAGAATGAAAGAAAAACTGAGAACCATTGTGATTAGAGGAAACCTGAAAAAACTTTATTTAAAGGCCATGTCCACCCCAAAAATTAACAATTTAAACCCACTACTGGCCCCACTGTGGAGTGTTCAAAAAACCTTACCATACTCCTCTGCTCCTTATGGTTGCCCTTGCAGTGCCATTTGAAAGTCTCAAAAATTGAAGAGTAGTAGGAGCTGTCTGTGTGTCATCGGTCCCTGCTTCTTTCTTGTCCTTGCACCCTTTTTAAACAAATATTGTCTGGAAGGTATAAGAGCCTGGGTACAACTAAGAGATGTGTTCAGACTTTAGTTCTCCTTTGAGTGTATTCCCTTTACATTGATGGTGTATATTGGAGGGGAATATTAAGCTTCTGGATTAAGAGGCGGCACTGGCACTCGAGTCTCACCTTATGACACATTGTGTATCATACCCAGCTATATACGATGTATTATATTTTTACCGAATTTACACATGATCATACACCTGGATTGCTACCTTCTGTTTTTCACATTTATGTATGTAGACTTAATGGGTATACCACCCTCCTCCAACCATAACCGCCAGGTTTAAAACTTTAAAAGTACCTAGAAACAACAGACTAACAACCTTCCTTCCCTCAGCAACTATTGCTACTTACGCAGTCGCCTCTGTGATTGTCTGAGAAGCCAATCACAGACATGGCTGCAGGTATTGGGGAGCAAGGGAATGAAGTCTGTCTGGACACTTTTTTTAAGTTGGAAACTTGGCAGTTAGGGTTGGTCCCACACTACAGTAAGAAGCAGCAGATTGTTAAACATACACACGGGGCAAATTTTAGTCTTTTGGTGGTTGTCAAGCCATTAAGGCCGAGGTCACACGAGGAGGGTCAATGCAGATCACATGACCCTCCATAAGCGGATCGCAGCCTCGTGCACGGTGTGGCCTACCCCTATAGGAGATGCAATATTGTACGCAATGTCATTTTGTCTTGGGGGGGTGGGTAAGGGTGGTTGAATGTTTCCAGGGCCTGCGCCATGTTCGGAACAGCATTGCCCGATGCAATAAAGTGATACTTGTATAATACTTTATATAGATAGATGTTGTTGCCTGCCAACATTACAGTCAGCAACAAATATTGAGGATAAAAACTTTTTATTGCATCCAGAACATCTGTTTGGTAATGTACCCGTCTGCCAACTTTTCGAGCCACAGCCCTTTCTCAAGCAACAAAACACAGACTCAACAATCTGTTGATGTAATGAACCACTTATTAGACTCTTATAAAAAAGGACATTGATAATCAAATGTAATAAAGGGGAATATGGTCTCCAAACAAGGTGAGTTTAAATGAAAGGCCAGTTTTCTACTTTAAAACGAAGCCATACCAACCACTCTCTATACGCGCTCCCACAGAGCCCACAAGATATACAGGAAATACTGACCAAGAAAGTTTAATGGTGGGCGAGGCGTGACATGTGAATTCCTAAGGCTGCTCCTGCATAGTGCCACCGGCAGAGCACAGCCTCCTGCCTCCTCAGTGTGTAAGGGGGGGGGGGGGGTTAGAGGGGGTTGTCAGAGTGGCACACAGCACCTGTGAGGGGTGGGCTTAGGCACCCGCGCAGTGGGTGGGGGAATTAGCCCGTGAGTGGGCGGGGCCAAGCACCGTGAGGGGTGGGGCATAGTGGGGCTGTAAGGAGATGGGCCAAGGGGGGCCCCCCCTGGCAATCTGGCGGACCATGGGTCCCTGAGTGGGGGGATCAGGGGGCTGCCCAAGGGGAGGGAGGGCAAGGGCAGATGTGACTGAAGGTTTCAGAGACAGGAAGCAGGAAGTGCAGAGGACATGGTGATTGTGCTGCATATCACACCACAAAAAATGGAATACTCTTCAAAAAACGTTATGAAAATAAACAATGAAAATAAATTGCAAAATTCCTCAGGAGAGAAATTACCGTACAAGTCCATTTTGGACCACGTTAGTTCCAACTTTAAGTAGGAATACTAAAACCCATTTTACACGCAGAAATCTAAAAATAGATGCCCCTAAACAACCCCATAAATTTCAATAGCAATACTGTAAAATAGCATTAACGTAATGTTACACTTGAAGATATGGATGAAAATCAAGTGATGTATGTACAGTGACTGGCCACACCCCTGATCTCCAGTTCAACTGCTCCCTGGTCAATTCTGTCCTGTAAAAATTTGGCGCTGGGTAATAGATGTGTGACACGTAAATTCGCATTACAATGTGAATAATTGGCGTGACCCACACGGTCGATCAAAATGAATACAACCCATTAGTCCCTAAAAGAGGTAGTGATGCTTTAATCAAGAGACGCAATCAGGGGTTTGAGCCTATCGCCTTTAGTGCAATTAGCTTCGTTATATTATATATAAACATAACAGGAACAACAATCCGGGAATCACCGGACTACACCAAATAAGCGACAAACTCTGTTAGAAAGTTCTTCTCCCAACAATCCATATTAATAGTGGTCTATCTTGTATATAGGCGATTTTTTCATCTGTTGCATAGCGCTTTGTTGTCACTATATAGAATTTTACATTGAAGATAGTGCACCCTCCGTTGTATGGGTTCGTTAATATCTCATTATATTTCTTATGACGGTGCACTCATCAGTACAAAAACGTTCGGGTGTCCCAACAGACCACCCGATAACTATCGACGAGGTTACATGGGCCACCCTTGTCCCAAATTTTTTTCAGCACTTTGCCCGGTCCATGGTCGTTAGACCTTTATCAAGGCTTGAAGAAGGTCCAAGACCAGGGACTGATTTAACACTACCCCGTGAGGACATTTCTATTGGCATGGACCAACTGTTACCCACAATGCCCATGTTAAATGTTATAGTTCTGCGCGCTTCGTACTTTGATATGAGTCAAGGAATCTCATGCACTTCAATCTTCCTTATAGATATTAGACTGGTGGGGTGTCTTATTGCACTATATATGTTGGATCATTAGGTTAAACCGGCCACCGCTTAGAACTGTTCGGAGGTGGCTCCATTCTATAGTGTGCCTCCAGATGTTGAAAACTACAACTCCAGCATTACTAGAGATAAAAACAGGGATGCTGGGAGATGAGTTTCTAAACATTCGGAGGCACACTGTTTTGAGAATCACCTGTATAGTCTAGTTGCTGCCTTTTACTGCAGTCCCATCAAGCATTCCAACCAGATGGAGTGCGCTATTCTCCCCTCGTGACACTTGAGGATCCACGGAATAAAACTCCACCATAGAGTTTATACAGTGCCCGGAAGAGTGTTTTGTGTACAAGCAGGCGTAGAGTGACGGCTGAGATTGGTTTCGATTTACGCGCGACCAATGAAAATGGCTAGGGTACCCGAACTCTGTCATCGTCTGGTGAGGATCCGTGTTTCCTGTATCGTAGTCACCTACCAGAGTGCGGCGCTCAATCAGCTGCTTACTACGCGCTGGGAGGAGTCACCCAGAGAAGCTGCCTGAGAGAGAAGCTTTATCGCGGGTCCCATGAAGGTAACATTCACAATTCAACGCAGCCAGCCAGCCTGCAATTGATGGTTGTCTGTGCCTTAACAGCTGGATGGCTGTAGTAAATGGTCTAAGTCTCAAATTTCTTTACCAGCCCATATTGGCCCTGACCTGGGCACCAAGCAACCTGCACGTTGGTCCGTATGCGTCAACTATAGAACAGTACCGGGATACAGAAGAGGGTATAGATAGATAGATAGATAGATAGATAGATAGATAGATAGATAGATAGACAGACAGACAGACAGACAGACAGATAGACAGGCAGACAGATAGATAGACAGACAGAGAAAAAGGGAGAAAGATAGACAGACAGACAGAAAGATAGATAGACAGACAGAGAAAAAGAGAGATAGATAGATATATATAGAGAGAGAGATAGAGAGACAGACAGAGAAAGACAGAGAGAGAGAGAGATAGACAAAAAGACAGACAGATAGATAGACAGACAGACAGATAGATAGATAGATAGATAGATAGATAGATAGATAGATAGATAGATAGACAGACAGAGAAAAAGATATATATAGATAGATAGATAGATAGATAGATAGATAGATAGATAGATAGATAGTGACCTTTTGAACTGTGTAACTGTGTTTTTAAACATGCCATACCTGGTGCGCCAACATTGAATAAGCAGAGAATACAGGTATATTTGGAAGCTTTATCTTTTGCTAGGAAAAGAATAATAAAAATGGAATATGGAAGTCCCTGATAAGACTTAGTCCCTGATAAGACTTTCAAAACTGCTTGTTACCCTGCAGTTTATATACCAATAAATTGCAGTGTAACAAAGCAGCTTTCAAAGTCTTTCAAAGTCTTTTCAAAGTGGTTCTTTGATGACTTCATGGGCTGTGGGTTGTACTAGCAACAACATGGAAGCCTTCATATTTACACAATCTATTTCTCACATATACTAAATGCAACTTACTAGAGAAGAATCTTACAATGTACAGTATAGGTGTTTTGGGGAGAAAAACTTTAACATTAGGTTTTTAAAAAATTAAGTTTAGTTCTCCTTTAACCCTTTGCATCTTGGCTCCCATTGTCTTAATTCACTTTCAGACTGAACTTTCTGATGACCTCAAGGTCACCTAGCTTTATCCTGCAGGACGGGGCTTGGGCTGTCCAGGGATGTGGATGAGAGGTATGTGGGGGAAACTGGACAGTCTGAGGCTTGTGGTGGGCCGAATTTATCAGAATTAACATGGTATTTTGGGCCAACTGATCATGCAACTCACCAATCAGTGCTGGTTTTATGACATGTTTAATTGTTTGTACAGACCATTTTTGTAGAAAAATCGGTTGCGATTGTGAGTAATCGATATAGTCAGTAATCACCCAGCCAATCATATCAAATTATGGGATGGGGTGATCGGTGGGCAGCAGTCCAATAGCTAGTGAGGTGAGTAGAGATGTAAAGTGAGTTAACTCCATGCCTCAAAGGATTTTGTTGTGCGGGGATCGATGCATGTGCTAGGCCTGCTATCGTTTCAGACCTCTACTTACTGTGCCTCCTTCTCCAGTGCTGTGTAAATCTTTGCATGCCAGTGTCCTTTAAGCCATATTGGTGACTATATGTATGCATGTCATATTTTTTTCTTGAACATATTGTTTAATTCATCAACATCGGGCCTCCAAGAGAATACAATCTAAGCTATTTATCTCACGCACACAACCTTTGTATGTATTTGTGGAGTAAACCGGGGGAAACCCAAACATGTACCTACTACCCTGTTGGGCTGTGGACCAATCAGACCCCCATGGCTCTTTTAAGTGTTAACCTCCCTTTCTAGCCATGTACCCATTACTAACAAACTCCTGGAGGTTTCCTTTCTTTCCTTAGTCACTGTATAAAATATTTCTGTCTTCTCTTACTTGTATCTAAAGCTCTGGGAGCAGATTGTCCTTTTATTGAGAGATGGGATTCTACTAAGGACAGCTCAGCAGTATATGCACCATAGAACAACAATGATGAACATTACACTCCCACACAGCCAGAAGATTACAAACAGCGTTGTCATTACCACAGAAATGGAATAAAATAAATATAATAAGCGATAAAGAGAGAGATTTGCTGAACCCTGGAAATTTATGGTGCCAATTTTTTTCCTAGGGATTTAGAAGCAAAACAAAATACTTACAATGCATTATACACTGTGAAACCACTGAATATTTCAGTAGCTTAAATCTTGGCTACCCACCACTAAATGGAAAAGGATTTAAAGGAAAACCAAAGGCAGAAACCAAATGCATGAACTTAGCCACTCAATGGTGTTAAATCACTACCTCATCTCATATCACCCAATGATTAATCTGTCTCTGTCTGGGGAGGACAAATTTGGAGGCCCAGTACACACGGGTACATTTTGACGCTATCTGTCCGACCGACGGACTGACTACCAATAAGTAGCCTGACAGTCAAAAAAAGTTTGATGCTGCCAATATTTCAAAATGCTTATCGAAGACACAAGCAGGCGAAAATTGCTGTCCGACTGAGAATAGAAGGTGGCAGTGAAAATTTCCATCAACATTTTGACCCAATCGACCAAAATATCATACTGCTTAGACACAGAGAATTTTCAGATTTTCCTTTAAAAATGTCAGATCTCAGATTGAGCTTTCTGCAAAAATTCTAAAAAATAGAAATGAAAATAATGATTTGCTGAATCTCAGTAGGGTGGAGAATGGAGAGGCAGAGGAAGATGGGACTGGATCTGTGTAGGACTAATCCTAATCTTAAGGATTAGTCCTATTAATCTGTAAGGATACCCCATGTACGTTGTGATGACATTAAGGTGCCAGAACTGCAGGTAACAAAGAAGAGCTAGCAGGCCCATGTATCCAGCAATGCCCTGTAATGCCTGGCCACTACAACTCATCAGGTCAAGGCCGGTGTTCTAGGACGGACCCAATCTTAAGGGTCAACATTCAACATTCAATCACAAAAAAGAACAGGAATGGAAATGTCTTTTTAGACATCAGGCTCGACAATTGAAAAGCAAATCTAATGTCTTGTGAATGTATGGCCAACGTTAACACATTAATCAATAACTATAGTGTTCCCTGTGTATTCTGGATCAGGGTTGAAATTCCAGCTTTAGTACAAAGATTGATCATGTAAACAGGAAACATAGAACTCCAGCTGCAAGTCAGCAATACAGGGAATGACAAGCACTTTGGGCTGATCACACCCGACAAGCTGGCTTTTCGGAATGCATGTCTTCTCAAAAATGCAGCAGCACGGAATTTGCATAGGAAACACATGATAGCATTCATACTTATAAGATCTATATGTTTCTCCCTCTTTACAAGGCACTGGTAAGGCCTTATTTGGAATATGCAGTGCAGTTTTGGAATCCCATATAGAAAAGGGACATCTTGGAAATGGAAGCAGTTCAGAGATGGGCAACTCAATTAATAAGGGGAATGGAGGGGCTTCAATGTGCAGGCAGATAGACAAGTTAGGGCTGTTTACATTGGAGAAGCGACGTTTGTGTGGGGATATGATCACCTTATACAAACTGTCCTGCTGCATGCATTCGTTATCTAGGAATTGCGCACGTTTCCGCTTTACAGGTATGAACACAAACATGATAAAACACAAACGCACAGACTGTATTTCCTGTGTATTTGCATTTTAAATTTTAAACCCAATGTAGTGTTAATGTAGCCTTTAGGCAGTCAAGGGGTTAACCCACTTTTTCGGTAACAGAGAAAACTGAAGGGTCTCTCGTTTTTTTGACTGTCTATAATTGCCATGTCAACGTCTAAGCTTTAGTGGTGGAAATCTCTGACAGGGGTTAGGCATCAGGTAGACAATCACTTCTTATATCAACTCATCAGAGGCCAAGGCAGTTCAAGGTTACAGAACAAATTCCCTTTGTGTGAGTCTGTTAGAAAGACGAGTTGCAGTGTATTACTGTTCATTCAATGTGTCTCCGTGCTCACAAGCACCGGGGAAACCACTTCGTACACACAGAACAATGAAATTCTTGCCAGACATCACAACTTCTATACTTAACCACGTCGGTTCTGCAACAAAAGGCATTCATATGGATAATGATTAGATTGTTAGCTCTTTGGTGCAGGGTACACCTTCCTCTGTTCTTTCTGAATTCCTACCAGATCCTATTTTTTTGTTAAAAGGTGTTTCAATACAATTTTTTGTACAGTAGTGGTTAGTGTCATTCTATGAAGACGATAATTTCGGCCACATCTCCCCATAAACCGAACTGATTATAATCCTACCTAAATTACTATACCAAATACAACACAGCGCCACCTGTGTACCCGACACCTCCTTCCGGAAGCTTCAGGGGCTATTAATCTCCTTTTTGTGGGAGCAGATCGAGGGTGAGTAAAGACACTGCGGAGACAAATATTCTGGCAGGTTTAGCCATGCCAAACTTGGACTGTACTTTATAGCGAGGCAGCAGAAATACTTTAAATTATGGTTATTACCTGTATCATTTGGAAGAGTTGGAACCGATATTTTCTCAGTGTATGAATCTGAGAAGCTACAACATTCTTTACACAAAAGGGGAATCCAATCCATTTGGTCAGGGAGACAACCTACCCAAGAAAGTGTCAGCCCAGATAAATGACCCAAGGTAAATTATTAGGACCTGCCCATTACTGGGGTTACCTTGAAGTGGTTGGAACTTTTATGCATAAAATTGTAACTAAAACCCCCCATGTTTTTACTGTTTGCACTAGCACAGATATTATGATATATGGGGCCCAGGAATGTGCATTGATCATCTCTTTTTTTGTTGTTGTTGTTTGCTACAACAGTCTTATCTTCCAGCCCACCCTGTCCACTTCTTAGAACACTATCCCAGGCAGAGGTACCCCACTACACACACATGCAGTGTGACAGATATAGCCTCCTCCCAGAAAATCACTGTTGATGGAGCATGGATAGGGGCCCATCATAGTTTTACTGGGGGGCCCAGTGATTCCTAGTTACGCCTCTGTACACATGCGCAAAGTTTGGAGGATGACACAAATGTTCCTATCATATGAGGGAGTCCCAGGCAACATACCCCTCTGGCACAATCCCTGTTTCCCCAACCTAGCATCCCTTCTTACTGCTGTATCTATTCTCCCAACTAGGTATCGTAACTGTGGCAGATAAGAAGGGGAAAACCCCTGTGATATGAGGCAGGCAACCGGACTTGGAATAGTAAAAACAAAATTACTTTATCGGATACATTAAAAACACAGCACCATTGAAACAGACATACCCATGGACACACTCATATAACTACGCCATACGCGTTTCGTGGAACCAATCCACTTCCTCAGGAGCCCTTTAATGCTGGGTACACACCAGCCAATATTTTTGGAAACCAACCGACCGATTCACGGCACTTTCGGTCGATCGCCCGTAAATATCGGCTGGTGTGGGGCGGGCGGCCGCATCCGACATCGATCATTCGTTTGTCCGGATCGGACGAACGAATGATCAGACATGTCGGAAAATTCTGAACGATCGTATGGGAACGCACGATCGATCGTTTGCAAATTCAGCCGGGGCCGAATTTGCTGCGACTGACTGACATTTGTCCCGGCAGAACGCTCGCTCGGGACAAAAAGTCCCTCTGTGTGTACCCAGCCTAAGATTGTAATTAAAAATCCCAAAATATCGGCCCAAAATATTGGATTTTTTTTCAGGCGATGTCCGACATTGGTCTGTTTACTCTCCTATCTGTTTACTCATCAATTTATTAACTTAACAATCGGTTTACTCACCAATCTGTTTATTAACCTATCTGATTACTTATCAATTTATTAACTTAACAATCTGTTTACTCACTAATTTGTTTTCTCACTAATCTGTTTACTCACAAATTTGTTTACATACTTATCAGTTTTTTCCACCAGTTTACTCACTTATCTGTTTACTTACCTATCTGTTTACTCATCTGTTTACTTACCTATCTGTTTACTCACAAATTTGTTTACTCATCTGTTTACTTACCTATCTGTTTATTCACAAATTTGTTTACTTACATATCAGTTTACAAACTATCTGTTTACTCTCCAATATGTTTACTCACCAATCTGTTTTTTGTTTCCACCAGTTTACTCACTTATCTGTTACTTACCTATTGTTTATCCATCTGTTTACTCATCTGTTTACTTACCTATCTGTTTACTCACAAATTTGTTCACTTACATATCAGTTTACTCAACTGTTTACAAACTATCTTGTACTCTCCAATTTGTTTACTCACCATCTGTTTTTTCCACCAGTTTACTCACTTATCTGTTTACTTACTATATGTTTTATTCAATTATCTGTTTACTATCTGTTTACACCTATCTGTTTACTTGCCTATCTGTTTACTCATCTGTTTACTCATCTGTTTACTTACCTATCTGTTTACTCCCACTCACCTTATCTGTTAATTACCATCGTTATTCACCTATCTGCTACTTATCTGTTTACTCACCTATTTGTTTAGTCGCCTATCTTTATTCTCCTATCTATTTACTCACCCATCTATTTATTCACCTGTTACTTACTATTGTTTTACTCACCAATCTATTTATTACCTGTTTACTTACCTATTTGTTTACTCACAAATCTATTTATCACCTGTTTACTCACCTTTTGTTACTTAACAATCTATTTATTCACGTGTTATACACCTATTTGTTTACTCACCAATCTATTTATTCACCTGTTTACTCACCTATTATTTACTCAACAATCTATTTATCACCTATTGTTTGCTCATCTGTTTATTCACCAATCTGTTTACTTCCTATGTTTACTGCCTATCTGTTCACACACCCATTTGTATATTTGCATATCTGTTTACTTTCTATGTGTTTACTATCTGTTTACTCATCGTTACTCATCTATCTGTTTACTTACCTCTTTAATCATCTGTGTACTCGCCTATCTGTTTAAAAGCATTTACTGAACCCATCATCGTGACTATATATATATATATATATATATAATATATATAATATATAATATATATATACACACCACACACACACACACACCACACACACACACACACACACAAAGTGTAAACTCATTTATCTTCAATAGCCCTGAATCAAAGAACTTCCCAAAACTGCAATTTATTTGCATCGAGATTACTGCATGGGATACAGTAGGCAAACTACAAGTGTAACAATGTTCTAAAAGGACTGTTAACCTTCCTTCATGCAGAATATTTATTATAACCCAAAACTGCTGATTATAACAATTTATCTTTATTTTTCTATCAATTCCTACAAAAGATAAACCCGTGGTTAATAAGAAAAAATGAAAATAAGCAGTTTTGCAAAAGAACAGTCATAAATGATGGTCGTCTGTTGGTTTTCTTTGCCATATCCATCCAACCAGATCAAAGTATTGGTGTGGGTTGGACGGGTATAAAAAAAAATTGCCAGCGTACTACCCTTTAAGCAGCATTAATTGGTTACTGGTTCTGGATGCTAAATCAGAATGATGGGTATGTCTCTGCTGTCTCGGTAAAGGTTTAATCACCTTGGGATGGAATGTTTAATATGGTTATAAATGTAACACCAGGGTAGGGGTTGGTTAAAGGTATTTTTGGGCAACTCATCTAAAAGCCATGATTGTCAACTATTTGGCACTTTGACAGCAACAGAAGGCTTATAACAGGAACTTGGACAACTCTTCCTGTTTGTGTAGGCCAGAGAAGGAAGCCAGCGATTTTATTTCACCGGTGCACTCAGAGCAGCTGTGTTCAAAATATTAAGAATCCCTGCCCCCTTCCAATGCTGTCATAGCATAAAAACCTTTTGCTTTTTGCTGACGGCCATAAATGGTGCTAAGGAATGAAACAGAACCGGCAGGCATCCTTTTGGCTACACGGTTACCTCACCTCTGAGTCAAGAGAACTATTTCAATACTGATGCATTCCATATGGAGCTTGGTTTCCAGGAATAGCTCAGTGGAATTAGAGCAAGTCTGTCAGACTGCGAGCAGAGAAAGAGATCCCTACCTATAGCAAAACAAAAGGAATAATTTGGATTGTAGATTAGCTCTTGAAAATCCTTTGCTTGCTTGCGTACCCAACAGAGGATTAGTGTACAGACAGGACAGATCGGGACTGACAAGAAAATAGGCATTGAAAAGTACATAGTAAAAAAAATCCAACAAGGTTAGAAACATTGATGTTAGCCATGAAAGATTAAGGGTCGTTTACACTACATCAGTTTGTATCCATTTTTCAAACCCAGGTGCGTTTAAAAAAATGGACATACAGTAAAACCCCATAGGATTTCTAATATCGTTCACAACTGCTGCGTTATAATCCATTCCGTTACAGTCTGTTTAAAAAACTCACTGCATGCAGCATTTCTGTCCATTTTTCATCCATTTTCTATAGAAATTATGGAATACACACTGTGAAAAATGGATACAAATGATGAAAAAAATGGATACAAAAATGACAGAAACACTGTACACATGCAGTGCGTTACGTCAGTTTCTAGTGGGAACGTTGCCTTAGACGGCCTACTCTGGAGAGTTAAAGGGCATGTCCACTGTTTTATTAAAGGGCATGTCACCCCCCCCAGACAATTTTTTCACAAAACACTTTTTTTACATTACTTACCTTGTTCTCTGGCATTCCTGAAAGAAGATCTCCATGAAACCCGCCGGTCCCTTTTCTGAATCTCTTTCAAGGCTTTACAAGCTTTTCCCAAGCTCGGGCAGCCCCCTTGTTCTGTACTGTATGGAGCTGTAATACTTAAGCTGGGCCCTTGAGGTTTTCCAGGCCATAGGCAGGTCCGCGTTTGCCGTGTGGGTAATTCAGCTTGGAGACTTCAAAATGTAATGGTCTACACGCAATCGACTAACGAAGCATGGCCATATAACCTTCATACAGACATTGACCAAAGCATTCAGTAATAAGCAAGTTGCATTAATGTTGTCGATCCCCAACTATGTGATGGGAGCTGCCATACACACACAATTGTTGGGGTCTGTCTTTTGATTTAGCCAGCACAATCGTACGTGTATATGAATCTTAAAGGGCATCCATCCACTATCAATATTTCATATTTATGATAAGCATTCTAGGGCATAGGTTTTCCAACAAAGACCAATATCCCACCATATTTATTTATTACTAAAGGATAGGCCCAAGATGTGAGCGATGCGATCTATTTTTCACATCAGATTTGCAATTGCCTTTTTGGTGGGCACCGCAAGTCATTTAAAGGGGAACTGTGTTCTCAAACTAGTTGAGTCAAATGAAATTCCAGTTTCCTACCTTAAAACAAGCCATCAACCACTCTCTAAGTGTCACAGCCCAAGGATAAAGAAATGACCAGAAAGTTAATGGGTGGGAGGCTGTCATGTGACATTCCTAAGGCTTCTCCTGCACAGTGGCCGCCGGCGAGCACAGCCTCAGACTCCTCAGTGTGTGAGGGAGTCTTCTCCTCTCTGCTGTGTGAAGGACCTGCAGCTGCAGAGAAGGTAAGGGAATCTACAGCCCTTCACTGTCACTGTGTGAAAAGGCTGTTTCCACAGAGTTTTCGTGTGTCGGGGGGGGCTCACAGCAACTGTGATTGGGCGGGGCCGGCACCCGTGAGTGGGTGGGGACACGGCACCCGTGAGTGGGCGGGGCCACATGGGTCTGTAAGGGAGTGGGCCAAGGGGGGCCTGCAACTGTAGGGACCATGGGTCCATGAGTGGGAGGGACCAGGGGGGGGTGCAAAGGGGAGGAGACACAGGGCAGATTGACTGACAGGTTTCAGAGCAGGAAGCAGGAAGTGCAGGGGACCTGGTAATGCTGCTGCCATAGCACACACAAAATGTAAATATCTTCAAAACTATGCAAAATAAACAATGAAAATAAATTGCACAAATTTTCAGGAGAGCAATTCCTATCAATTTACCTCAATTTACCTCAAGTCATTTTTTGACCACAGTTCCCCTTTAACTGGTTTAAATCGCATTTGATTTTTGGTGGGTGGTGATGCGTGATTTTGTGCTTCCGTTTTTCCAATAATAAGACAATATTTTTACTAGTAAAATGTAAAATATTCCCAGGCACACTGCTTTTCAATAATAACCAAACGTCAGGAAGCCTTCATCAGGACAAAGACAAAGTGCAAATAAAATCATCATATCTATACCCATATGTGAAAAGCCACAACCCTCATTATCATAATAAAGTGGCAATAGTTTGGTAAAGTGCAAAATCTAATAGTAAAATATTCATAACATGACTAATAACATAATCAACATATTCCATTATTAATAATACTTTTAAACATGTATCCATCATAAAGTGCCATAAATGTGAAGCTATAAATATTAAGTGCACATATTGTTACAAAAAAGTATATTAAATATAAATATAATGAAATATAAAAGCCGTCAATATAATCATAAGACTGTATCCTTAGAAAACAAACCCTTTCTTATAGACGATGTGTTTATTATGGCATGGTACTGTAAGTGAGCTACAAGACTTTATTATTTCTTAACAATGTATGTGCTAGAATTGTTTTTATCCAGAACTACATAACACTTGTATAAACTTCCCTGTATAAAAACAGCCTGCTATAGATGTACTTCCTGGTGATAAATATGCTTAAGAGTGCCTGTACCTTTTATAGACCTCCCTCTGACATTCCAGAAAAGCCAGGGACATGTGGGAATGCTGCAAGTTAAGAAGCCAGTATGTGGTCCAACGTTACTATTATTCAGTTTTTGGGTTACATCAATTGTTGGGTTAATGTTACGTCAGACTTATGATTATATACTGGGGATAATGCACCACTCACCCACCCTGCCCTCTACTGCCCTTGAAACAACCTGTCTGCACTGAATTGTCAGGGACAGCCTTGGGTGTACCGCTAACTTATTTGTTGCTAAATATCAAGTGTGGTTGGGTGCCAATGGGAACCTCAGAGGGCCACTCACACACTGCACCTTTATCCAAAGCTAGGGTCGCCACCTCCTGGGCAAATAATATGGGGCATGCAGAAGTTTAAAGGGAATCAAAGTCTCAAAACATTTCCTTCCCTTTAAATCAGCAGATGCTGTACCTGTAGGAAGAATCTAAAATTACTGTCCCCCACTAGGGATGGACTAGAACTCGAACTTGAACGGACTCGGACTTCTCGAACTATCCGGACCCGGATTTATCGGACTTTCGATGTTTCCAATGTTTTCGATTATATTATAGATATAACCTAGAATATAATAGCCATATATATTACTGATATATAGTCTGATGACGGCCCATAGGGCTGAAACACGTAGACACGTAGAGTGTTTCAGTAACTTTGGAGATTTTTATACAAACCCTGGTCTCCCATGTCAAAAGCAGTGCCTTTAACCAGTACACTATCCAACCCTCGAATGTACCGTTGCTAATAAACTAATAATATAATAACCATACAATACCCTAGTAATATACAACCATATATTGCCATATAATAACCTAGTAATATATTAACCAATAATGTAGTGGCTGGTAGTGTAGTGGTTAAAGGCACCGCCTTTGACATGGGAGACTAGGGTTTGAATCGTGGTAGGGACAGTTATACAAATGTTCGGATTATTATTATACACTAGTTATATAATAACCTAGTATATAACCATATGATAACCTAGAATATAATACCAATATAATATTACTAGGGTATTATAAAATCCAAACATTTGATAAATGCTCTAGCCAGGATTCAAACCCTTGTCAAAGGCGTGCCTTTAACCAGTACACTATCTAGCCACTACTTATATCTTATTATATTACTAGGTTATCATATATTTATTAATTATATGGTTATTATATGTTAGGGTATTATATGGTTATTATATTACTAGGTTATCATATGGTTTACAAATGGTTATTATATTATATGGTTATTATATTGTATTATATTACTAGGGTTATTATGGTTATATATTACTAGGTTATATATTACTGGTATATTATAATAATCCGAACATTTGTATAACTGTCCCTAGCCAGGATTCAAACCCTGGTCTCCATGTCAAAGGCGGTGCCTTTAACCAGTACACTATCCAGACACTACATTATATCGTTATTCTATTACTAGGTTATCATATAGTTATTATATATATGGTTATATATTGTTAGGGTTTTATATGGGTATTATATTACTAGGTTATCATATGGTTAATATATGGTTATTATATTACTAGGTTATTATATTATAGGGTATTTAATAATCGAACATTTGTATAACTGTCCCTAGCCAGGATTCAAACCCTGGTCTCCCATGTCAAAGGCGGTGCCTTTAACCAGTACACTATCCAGCACATACATTATATCGTTATATTACTAGGTTATCATAAGTATTATAATATGGTTATTATATTGTTAGGGTTTTATAGGGTATTATATTACTAGGTTATCATAGGTTAATATATGTTTTTATATTACTAGGTTATTATATTACTAGGATATTAATAATCCGAACATTTGGATAACTGTCCCTAGCCAGGATTCAAACCCTGGTCTCCCATGTCAAAGGCGGGTTTTAACCAGTACACTATCCAGCCACTACATATATCGTTATTATATTACTAGGTTATATATAGTTATTATATTATATGGGTATTATTGTTAGGGTTTTATCTGGGTATTATATTACTAGGTTATAATGGTTAATATATGGTTATTATATACTAGGTTATATTTACTAGGGTTTTAATAATCCGAACATTTGTAAACTGTCCCTAGCCAGGATTCAACCTGGTCTCCCATGTCAAAGGCAGTGCCTTTAACCAGTACACTATCCAACCCTCAAATGTACCATTCGCTAAGCCTAGGAAGGACCGTTCGCTAACAGGAAGGATCGTTCGTTCGTTCAATAATCCTCAAATGTATTGTTGAATATAGCTTGCGCAAAACCCGACAATTGCCCACCTGACTTCAAGAAGTGTTTAAGAAGTTTTGGTGACAGTGACATGTTCCCCAGAACATTTCCCAGGTGACAGCCATTACAGTAGGTTACATTGTTAGTTTAGCTGTAAATCCCTCGGACTTTTCGAACTATCACTCCCCCATAGACTTGAATGGGTCGAATTCAACTCTCCAATATGTTTACTCACCAATCTGTTTTTTCCACCAGTTTACTCACTTATCTGTTTACTTACCTATCTGTAGATAGGTAAGTAAACAGATAAGTGAGTAAACTGGTGGAAAAAACAGATTGGTGAGTAACATATTGGAGAGTAAACAGATAGTTGAGTAACAGATAAGTCAGTAAACTGGTGGAAAAAACAGATTGGTGAGTAACATTTGGAGAGTAAACAGATAGTTTGTAAACGTTGAGTAAACTGATATTAAGTAAACAATTTGTGAATAAACAGATAGGTAAGTAAACAGATGAGTAAACAAATTTGTGAGTAAACAGATAGGTAAGTAAACATGAGTAAACAGATGAGTAAACAGATGGTAAGTAAACAATAAGTGAGTAAACTGGTGGAAAAAACTGATAAGTATGTAAACAAATTTGTGAGTACAGATTAGTGAGAAAACAATTAGTGAGTAAACAGATTGTTAGTTAATAAATTGATAAGTAATCAGATAGGTTAATAAACAGATTGGGTGAGTAAACCGATTGTTAATTAAAATTGATGAGTAAACAGATAGGAGAGTAAACGACCAATGTCGGACATCGCCTGAAAAAAAATCCAATATTTTGGGCCGATATTTTGGGATTTTTAATTACAATCTTAGGCTGGGTACACACAGAGGGACTTTTGTCCCGAGCGACGTTCTGCCGGACAAATGTCAGTCAGTCGCAGCAAATTCGGCCCCGGCTGAATTTGCAAACGATCGATCGTGCGTTCCCATACGATCGTTCAGAATTTTCCGACATGTCTGATCTATTCGTTCGTCCGATCCGGACAAACGAATGACGATGTCGGATGCGGCCGCCCGCCCCACACCAGCCGATATTTACGGGCGATCGACCGAAAGTGCCGTGAATCGGTCGGTTGGTTTCCAAAAATATTGGCTGTTGTGACCCACATTAAAGGGCTCCTGAGGAAGTGGATTGGTTCCACGAAACGCGTATGGCGTAGTTATATGAGTGTGTCCAGGGGTATGTCTGTTTCAATGTGTCTGTGTTTTAATGTTCCGAAAAGTAATTTTGTTTTTACTATTCCAAGTCCGGTTGCCTGCCTCATATCACAGGGGTTTTCCCCTTCTTATCTGCCACAGTTACGATACCTAGTTGGGAAATAGATCAGCAGTAAGAAGGGATGCTAGTTGGGGAAACAGGGATTGTGCCAGAGGGTATGTTGCCTGGGACTCCCTCATATGATAGGAACATTTGTGTCATCCTCCAAACTTTGCATGTGTACAGAGGCGTAACAGGAATCACTGGGCCCCCCAGTAAACTATGATGCCCCTATCCATGCTCCATCAACAGTGATTTTTTGGGAGGAGCTATATCTGTCACACTGCATGTTTGTGTAGTGGGTACCTCTGCCTGGGATAGTGTTCTAAGAAGTGGACAGGTTGGCTGTGAAGAATAGCAAGAAAAAAAAACGAAGACAGATTTAGATAGATGATTTAGATATAGATAATTTGTAGATAGATTATAGATTAGTAGTAGGATAGCATAGGATAGATAGGATAGATTAGACAGACAGAGAGAAACAAAAACAGAGAAAAAAAAAGCTTATATATAGGATTAGGATAGATAGATAGATAAGAAGATAGATAGATAGATAGAAGATAGATAGACAGACAGACAGACAGATAGACAGATAGATAGATAGCTAGGCGAGAGAGAGAAAAAGATAGATAGAGAGACAGATATATAGATAGGGAGAGAGAGACACACAGATAGAGATAGACAGAGAGAGAGAGATAGACAGACAGACAGACAAATAGATAGAGATAGATAGATAGAAAGATAGATAGATAGATAGAAGATAGATAGATAGATAGATAGATAGATAGATAGATAGATAGATAGATAATAGATAGTCAGACAGACAGATAGATAGAGATGATATTAGATAGACAGACAGATGACATCAGGGCGGATTTACCATTAGGCACAGTAGGTACACGCCTAGGTGCGCCTGAGGTTGAAAATGGCGGCTGTCAATCTCCTCCCACCAATCAAACCAATCTATTTTCTTCCCCAAAAAAAAAAAAAGAGAAAATTGATGTGGTTTAGGGGTGTGGTCTGTGTGTTAGGGGTGGGGCTAAGGGCACCAGGCTCTTTGGGCCTACAGGCTCCTGAGGTGTAAATCCAGCCCTGACAGATATATAGATAGATAGAGATAGAGATACGAGACAAACAGGGTTATTCAATAAAAGTCTTATCGTTTAAAATGCTGCTAATTTTGCCCCAACCAATCAGATGTTAGCTTTCAGGTGTTAAATAAAATCTGATTGGTTGGCAAAATTAGCACAATTCTAAACGATAAGAACTTTTATTGAATAACCCTGTATGTATTTCTATGTATAATAACATATAATAATAATACATATAATAATAACATAAATAATAACACATAGTTATTACATCATAATAATAATACACTAATATATTATCTATAATATAATACATAGAATAATACTATCTATATAAAATAAAATAGATATTATATTCTGTTTTATTTTTTTAGACAGTATTATTCTATCTATAATAATCATAGAATAATACTATCTATAATAATACATAGAATAATTCTATCTATATTAATAATACATAGAATAATTCTGTCTATAATAATAATACATAGAATAATACTATCTATAATATTAATACATGTAATAATACTATCTATATAATAATACAGAGAATAATAATAATACATAGAATAATACTATCTATAATAATATATAGAATAATACATCTTATATAATATATAGAATAATACTATCTATAATAATATACAGCTAATAATTATCTATAATAATAATACATAGAATAATACATCTATAATAATAATAATAATAGATAGTATTATTCTGTTTTATTTTATAGACAGTATTATTCTATCTATAATAATACATAGAATAATACTATCTATAATAATAATACCTAGAATAATATATTATAATAATACATAGAATAATACTATTATAATAATAATACATAGAATAATTATATCTATAATAATAATACATAGAAAATTCGTCAAATATACATAGAATAATACTATCTATAATATTAATACAGGAAATACTATCATAATAATAATACAGAGAATAATAATAATAATAATAATACATAGAATAATACTATCTATAATAATATATAGAATAATACTATCTATAATAATATATAGAATAATACTATCTATAATAAAAATACATAGAATAATACTATCTATAATAATACATAGATAATACTATCAATAATAATACAGAGAATAATACTATCTAATAATAAAATACAGAGAATAATACTATCTATAATATACATAGAATAATACTATCTATAATAATAATACAGAGAATAATATTATCTATAATATAATAATAATAAAAAATAATAATATAATAAGCATAGAATAAATACTATCTATAATAATACATAGAATAATACTATCTATAAAATAATAGAATAATACTATCTATAATAATACATAGAATATACTATCTATAATAATATAAATATACTATTATATAATAAATAATACACAGAATAATACTATCTATAATAATAAATAGAATAATACTATCTATAATAATAATAATACTACATAGAATAATACTATCTATAATAATACATAGAATAATACTATCTATAATAATAATATAATAATAATAGAATAATACTATCTATAATAATACATAGAATAATACTGCTATAATAATAAAATACTAGAAAATACTATCTATAATAATCACAGAATAATACTATCATAAAAAAATAATAATATACAGAATAATAATATCTATAATAATACATAGAATAATACTATCTATAATAATACATAGAATAATACTATCTATAATAATAATAATACATAGAAAATATATCTATATAATAAAATAGAATAATACTATCATAATAATACAAATAATACTATATAATAATACATAGAATAATACTATATAATATACATAGAAAATACTATCTATAATAATACATAGAATAATACTATCTTATAATATAATAATTACATAGAATAATACTATCTTAAATAATAATACTAGAATAATACTGTGTATATTTTCGTTCTAGGAGATATATAATATAAGCAATATAAATGGAAATATCCTACATGATCTCACAATGTACATAAATAGTTAACTGTAATTTTATCAATTTATGAGAAAGCCACAGAGGAATCTGTCTATGGCTGATTAGGTGGGTTCATTTTCCAGTGAGTCACCATCATTTTCCCTTTCCCTTATATAACCCAGTGCCAATAAATTATCTAAATAATCTTCTTTGTTGTCACAATAAACAATTTTTAGCTTAAAATTATATTTTTTAAAAAAATGTTTTTGCTAGTTGATTTATTTATTTATTTTTGTTTTATTTAGTATAAACTAGGATGTTGTTATTTTCAGCTGGACAAATCCTGGCCAGGTCTTAGTAGTTTCACAGTGAAACCTCGTGGAGTGGGAGCTGCTGGGCCATTAATTAGCATTAAAAAAAACTCACTGCACTGTCACCAATGGGGCAAGTGAATGTGTAATTGTATTGAGCCAATAAAATTTGCTGTTACTGTATGAAGCCAGTAGACTCACTGTACTGCATTGAGCCAGTAGATTGCGCTGTCACTGTATGGAGCCAGTAGAACTGCACTGTCACTGTATGAGCCAGTAGACTGTGCTGTCACTGTATGGAGCCAGTAGACTGTGTGTCACGGTTGAGCCATAAACTGTGCTGTAACTGTATTGAACCAGTAGAGTGACGGCTGTCACTGCATGGAGCCAGTAGACTTTGCAGTCACTTTATGGAACCAGTAGACTGTGCTGTCAGTATAGGTCCAGAAGACTGTGCTGTCACTGTATGGAGCTAGTAGACTGTGCTGTACTATTGGGGCCCATAGAACTTTGCAGTCACCCTAGGGGCTAGTAGTCTGTGCTATCACTGAATGTGGCCAGAAGACTGTGCTGTCACTCTATGGAGCCACTAGAGTGTGCTGTAACTGTAAAGAGTCAGGTGACTGTGCTGCCACTGTATGGGACCAGTAGAGTCCCTGTATGGGACCAGTAGAGTTACTGTAGGGGGCCAGTAGACTATGCTGTCTCTGTATGGGATAGTAGACTGCACTCTCACTGTATGGGATCAGTAGAATAGACTGTCACTGTATGTGCTAGTAGACTGTGCTCTCACTTATGGGGCTGGTAGTCTTTGCTGTCACTATATGGGACCAGTAAACTGTGATGTCACTAAATGGGCCTGTAGACCAAGCTGTCACTGTATGGAACCAGTAGAGAACTGTATGGGCACAGTGACTGTGCTGTCACTATGGGGCCTGTAGACTATGCTGTCAATGTTGGGGCCAGTAGACTTTGCTGTCACTGTATGGGGCCAGTAGACTGGGCTTTCGCCGAATGGGCCTAGTAGACTATACTGTCACGTATAGAACAAGTAGAGTCAATGTATGGGACCAGTAGACTGTGCTATCACTGTAGCCATCAAGGGCGTAACTACCAGGGGGAGCAACTGCAAGGGGCCCAAGTGCCAAGGGGGCCCATCTTCTTATTTTTCCTACAACTGTATAGCCTCCTTCCAGAAAACCATGGATGAACCCTGTATAGGGCGCAGTCAATTGTGCTTTCACTGTATGGAGCCAGTAGACTGTGCTGTCACTGTATGGGGCCAGTATACGGTTGACACTGTATGGGGCCAAGACTGTGCTGTCACTGATGTGGGCCAGTAGACTGTGCTGTCACTGTATGGGGCCAGTAGACTGTACTGTCACTGATTGGGGCCAGTAGACTGTTGTCATTATATGGGACCACTAGACTTTTTGATATCACTGTTGGGGAACAGAAGCTGTGTGCTGTTACTTTATGTAAGTATTTGAGGAATCTGTATGTCTATCTATCAATATCCCTGTTTGGTGTCTATTAATCTATCACACTGTGTGTCTGTCAGCAATACAATATAATGATATAGGTGGTGCAGTACAACTATTTAGACCCAATATTTTCAGGAATGTGAATAAGAAGAATAGCAATTGCACAATGGGGGCTGTGTGAGTTCCACTGTGGAACATTATTAGGCAATCTGATCTGATTAGCTGAGAACACTCTGCCACCATAATGCAAACCACTATACAGATGCAGGGCCTGTGCACAGTTTGAATGGGCACAATGGGATTTTTCCGAGAATACCGGTACCAAGTTATTATAAGGTAAGGGCCATGTGTTGACAAACAAATGTGTAACATGTATATTAAACTTGTGTTCTAGTTTAAAGGGCATATCCACCCCCTAATCAAAAATATGCCCCAGTGTTGACCCTAAGTTTAAAAACCTTACCTTACATTCCTGCTCCTTATGGTTCTCCTGCAGCCCATGTCCAAAGTCCAGGAAACTGAAGAGTAGTGGCTGTCTTCCTGTCCAATGGTCTCTGCCTCCTGTGTTGTTGCCTTCGGGAGGAATGCTGACATGCGCAGGGGAGCCCCCCCCCCCTCCCTCCCTCCCTCCAGATCCCATCTGGCTTCCCTTCTACCTAGAGAAAACCCTTTTAATATAATCTTCCTCTGGCTTGCCCACCCCAACCCCTGTGTTAAAACAAGTATAAATCAGTATTAGTAAAACATACCCACAGCACGCACACAGAAGCGCATCCCCCTCCACCGTGGTACGTAACGTGAGTCCCCCCCGCGTGCTGATACATCCTGGTCCACGGGCAGGTCCAGCCACCTGCCTAATTAGCTTATAGCAGAGGGGATGGGCAAGCCAGAGGAACATTATGTTAAAAGTTATATTTTTGGGTGGACATGCCCTTAAGGAAAGGATTAAAGATGTGAGAATGCAGAGGCAGACATTGTAATAGCCCAGGCTATTTTACTCTGTCCCATATTACTGTTTTCCATTAACAGCAGTTATAAATTGAAAGGATTTATGAGTCCAGACCTTACTGTAATGGAGAGGCAGCTGTCAGTGTGGAAGTGAAACATAAAATATAAAAACTGAATATTACTATGTTCTGGAACCAATTGTAAAATTCCAGGAGCAGAGCAATGTGATCTGAGTCTCTAGCAATGGGTTCCTAAAGGTGAACATACATTAGGCCGATTTTATGTACAATCCAACATACAATCCGACATTTCCATTGATTGGCCAAAAAGTTTATATTTTCTGATTTTATTATGTAACATCAGATCGGGAAAGTCGTTTTTTAAAGTCGATTGATAGATGATTGTAGTGTTTTATGAAGTTCCGATTTAATGTAATGTAACCTCACAATAGACGACATTCGACTTTAATCACAAAACAAATTGAATGTCGTACAATATGTATGTACATCTTAATTCAATAAAATTGGGCATCTGTCTATCAAAGTATCGGTCGTTTATGATCATAATTACAATCGTAATAGTGTATGGCCACCTTTAGACTGAACAGCCTGTAATCAGGACAGTCTAGTGTAGCTCCATTGGATGCTGCGGTTTTGTGTCATGTGACATACCTTTACTCCACTACTTTTTTAAATGTAGACACATTAAACTCGTTGCTAAAATATTTTTGTTTATTCTTTAAGAAGTTTTGCTAAAGCATATTGTTTCCTGACTTATAAAACTGTGCTGTACTGTAAATGATTGTATTGGTACTAACATCTAGCCAGAGATATACCTGTTTAAATCAAACCTTCATGACTTCTAATCCCTCCTTGTACCTAAGCCACTGGCTCAGACATGCTCATTGTGCTTTATAAAAGGAGAGGAAGTTCCCTATGAGATATTGTGTCTCTCATTGAGAGGAGAGGGAAATGAGAGTGAGTGTGCGAGGTGAGTGTCAGATGTCTAAATTATGACATTGCCTGGGCCCCATTCATTATAAATCCCACTATAATGAGTTTAGTAGAAGTAGAATTGTTGGCAGACACAATCCAATGAGCGGGCTAATCAGCGAACAACGGCCAACGAACGCATACACGCTGCTCGGCCACTCATTCATTGGGGATTGTGAGGGTGCGTTGCCTTGACGAACCATAAGTTAGTAAAATAATAATAACTAACTTCAGATGAAAGAAACAGTCCCCAGATCTAGAACTGGAATGACAACAATAAAGATTATTTTTATGTTCACCCCAACACTTTACAGTTTACTTTAATTATAAAACTACATATCCCAGCAGTCCTTTTCTGACATGGGCAGTAATCCAAACCACTGTTTTCATGTAATGAAATACATTTGTTTTATTCTATAAGAAGAATGAATGGATTCCATGTAGAGAGCCAGGATCACTTATCATCAGCCCAACTCGCTTCCACGTGTTGTACCAAGAATCTGGTTGTATTATGCTCATTAAAGTCCTTGATGACATAATTAAACAGACTACATGATGTAAAACAGAAAGACATATTGGTCTAAAAATAATTACTAAGCCCTCCCCTATCCCCCATGCCCATTAACACTATGCTTTCCGTCCATCTAAATATGTACAAATAATGTACGGAATGAATGATTACCACACGTGGTACAATGAGGTATTCCCTGCTTACTTTATAAGGATATTAAAGGTCCCTGAAGAATTATTTTATTATTACATAAAAGGGAAGTGGAATAAAGAGAAGAGCATTGACCTAATGTTTATATGCCCCCCCCCCCCCCCAGCTCTCTAGTCTGATACTGGAAAAGTTATTGATCACCTCAATGAGGGTCCACCCACAGCCCCATTGATAGTTATGTTAAGGAACCCCAAACCCACAGACTGTGATACTTACCTTTGCTCCTATGATCCATAAATATTAGAGCTTTTGGGCTACTGTTTACTCTGTATATTTACTGTAACCGTAAGAAAGCAGAGGGGATAACAGAGAAAACCAACGTTTGCAAAGATCTAATGTACAAACTGAACCCTTGCCTGACACTTTACTTAGACAATTGTGGACAGCTGACTAGGAGATAGACCATTCAGGGAATCATTAAGTTGGGGGGAAGGGGGGCAAGTTTTTTATTTGTTGTAAAGTTTGACCCCCCTGAAGTAAACCTAGTGTAAAGTAGCTTATACAACAGAGACTGTCAGATGTCAGAATTCCTCGTTCATAAAGTATTTGGTTCTGGGAGGTAAAACCTATAAAATAGGAAACCATGTTTTCTTTTTGTCTATATTTTGCCACTTAACGATCACATTTGTTTGGGCCCAAGCAAACACACCACTGGATGTATGGACAGCTTTTAACCAATCAGAAGTCACATCCTTTTGAGTGATATTGCTGACAAAAGCACTTGTGCAAAAAAAAGTGACTTTTATATTAGAACAAAGTATTTAAATAAACTCAAAGACATAATGTCTTATAATTTGTCCATATGAAATCATAGTATGAATGTATATGTTTATTTATATAGCGTCACTTGGGGACACAGCGCTGTACAATCTAGAATACAAAAAGCAGTACAAGGGGGACAATAAATAGATACATACATATATAATAAATAAATAATAAATATATAAGTGAGTATGTGCATTATGAACTGTACAAGTGTTTCAAACATGTAACAAGAGGAAAGAGGTCCCTGCCCCTTAGAGCTTACAATCTAATTAGGTGGGAACATACAGATATAGGAAAGGGTGGAAGTGCATTGTAATAACTGGTGCAGTGTAAAACAGCCCTATACTGTGCTGGGCTCAGAAAGATAGGATGAGAGGTTAGATTTTACTTCTTTATTGAGGTTTCTTGACATAGAGAGAGGGGAATAGAATTCCAGAGGACGGAGCCACAATAGAGAAAGGTTTAAGGTGAGAGGAGGCAGTGTGAGTGGGGGGTCTGATAAGAGATGGTTCTGTGATGAGTGAGGGTAGGGCTGGGACATATGGGGACACAAGGGAAGAGGGCAGGAAATAGTACCCACTGAATCTTAAAAATGTAAATTTCTGACCAGCCTGTTCCACCATATCAATTAGGCTGAGGCCTTACTATGCCAGACGGCACATCTTGTGAAAGGCGCACGTGCATCAATAATGTGTGACCTAGCTTAAAAGATGTACTACAGCCTACAGAGCCCTAAATGTAATTACAGTTCGATAGAGTTCTGCTGCTCCCCCATAATGTCCATATCTATCATTAACCCATTCATGTACCCCAACATATATCATTAATCTATTCATGTACCCTAAAATATCATTAACCCATTCATGTACCCCAACATATCTATCATTAACCCATTCATGTACCCTGATATATTTATCATTAACCCATTCATGTACCCGATATATCTATCATTAACCCATTTATGTACCACAATTTATCTATCATTAACCCATTCATGTACCCCAATATATATCTATCATTAACCCATTCATGTACCCCAACATATCTATCATTAACCCATTCATGTACCCCAACATATCTATCATTAACCCATTCATGTACCCCAATATATCTATAATTAACCCATTTATGTACCCCGAGTCCCCGACATATTTATCATTAACCCATCAGTACCCTAACATAGCTATTGTTAACCCATTCATGTACCAACAGATCTAGCATTAACCCATTCATTGTACCCCAAACATATATCATTAATCCATTCATGTACCTGATATATCTATCATTAACCCATTCATGTACCCTGATATATCTATATTAACCCATTCATGTCCCAACAATCTATCATTAACCATTCATTGTACCCCAACATATTTATCATTTCCATCATGTCCCGTATTATCATACCCATTCATGTACCCTGATATATCTATCATTAACCCATTCATGTACCCCAACATATCTATTAATAACCCATTCATGTTCCCCAATATATATCTAATGAACCATTCATGTACCCCAACAGATCTATCATTAACCATTCTTGTACCCCAACAGATCTATCATTAACCCATTCATGTACCCCAACAGATCTATCATTAACCCATTCATGTACTTCAACAGGTTCATATCATTAACCCATTCATGTACCCCAACAGATCTATTATTAACCTATTCATGTACCCCAAACCAGATCTATCATAACCATTCATGTACCCCAACAGATTTATCATTAACCCATTCATTCACCACAACATATCTATCTTAATCCATTCATATACCCCAATATATATCTATAATGAACCCATTCGTTACCCCAACATGATCATTAAACCTTTTATGTACCCAACAGATCTATCATTAGCCCATTCATGATACCCTGTATATCTATCATTAACCCATTCATGTACCCCAACAGATCTATCATAGCCCATTCATATACCCTGTTATATATATCATAACCCATTCATGTACCCGATATATCTATCATTAACCCACATGTAACCAACATATCTATCATTAACCCATTCATTACCCTGATTATTATCATAACCCATCGTAACCCAATATATCAATTAACCATTCCGAGTACCCCAACATATCTATCATTAACCAATTCATGTACCCTGATATATCTATCATTAACCCATTCAAGTACCCCGAATGTCTATCATTAACCCATTTATGTACCCGATAATCTATCATTATCCATTCATTACCCCAATATGTCTATCATTAACCCATTCGTGTACCCCAACAGATCTATCATTAACCCATTTATGTACCCCAACAGATCTAGCATTAACCTATCAGTACCCAACAGATCAATCATAACCCATTAATGTACCCCAACAGATCTATCATTAACCCATTCATTCACCCCAACATATCTATCTTTTATCCATTCATGTACCCCAATATTATATATAATGAACCCATTCGTGTACCCAACAGATCATCATTAGCCCATTCATGTACCCTGATATATCTATCATTAACCATCCTGTACCCAAACAGATCTATCATTAACCCATTCATGTACCCCAAAATATCATTAACCCATTCATGTTACCCCAACATATCTATATTAACCCATTCTGTACCCTGATATATTTATCATTACCCATTCATGTACCCAATATAGCGATCATTAACCCATTCATGTACCCCAACATATCTATCATTAACCCATTCATTCACCACAACATATCTATCTTTAATCCTTATATACCCCAATATATATCTAATGAACCCATGTGTTACCCCAACATATCTATCATTAACCCTTCATGTACCCCAACATATCTATCATTAACCCATTCATGTACCCCAAAATCTAAATTAACCCATTTATGTACCCCGAGTCCCCGACATATTTATCATTAACATTCATGTACCCTAACATAGCTTTGTTAACCCATTCATGTACCCAACATATCTATCATTAACCCATTCATGTTCCCCAATATTATCATATCATTAACCCATTTATGTACCCCAACAGATCTATCATTAGCCCATTCATGTACCGTTATATCTATCATTAACCCATTCATGTACCCAACAGATCTATCATTACCCATTCATATACCCTGTTATATCTATCATTAACCCATCATGTACCCGATATATCTATCATTAACCCATTCATGTACCCCAACATATCTATACATTAACCCATCATGTACCCTGATATTTTATCATTAACCCATTCATGTACCCGATATATCTATCATTAACCCATTCGAGTACCCCAACATATCATCATTAACCAATTCATGTACCTGATAATATCTATCATTAACCCCATCATGTACCCCGATATTTCTATCATTAAACCATTTATGTACCGATAATCTATCATTATCCCATTCATGTACCCCAATATGTCTATCATTAACCCATTCGTGTACCCCAACAGATCTATCATTAAACCCATTTATGTACCCCACAGATCTAGCATTAACCTATTCATGTACCCCAACAGATCAATCATTAACCCATTAATGTACCCCAACAGATCTATCATTAACCCATTCATTCACCCCAACATATCTATCTTTAATCCATTCATGTACCCCAATATATATCTATAATGAACCCATTCTGTACCCCACAGATCTATCATTAGCCCATTCATGTACCCTGATAATTCTATCATAACCCATTCCGTACCCCAAAAGATCTATCATTAACCATTCATGTACCCCAAAATATCATTAACCCATCATGTACCCCAACATATCTATCATTAACCCATCATGTACCCTGAGATAATTTATCATTAACCCATTCATGTACCCAATATAGCGATCATAACCCATTCATGTACCCAACATATCTTCATTAACCCATTCATGTACCCTGATATATATCATTAACCCCTTCATGTACCCCGATATGTCTATCATTAACCCATATGTACCCGATATATCTATTCATTAACCATTTATGTACCGTATATCTATCATAACCCATTCATGTCCCCAATATATCTATCATTAACCCATTTATACCGATATATCTAGCATTACCATGTCATGACCCGAATATCTATCATTAACCCATTCATGTACACCAAGAATATCTATCATTAACCCATTCAGTACCCGATATATCTATCATTAAACCCATTTATGTTGACCCGATATATCTATCATTAACCCATTCAGTACCCCAATAATCTATCATTAACCCATTTATGTACCCGAATATCTATCATTAACCATTCATGTACCCTATATATCTATTAACCCATCATGTACCCGATTATCTATCATTAACCCATTCATGTACCCGATATATCTATCTAACCCATTGATGTCCCTGAATATCTATCATTACCCATTTATGTACCCGATATATCTATTATTAACCCATTCATGTACCCGATATATCTATCATTAACCCATTCATGTACCCGATATGTCTAATCATTAACCCATCAAGTACCCCGTATATCTATCATTAAACCATTATGTACCCGTATATATCTATCATAACCCATTCAAGCAACCCTGTAATTATTTCATAACCCATTATGTACCCAATATATTCTATCATTAACCCAAAACCGACGAACGCCCAACCACCTATCCGTTTACCGGAAAAACAACTCCAAGCAACGACAGGCGGAGGACACAGATCAGATCCGTGGGGTTTAGTGCAAAAAACTATATATACACAATTAATTATAATTAATCTCATATACTCGCCGCCACCACAATTCCGATAAAAACAGCGGAATGACCTGTTTACGCATACTATGGGATTATCAGCACCCCTACTTCTAACAACCTGTAAGAAAATTGGTTATTCACCCCTAATATTCTTATACACAGTTATACAGTATATAAGGGATAATGCGCCCCTTACGTGTAATATAAGGCTTTTAGCCACCGAGGAGTTCCTGACCATATAAAAGCACGAGGCCATAGGCCGGGTGCTTTATATAGGTCAGGAACTCCGAGGTGCATAATAGCCTTATATTACACTGTAAGGGGCGAATTATTTCTAAGTTTTTATTTATAAATAAGTACAGTGATAATACTTTAATAAGTACCAGTGAAAAAAATGTTAACATTTTAACTATTATTTTAAAGTTTACTTAGATAGATGTTTATGTTATATGTTTCATTGTTCAAAATGTTAATAGTAATTTAGTCAGAATCAGTGTTGGTTTAGGTTTATTTCACTTGTTTTAGGCTTTATGTTTACCGTTTGTTAATTTTGGTTATTCCGTTTGTTCGCCGCCTCTTTTTTGTTTGCAAATGCGGTGGTTAGTATTGATTTCCTCATGTGCCATAATGGACGGTAATGCACATGCGCGCCAGGTCTTTTCTGTGCCGTGTATACACGGCTTATCCGTTCCTGTCCAGCTCTTGGATTTGGATTTTGTGAAATGTTCGATTCCGGGTGGCTGGATAAGAGTAGGACAATGATTTGATTTGATATTAAGGAACGGAGAGCTGCAGTGGCACTAATAATTGAAACTAATCACTCAGTGACACACTGAGTGATTTCTAATAAGGATTCTCGCCACTGCAGCTCTCCATTGAAATAACAGAGACTTGTGTAATATATCTATATACACTAAACAATACTTCTCTATAGTAGCGTACTTCGAAGACAACAGGTTTGTTTGGGATATAACTCAGAATAGGACAATAGCCATAAAATGAGTCCATATAAAAAGTCCAAATAATAGTTTCCTGCGGTAAGCAATACGGTCCGTCCTGTTGGCTAGATGTTATTGTATATGTTATGACGAACTGCTGGGCTGAGACCCAATTCCACTTTTATCCTTTTGTCAGAAAATGGGAGTGGTCTGGTCCCTAGAGGGGGGTGGACTTGGTTCTGGTTTGGAGGGAATTTTAAATATCCAATTCCCCTCCAGTCCAAATCTGTGAACCATAATGTCACATTCAAAATAACATCATGATGGTCCATAACTAATTTTACCCACAGAACAAGACCAAATATACACCTTGGTGATTGTAGGCCTAGCAAGGATAATATCCCAAATTTGTCTCGGGCTATGATATTGTGTCAGGATCTATAAATGTAGAATTAATTACTGGATCATCTGGGGGTATTATGAAAAACCTGAAATAATTCTACATCCTGAATTATTAAGGAATATGAATTACCTTTGATCTGCCATTTGGTTTCTGCTCAATTCTCTACTAGGCGATTCCCTGTGTGCTGGTGCCTGCCAGATGTGACAGTGTATATATATTACAGGACTTCACCTGCCCCTTTGAAGTCAACCTCTTGCAGGTAGCTATTTAACACACAAATGGGAATGCGCTATGGGAACGAAAGCAGGGCTTACAAGTTAAACTGAATTAACCCTGTGATTACCCATGACAGGGAAACAATGTGGAGATGCCATACTGCTGACAATGCCAATAGGGCAATAAGTTAAAATTAGGAGTGCAATTTCAGACTTGTCTATGGCGTTTTACATTGCACACTGTTCATCACACCCCGGTATATCTATCATTAACCCATTGATGTACCGTATATATCTATCATTAACACCATTCATGTACCCTGATATGGTCTATCATGAGCCCATTCAGTACCCTGATATATCTGATCATTAACCCATTATGTACTCAATATATCTATCATTAACGCATTCATGTACCGATATATCATCATTAAACCCATTCATGTACCCCCGATATATCTATCATTAACCCCTTCATGTACCGGATATATCTATCATTAACCCATTCATGTACCCGATATATCTATCATTAACCCATATTTTTACCCGATATTATCTATCATTAACCCATTGATTTACCCTATATATCTTCATTAAACCCATGATGTACCCTAATATATCTATCATTAACCCATTGATGTACCCGATATATCTATTTAACCCATTCATGTACCCGAATATTATCATTACCTTATGTACCCGATATATCATCATTAACCCATTATGTACCCATATCTATCAGTACCATTTGTACCATATTACATACCATTCATTACCCCATATATCGACATTAACCCATTGATGTACCCGATATATCTATCATTAACCCATTCATGTACCCGATCTATCTATCATTACACCTATTCATGTACCCGATATATATATCATAACCAGTCATCGTACTCCAGATATCTATCATTAACCATTCATGTACCCGATATATATATATATAACCCATTCATGTACCCGATATATCTATCATAACCCATTTTACATTGGGAAGATAATGAGAACTAATAATTAGGTTGAAGAACTTTTATTATTTACATTTTACTGAAATTACTCAATGTTAAAAGGCTCATGACATGACCTATTGCTTTTACCTGCAGAGCAACATCCTCCAACATCGTCCCCTATGAAAAGTATTAATAGCAGTAATGTGCCACTGTATTGCCTGTTTTAAGGACAGTTCCATCTGCAATTAGAAATGTTGATTTTCTGAATGAAATGCTGTTCAATAGCAAATGTACATCCAATAAGTTCTACTGTCGTGTACTGTGATTTATTTAGCCTCTCTGCACTAAGGCTGAAGGTGACACTACAGCGTGTGTTTCCTGCACGCTGCCATCCACGTAATGTTACACAACCGGAGGCATGCGGACTCTGAAATGGATTGCAGCGCATGTTAGTATGGCCATTGACTTGTACTGTGCTTGCATTTGTCAGGTGCAAACGGATACAAATCGCGATCGGAAGGTGCGTGAGAGACAAGTGGGCCTAGTCCTTTAATTACAAGTTTAAAACATTTTGAAAAGTTGTTTGATTTTGTTTAATTTGATCATAGCATTTTTCCTCATATGGCCGTTCATATGATTGAAAACTAAAACTCCCAGCATTACCTGGTGCTGTATGCAGGGCCCACAAGTTGAATCCCTGCCCTATAGAAACAATAAAGGTAAGTTCTATTTCGGTTTCTTGACAGTTCCGGGTAACCTAATAAAGATATCCTAACCCCGAACAGAATGAGAATAGAAATCCATCAACAGCGCTATACGTTCAATAGTAGATCACAAAAGGGGGAGCCTTCACAGCAGACACGAACGGCAGAGGGTTATTAATAATTTAGGAGCCATCTGAATATTTTATGGGGCCAGTAATTTAATTACATATTTGAAATCTTAACCATTTCTCGCCAGAAGCGGCAAACATGCTGGACCATGACCCTAAGATTTAATGGGCACAAGAAAAGTTTAGAACCTCCAAAAAATGGGGGTGTTCCTCAGATTGGCTGGTTTCCCAGAATCTCGACTCTCAATGGACACGAGGAATGTTCGGTTTGCAGACACTAATCTGGAACAAGAGCTCCTTTGTGAGTCAGTTTGGACTTCTTGAGATTTTATTTTTTTTGAAAGAGCTCTCCCTTAGGTACTAGTGGAAACTGTGGTTTGTTCTCCCCTTTGTTCCGGTTGCAATCCCCCTACAAAGACACAGTGAAAGCGGCATTTGGCATCTTGTTGCTTACTACATAAGGTTTGTGATGAAAAATCAAGAGGACCGGGGGGGGGGTTTGACTGGTTGTTTTACAAAGAAGGTCCTATTTTAAGAATCGTTGACGCTTTTTACTCAGTATGTAATAATTATAGTATAAACTACACGGGATGTTTAAGTGTACGGCAAGAACAGACATTTAATTGAATCTATTCTGATAAATACATTTATTTATTATTGTGTTTATTTGTTGCCATAAACAGCAAAGGTAGGGTGGTGTAGAGATGTATCAGTAGGTGTGTGTACCCGTGTCTGTGTGGTGTTCAAAGGTTATTTTCGGCTGGTTGTGAAGATAATCAATGCACTTCTAGGCCCCATAAATATTATGCTCACACTGGCATTCATTATAAATCAGGATTTTTAGTATCACATGTGATCCATGAATGAAAGCCTCCAACCACGTCAAGGTAAACCCCGTCTAACCCCAGTAGGACCTAACTTAAGGCTAGGCCACACTAACCTGATTTTCTTGCGTTTGTAATGTGATTTCAAATATAACGGAAACGCAAAAATTCCGTGATTTCCGATGCGCATGTGATTGGCATCTGGGGACCATTTGGTAACGCATGCGATTAAAAATTTTTGCCCAATCGCCCATGTTTCCATTTGTTTCCAAAAATAGCGAAATTGCAACCAAAGTGGACACAATGCACCAGAATCACACACGCAATCGTGATATGCGCTTCCGTTGCAGTGTGACCTCAGCCTTTATCTTTTTCATTAATTACGATAGCAACATTTCTCATACTTCGTCCTGGATCAATGTAGCAGGCTTTCTCCACTTTCCCCCATCCCATGGCTTTTTATAGTAAGGGAAGAGGCCATCCATCCAGTGCTTTTATATAGCCCCTCCCATTTAAGGGTCATGTTGGGGGTGCTATTACCACATGGAAGCTTGGCCATGCTTCCAAATGAATACATACAGTAGAAGGACTGTGGAGCACTCATTAGCTATGTGACACACAAGTGATAAAGGAGGAGACGGAGTGGCCGACTCGTAGGTGGCTGTGAGGTGAGACGCAACCACGTTTGGTGCGTCTCCCGAAACTTGAGCGACCATCTTTACTTCACAAGTGATAAAGCCTGATACAACGATATTGGGGCTTTTTCAGTATGTGTGTAGCGCTTCCCGTAACGAGCGTGCGGCCGCTGAACGTTTCCCGTCGGCTGGGCAGTCGTTCGGGAAAAACTGAAAAAACTACAGAGAGTTGTCACAAGTCAACATAACCTTTCTGTTTCATGGCAACCAGCCTAAATCATCAAAATTTAGTTTATAGAGTGAGTCGGATGTGGTTGAGGGAAACACACAGTCCCGAACGTTCTCACTATGCTGTGTATATGCTGGTATAGGGAGAACGCTCGGAATCTGGTATCCTGATTTTGAAAAATGACAGACAGGCTCTCTTCTGTGTTACCTAGCTTTAGGATAATTTCAATCACATTTTGCGGAAGTGCTACGATTTGGTCAAACATTATAAAACAAAGAAAAGATCAATCAATGCACATTCTGGGCCCCATACAATATCATATTATCTGCACATCAAAGGGGTTTTATCAACAAAGAGGCTGTCTGTATGCCAGTGTGCAGAAGTATGATAATTATAGAGCCCAGGGAATGTCCATTGATTATCTTTTCTTTGTATAAAGTGCGCGTTGTACACCACGATGAGATATTCGGTCCAATCGACCTGATAGTTCAGGTATCGGTCGATCGGACCGAAATTATCGACCTAATGCGGCCATGTCGGACGAAAGGACAATCGGACATGGTGGAAACCTCCATAGAGGACCGCACGATCAGTCGCGGTAACTGTAGGACGCGGCTGCTTTTGCTGCGACTGACAGTCCTCCTCCTGGCCGACCGGTCGAAGGTATCGAACGGTTGGTCGGTCAGGAGGAACAATCGATAGGTGTGTCCTAGTTTAATATTTGACCGAATCGTAGCCAAAATGTGATGAAATTTATCCTACGGAGTGCTTCCACAGTCCCTTCTATTGTAGTGTTGTGAGTTGTGGTTTTAGGAAGTAGTTTTTTGTGTTTTCACACTAAAACTAAATTGTGATTAGGCCATGGTGCCATGAAACAGAAGGTTATGTTGACTTGTGACTAAACTCTCTGTATTTACAAACACAGATGACAGGAGGGAATACTGGGGCATTGTAGTTTGCAAACACCTGGAGGACCACAGGGCAACATCATGCTATAAACTAAATATCATACTTTATTACCTATATAATAAAAACCTAAGTGCTGCGTCCTTGCCTCCTGTGTGTGTGTTCCTCGGCTTCTGCACATGCAGGGACCTATGCCTGTGTGCACACGGAAACCCAACACTGCCAAAAGCTTCTCCCTGGACACAGGGCACATTTCTACCATCTTAGTGCTTCTTAGTGTGTATCAGATCGCAAGTGTGTGGCCTAGCCCTCAAAGAGTATTGGCATTAACACTTTCAGCAGTACTTTTCCAGAGTGTTTGCCATTAAAGGGTATGTCCCCCCCATCTGCAGGAATTGCTATAGACTTCGTGCTTTCTTTGCATGGAAGTCAAGTTAGGAGGGCTCGACTGGCATACACTCAGGGTTGGCTAAGGCGTAATGCCTTAGCCAATCATAGGAGCAGATGCCAGTCGAGCAACCTCCTGCTTGACTTCCGTGCCACAGAAAGGCACGAACTAAGCAGAAGGCAGTGGGGGACAAAGGACTGGTAAGTACAATTGGGGGAGGCAGTGCGTGTTGTAAACCTTGCGATGGTTCGGGGTTTATAGCAATTCCCGCAGGCTAACAAAATTTGGGTATGGACATACCCTTAACACTTCAGTGCCAGCATTTACCAGAGTTTTGCCATTAACACTTTCAGTGCCAGCAGAGTATACCTTAACCCTTCCAGCTGCCAGCATTGACATGATATACAGTATGTACATGCTTTCCATGTCTCCTCATTGAATTGTTCACTCCTCACCAACTCTTAAGTTTAATTGGAGAGTTGGGTGGAAGGAAGGAAGATAAGGATCTCATGGCTGCTAGTCACAGGGTCAATGTTATAAAGTCTTCAGCAGCTTTTACCGTGGATTTGAGAATGTTCCCTCAGTACTATTAGCTGAGCTCATCCTCCCCCTCCTTCCTTCACCTTCAGTTCATTTGTAACATTGTATCCAAGTAGAGGGAGCTGATTCAGGTTCTACTCACCTACAATGTTACACATTACGCAGCAGAACAGGAGAACAGTTCTAACACAGCAAGTTAAGGGGACAGAACACTGGGTTCCCTGGTTTAACATAGGTGCCCTGGCCTTTGCCTAGGTGGCCTATGCCTAAAAAAGGCCCTTCCTGGCACACACTATTTCCTTCCCCCAAGTGGCCCGAACAGGACTGTTACTTAGCGTGCCAGTCTGGCAACATTGTCACGCAGCTCTATATTGAAAAGCAAAGAAGCATCTGAGAGAGGGGGGTTCCCTCGGCTTTGTGCATGCACGGACCTTCAGTGGCCCCGAACCAGACATCAGTAACCTGGAACCGACTGGCACCTTTGTCACTTAGCCTTGTACTGAAAAGCAAAGAAGCATCTGAGAGAGAGGGGAGTGTGTGTGTCTGTCTGCATGCATGTTGTGTATCTGAATACATGTGTGCATGTGTATATGCATGCCATATGTGTTAGTCTGTCTGCAGCAGCGTGGTATGTGGTCCATGTGTGTGTCTTTCTGCATGCATGTGTGTCTAAGTTACCTTAAAGTACGGTACCATTAAATGTAAGGGGAGGTCGTAGGTGTGTGTTGGGGGTGATATATTGCTTTATGGATGACCATTAAAACCAACTTTTTTCTGATGATTGATCAAAATTTGTGTTTTACATATAGTACCTTTTAAAGGGTAACTGTGGTCCAAAATTACTTTAGGTAATTAAACGGAATTGCTTCCTGGGGATGTTTGCAATTTACTTATTATTATTTTAGATTAGTTTTGAAGATATTTTACATTTTTATGAGTGATATGGTTTCAGCATCACCAGATCCCTGCACTTCCTGCTCTGAACAAGTGTGACAGTCCCTCTCCCTGGTTCTCCTCCTCGGGGCCCCCATGGCCCTCCCTTCAGACCCCTGGGCCTTTCCCCTTGCAGCCTCTGTGGCCCCTCCACTCATGTGCTTGGTGGCCCGCCTCATGGGTCATGTGTGTCCCTCCACTTTTGGGCCACGTGGCCATCCCCTTGCAGCCTTCTGTGGCCCTCCCACTCGTGGGCTCCGTGGGCCCGTCCCCACTCATGGCCCCATGGCCCCTCGCAGGCCTGTAGCCCCTCCAACTCATGGGTTACAGTGGCCCCTCCCCTTTAGACCCATCCTGGCTCTTCCCTTGCAGGCCCACTTGGGCTTTCCCTTGCAGCCTCCTTGGCCCCTCCCACTCACAGGCCCCAATGACCCCTCCCCCTTGTGGGCTCCCATTGCCCCTCCCCCACTTGCACCTCAGACCAATACCCCCCTTACAGAAAACTGTAAAAGCAGCGTTTTAGAGAGAAAGAATGAGTCATTTTTAACTTTGTTTCTTTCTTGCTATAACCGGTATAGATGTGCAATAATACACTTCAGCAAATAGTATTATTAGGAGAAGTGTAAAAAACTAAATGGGTTAGTCTCGCAATAGATTGGAAAAAGTGCTGATTCAGCCTCATCAAAACATTGCCCCTCAGACAAATGAGAGATGGCACATATCCAGACCAGCTTAGCCAGAGCAATCACTTTCACTGGGTCCTGTAACTTTTTGTAGGGTTGACATCAGCCTATTCTGCACATTTACAGGCTGCTCTACAGAAAAGAGCAAACACAGTGGTATTATTAAAAAGTGCAGTGTGACTGCTTGTCTTTAGGTCAGCTCTCCTAGAGCAGGGGCACATGAGAGGGCCAAAGGAGTGCCTCAAATGATTTTTGCCATCCTAATTACATTTTTGAAATGTCTTACTTTTAATATTATATATATAGTATTGAATTGATACATTGAATAAATTTAATATTTATTAAAATCTCAGAATACAAGATATGCTTGAAAGTGTATGAGAATTACAAAAATAGTCTAGAATTAAAAGCATAGGCGTGCCAGAACAGAAATTTGCTTTCAAGTGACAGAATGAAAGAAAAACTGAGAACCATTGTGATTAGAGGAAACCTGAAAAAACTTTATTTAAAGGCCATGTCCACCCCAAAAATTAACAATTTAAACCCACTACTGGCCCCACTGTGGAGTGTTCAAAAAACCTTACCATACTCCTCTGCTCCTTATGGTTGCCCTTGCAGTGCCATTTGAAAGTCTCAAAAATTGAAGAGTAGTAGGAGCTGTCTGTGTGTCATCGGTCCCTGCTTCTTTCTTGTCCTTGCACCCTTTTTAAACAAATATTGTCTGGAAGGTATAAGAGCCTGGGTACAACTAAGAGATGTGTTCAGACTTTAGTTCTCCTTTGAGTGTATTCCCTTTACTTGATGGTGTATATTGGAGGGGAATATTAAGCTTCTGGATTAAGAGGCGGCACTGGCACTCGAGTCTCACCTTATGACACATTGTGTATCATACCCAGCTATATACGATGTATTATATTTTTACCGAATTTACACATGATCATACACCTGGATTGCTACCTTCTGTTTTTCACATTTATGTATGTAGACTTAATGGGTATACCACCCTCCTCCAACCATAACCGCCAGGTTTAAAACTTTAAAAGTACCTAGAAACAACAGACTAACAACCTTCCTTCCCTCAGCAACTATTGCTACTTACGCAGTCGCCTCTGTGATTGTCTGAGAAGCCAATCACAGACATGGCTGCAGGTATTGGGGAGCAAGGGAATGAAGTCTGTCTGGACACTTTTTTTAAGTTGGAAACTTGGCAGTTAGGGTTGGTCCCACACTACAGTAAAAGCAGCAGATTGTTAAACATACACAGGGGCAAATTTTAGTCTTTTGGTGGTTGTCAAGCCATTAAGGCCGAGGTCACACGAGGAGGGTCAATGCAGATCACATGACCCTCCATAAGCGGATCGCAGCCTCGCGCACGGTGTGGCCTACCCCTATAGGAGATGCAATATTGTACGCAATGTCATTTTCTTGGCCCGGTGTGGTAAGGGGTGGTTGAATGTTTCCAGGGCCCTGGCCATTTCGGAACAGCTGCCCGATTGCATAAAGTAGATCTATGTATAATACTTTAGATAGTATATTGATTTGTTCCGCCAACATTACATCAAGCAACAAATATTGGAGATAAAAAATTTTTATTGAATCCAGACATCGTTGGTAGATGTACCGTCTGCCACTTTTCGAGCCACAGCCCTTTCTCAAGCCCAAAAACACAGACTTCAACAATCTGTGCTGTAATGAACCACTTATAGACTCTTATAAAAAAGGACATTATATATCAAATAGTAATTAAAGGGGACTATGGTCTCCAAACAAGGTTGAGTTTAAATGAAAGGCCAGTTTTCCTACTTTAAAACGACAGCCATACAACACCTCTATACGCGCTCCCAAACCCAAGATATACAGGAAATACTGCCAAGAAAGTATAATGTGGGGAGGCTGACATGTGAATTCCTAAGGCCTGCTCCTGCATAGTGCCCACCGGGCAGGCACAGCCTCCTGACTTCTCAGTGTGTAAGGGGGGGGGGGGGGTTAGAGGGGTTGTCAGAGTGGCACACAGCACCTGTGAGGGGTTGGGGCTTAGGCACCCGCGAGGGGTGGGGAATGCAGCCCGTGAGTGGGCGGGGCCAAGCACCAGTGAGGGGGTGGGGCCAATAGGGGGCTGTAAGGGATGGGCCAAGGGGGGCCCACCTTGCAATGACTGGCGGACCCTGGGTCCCATGAGTGGGCGGGATCAGGGGGGACTGCAAGGGGAGGAGGCAAGGGCCAGATTGACTGAAAGGGTTTCAGAGCAGGAAGCAGGAAGTGCAGAGGACTGGTGATGTGTGCAATCACACCACTACCAACCAATGAAACTCTTCAAAAAAACTTATGCTAAAATAAACAATGAAAATAAATTGCAAAATTCCTCAGGAGAGACAATTACCCGAGACAAGTCCATTTTGGACCACTGTTCCAACTTTACAGGGAGAACTAAATACCACATTTTTACACTGCAGAAATCTAAAAAATAGATGCCCCCTAAAAACCCAATAACATTTTAATAGCAATACTGTAAAATAGCATTAAGTAATGTTACACTTGAAGATACTGGATGAAAATACAAGTGATTATGTACAGTGACTGGCCACACCCCTGATCTCCAGTTCACTGCCCTGGCAATTCTGTCCTGTAAAACATGCGACTAAGGCTATAGAGTGACACGTAATCGCGTTACAGAGTGCAAAAAATAATGGCGTGACCAACGTGCTCTTCTAAAATGGAATAAGAACCAACCCGTAGGTTTCTCCCCAATAAAATAGTGAGTAGATGCTGTATAAGAGCCTATTCAGGCGAGTTAGGTCTTTAGGCATATAGAAGCTTCGCGATATTTATAATAAATCATGAATATGGCGAACGAACCCGGGAGATCACGGACACACCACAATAAAGCCGTACAAACTGCAGGAAAGTCATTCCCAACAATCCCAATTAATGGTGAGTATCTGATCTTTGTATATCAGGCGATCGATTCTTTCATTGTTCTAGCCGCTTTGTGTCATTATGTAGAAATTTTCGACCCTTGACACAGAATCTACCCTCCAGTTTGAGGGTTCGTATAATTCACTATTATCTTCTTGAGGGTGCATACATCGGTCAAAAACTTCATGTCCCTCAGCCACCCCATAATACGACCGAGTTAATAGCCACCCGTCTCACAAGTGGTTTATTATCATGCACTCTCCGGTCCTGGTCGTAGACCTTTATCAAGGCTTGAAAAGGTCCAAGACCAGGGAACTGATTTAACTTACCCCGTGAAGGCATTCATTGGCATGGACAACTGTTACACGAAGCCTTTTATAATTGTGATAGTTCCTGCCTGCTTCGTACTTTGAATGAAGTCAAAGGAGACTCTCCATGACCTTATAATCTTCCTTATAAGTATTCAGACTGGGGGTGTCCTTTATTAGGCACTATATATGTTGGATCATTAGGTTACGTGGCACCCCTAGAACTGTTCGGGAGGTGGCTTCCCATTATAGTGTGCTCCAGATGTTTTGAAAACTACAACTCCAGCATTACAGAGAATTCAACAGGGATGCTGGGGAAGATGGGAGTTTCTAAAACATCGGAGGCACACTGTTTTAGAATCACTGTTCATAGTTAGTTGCTGCCTTTTACTGCAGTCCCATAGCATCCCACCAGCATGGAGTGCGTATTCTCCCCTGGTCACACTTGCAGGATCCCGGATAAACTCACCATTAGGAGTTGTATACAGTGCCCAGGAGAGTGTTTTGTGTAAGCGGCGTAGTGACGGCTGTATTGGTTTTCGATTTACGCGTAGGACCAATGGAAAATGGCAAGGGTACCCGAAACTCTGTCATCGTCTGGTGTGAGGATCCGTTTCCTGTATCGTAGTCACCTACCAGAGTGCCGGCAGCTTCAACATCACGCTTACTTACGCGCTGGGAGGAGTTCACCCAAGCAAGCTCCTAAGAGAAGCTTTATCCAGGCGGTCCATGAAGTGTAACATTCACAGATCTAACGCAGCCAGCACAGCCTGCATTTCAGATGGTGACCTCTGTGCCTTACAGCTGGATGGGCTGTAGTAAATGGTCTAATGTCTCAAATTTCTTACCAGCCCATATTGGCCCTGACCTGGGCACCAAGCAACCTGCACGTGGTCCTGATGCGTCAAACTATAGAACAGTACCGGGATACAGAAGAGGGTAGATAGATAGATAGATAGATAGATAGATAGATAGATAGATAGATAGACAGACAGACAGACAGATAGACAGATAGATAGATAGCTAGGCAGAGAGAGAAAAAGATAGATAGAGAGACAGATATATAGATAGGGAGAGAGAGACACACAGATAGAGATAGACAGAGAGAGAGAGATAGACAGACAGACAGACAAATAGATAGAGATAGATAGATAGAAAGATAGATAGATAGATAGATAGATAGATAATCCAGATAGTCAGACAGACAGATAGATAGATAGATATATAGATAGACAGACAGACTGACATCAGGGCCGGATTTACCATTAGGCACAGTAGGTACACGCCTAGGTGCGCCTGAGGTTGAAATGGCGGCTGTCAATCTCCTCCCACCAATCAAACCAATCTATTTTCTTCCCCAAAAAAGAAAAAAAAGAGAAAATTGATGTGGTTTAGGGGTGTGGTCTGTGTTTAGGGGTGGGGCTAAGGGCACCAGGCTCTTTGGGCCTACAGGCTCCTGAGGTGTAAATCCAGCCCTGACAGATATATAGATAGATAGAGATAGAGATACGAGACAAACAGGGTTATTCAATAAAAGTTCTTATCGTTTAAAATGCTGCTAATTTTGCCCCAACCAATCAGATGTTAGCTTTCAGGTGTTAAATAAAATCTGATTGGTTGGGGCAAAATTAGCACAATTCTAAACGATAAGAACTTTTATTGAATAACCCTGTATGTATTTCTATGTATAATAACATATAATAATAATACATATAATAATAATACATATAATAATAACACATAGTATAATACTATCTATAATAATAATACATCTAATAATATTATCTATAATAATAATACATAGAATAATACTATCTATATAAGAAAAATAGATATTATATTCTGTTTTATTTTTTTAGACAGTATTATTCTATCTATAATAATCATAGAATAATACTATCTATAATATATACATAGAATAATTCTATCTATATTAATAATACATAGAATAATTCTGTCTATAATAATAATACATAGAATAATACTATCTATAATATTAATACATGTAATAATACTATCTATAATAATAATACAGAGAATAATAATAATACATAGAATAATACTATCTATAATAATATATAGAATAATACTATCTATAATAATATATAGAATAATACTATCTATAATAATAATACAGCTAATAATATTATCTATAATAATAATACATAGAATAATACTATCTATAATAATAATAATAATAGATAGTATTATTCTGTTTTTATTTTATAGACAGTATTATTCTATCTATAATAATACATAGAATAATACTATCTATAATAATAATACCTAGAATAATACTATTTATAATAATACATAGAATAATACTATCTATAATAATAATACATAGAATAATTATATCTATAATAATAATACATAGAATAATTCGTCTAAATATACATAGAATAATACTATCTATAATATTAATACAGGAAAATACTATCTATAATAATAATACAGAGAATAATAATAATAATAATAATACATAGAATAATACTATCTATAATAATATATAGAATAATACTATCTATAAAAATAATAATATATAGAATAATACTATCTATAATAAAAATACATAGAATAATACTATCTATAATAATACATAGATAATACTATCAATAATAATACAGAGAATAATACTATCTATAATAATAATACAGAGAATAATACTATCTATAATATACATAGAATAATACTATCTATAATAATAATACAGAGAATAATATTATCTATAATATAATAATAATAAAAAATAATAATATAAAATGCATAGAATAAATACTATCTATAATAATATATAGAATAATACTATCTATAATAATAATACATCTAATAATATTATCTATAATAATAATACATAGAATAATACTATCTATAATAATAATAATAATAGATATTATTATTCTGTTTTATTTTTATAGACAGTATTATTCTATCTATAATAATACATAGAATAATACTATCTATAATAATAATACATAGAATAATTCTATCTATATTAATAATACATAGAATAATTCTGTCTATAATAATAATACATAGAATAATACTATCTATAATATTAATACATGTAATAATACTATCTATAATAATAATACAGAGAATAATAATAATACATAGAATAATACTATCTATAATAATATATAGAATAATACTATCTATATATAATACAGCTAATAATATTATCTATAATAATAATACATAGAATAATACTATCTTATAATAATAATAATATGATAGTTTATTCTGTTTTATTTTTATAGACAGTATTATTCTATCATATAATACATAGAATAATACTATCTATAATAATAATACCTAGATAATACTATTTATAAATAATACATAGAATAATACTATCATAATAATAATACATAGAATAATTATATCTTAATAATAAATCATAAATAATTCTGTCTATAATAATCATAGATAATACTATCTATATATTAATACGTAATAATACTATCTATAATAATAATACAGAGAATATATATAATAATAATATACATATAATATACTATCTTAATAATATATAGAATAATACTATCTATAATAATATATAGAATAATACTATCTATAAAAAAATACATAGATAATATCTCATATAATACATAGAATCTACTATCAATAATAATACAGAGAATAATACTATCTATAATAATAACAGAGATATACTATCTATAAATATACATAGAATAATACTATTATAATAATAATACAGAGAATAATATAATCATAATAATAATATAATAATAATATAATAATAATAAATGCATGAATAAATATCTATCTATATAATACATAGAATAATACTATCTAATAATAATAAATAACTATCTATAATAATAATGAATAATACTATCTATAATTATATAGAATAATACTATCTATAATAATATAAAATACAGAATAATACTATCTATAATATAAATAGAATAATACTATCTATAATAATAATAATACTACACTAGAATAATACTATCTATAATAATACACTAGAATAAATATCATAATACTATAATAATACATAGAATAATACTATCTATAATAATACATATAATATACTGATCTATATAAATATATACACAATAATACTATCTATATAATACAACAGAATAATACTATCTATAAAAATAATAATATACAGAAATAAACTATCTATAAATAATACATGAATATACTTCTATAATAGATACATCTAATAATACTATCTATAATAATAATAATACATAGAATAATACTATCTATAATAATAATACATAGAATAATACTGTGTAATATTTTCGTTCTAGGAGATATATAATATAAGCAATATAAATGGAAATATCCTACATGATTTCTCACAATGTACATAAATAGTTAACTGTAATTTTATTCCAATTAATGAGAAAGCCACAGAGGAATCTGTCTATGGCTGATTAGGTGGGTTCATTTTCCAGTGAGTCACCATCATTTTCCCTTTCCCTTTATATAACCCAGTGCAAAATAAATATTATCTAAATAATCTTCTTTGTTGTCACAATAAACAATTTTTAGCTTAAAATTATATTTTTTAAAAAAAATGTTTTTGCTAGTTGATTTATTTATTTATTTTTGTTTTATTTAGTATAAACTAGGATGTGTTTTATTTTCAGCTGGACAAATCCTGGCCAGGTCTTAGTAGTTTCACAGTGAACCTCGTGGAGTGGGAGCTGCTGGGCCATTAATTAGCATTAAAAAAAACTCACTGCACTGTCACCAATGGGGCAAGTAGAATGTGTAATTGTATTGAGCCAATAAAATTTGCTGTTACTGTATGAAGCCAGTAGACTGCACTGTCACTGCATTGAGCCAGTAGATTGCGCTGTCACTGTATGGAGCCAGTAGACTGCACTGTCACTGTATTGAGCCAGTAGACTGTGCTGTCACTGTATGGAGCCAGTAGACTGTGTTGTCACGGTATGGAGCCAATAAACTGTGCTGTAACTGTATTGAACCAGTAGACTGTGCTGTCACTGCATGGAGCCAGTAGACTTTGCAGTCACTTTATGGAACCAGTAGACTGTGCTGTCACTGTATAGGTCCAGAAGACTGTGCTGTCACTGTATGGAGCTAGTAGACTGTGCTGTCACTATTTGGGGCCCATAGAACTTTGCAGTCACCCTATGGGGCTAGTAGTCTGTGCTATCACTGAATGTGGCCAGAAGACTGTGCTGTCACTCTATGGAGCCACTAGAGTGTGCTGTAACTGTAAAGAGTCAGGTGACTGTGCTGCCACTGTATGGGACCAGTAGAGTCCCTGTATGGGACCAGTAGAGTTACTGTAGGGGGCCAGTAGACTATGCTGTCTCTGTATGGGATTAGTAGACTGCACTCTCACTGTATGGGATCAGTAGACTAGACTGTCACTGTATGGTGCTAGTAGACTGTGCTCTCACTTAATGGGGCTGGTAGTCTTTGCTGTCACTATATGGGACCAGTAAACTGTGATGTCACTAAATGGGGCCTGTAGACCAAGCTGTCACTGTATGGAACCAGTAGAGTAACTGTATGGGCACAGTAGACTGTGCTGTCACTATATGGGGCCTGTAGACTATGCTGTCAATGTTTGGGGCCAGTAGACTTTGCTGTCACTGTATGGGGCCAGTAGACTGGGCTTTCGCCGAATGGGCCTAGTAGACTATACTGTCACTGTATAGAACAAGTAGAGTCACTGTATGGGACCAGTAGACTGTGCTATCACTGTAGCCATCAAGGGCGTAACTACCAGGGGGAGCAACTGCAAGGGGCCCAAGTGCCAAGGGGGCCCCATCTTCTTATTTTTCCTACAACTGATATAGCCTCCTTCCAGAAAACCATTGGATGAACCCTGTATAGGGAGCCAGTCAATTGTGCTTTCACTGTATGGAGCCAGTAGACTGTGCTGTCACTGTATGGGGCCAGTATACTGTGTTGACACTGTATGGGGCCAGTAGACTGTGCTGTCACTGATTGGGGCCAGTAGACTGTGCTGTCACTGTATGGGGCCAGTAGACTGTACTGTCACTGATTGGGGCCAGTAGACTGTTGTCATTATATGGGACCACTAGACTTTTTGATATCACTGTTTGGGGACAGAAGACTGTGCTGTTACTTTATGTAAGTATTTGAGGGAATCTGTATGTCTATCTATCATATATCCCTGTTTGGTGTCTATTAATCTATCACACTGTGTGTCTGTCAGCAATACAATATAATGATATAGGGTGCAGTACAACTCATTTAGACCCAATATATTTTCAGGAATGTGAATAAGAAGAATAGCAATTGCACAATGGGGGCTGTGTGAGTTCCACTGTGGAACATTATTAGGCAATCTGACTGATTAGCTGAGAACACTCTGCCACCATAATGCAAACCACTATACAGATTGCAGGGCCTGTGCACAGTTTGAATGGGCACAATGGGATTTTTCCGAGAATACCGGTACCAAGTTATTATAAGGTAAGGGCCATGTGTTGACAAACAAATGTGTAACATGTATATTAACATTGTGTTCTAGTTTAAAGGGCATATCCACCCCCTAATCAAAAATATGCCCCAGTGTTGACCCTAAGTTTAAAAAATCCTTACCTTACATTCCTGCTCCTTATGGTTCTCCTGCAGCCCATGTCCAAAGTCCAGGAAACTGAAGAGTAGTGGCTGTCTTCCTGTCCAATGGTCTCTGCCTCCTGTGTTGTTGCCTTCGGGAGGAATGCTGACATGCGCAGGGGAGCCCCCCCCCCCTCCCTCCCTCCCTCCAGATCCCATCTGGCTTCCCTTCTACCTAGAGTAAAACCCTTTTAATATAATCTTCCTCTGGCTTGCCCACCCCAACCCCTGTGTTAAAACTAAGTATAAATCAGTATTAGTAAAACATACCCACAGCACGCACACAGAAGCGCATCCCCTCCTCCACCGCTGGTACGTAACGTGAGTCCCCCCCGCGTGCTGATACATCCTGGTCCCACGGGCAGGTCCAGCCACCTGCCTAATTAGCTTATAGCAGAGGGGATGGGCAAGCCAGAGGAACATTATGTTAAAAGTTATATTTTTGGGTGGACATGCCCTTTAAGGAAAGGATTAAAGATGTGAGAATGCAGAGGCAGACATTGTAATAGCCCAGGCTATTTTTACTCTGTCCCATTATACTGTTTTCCATTAACAGCAGTTATAAATTGAAAGGATTTATGAGTCCAGACCTTACTGTAATGGAGAGGGCAGCTGTCAGTGTGGAAGTGAAACATAAAATATAAAAACTGAATATTACTATGTTCTGGAACCAATTGTAAAATTCCAGGAGCAGAGCAATGTGATCTGAGTCTCTAGCAATGGGTTCCTAAAGGTGAACATACATTAGGCCGATTTTATGTACAATCCAACATACAATCCGACATTTCCATTGATTGGCCAAAAATGTTTATATTTTCCTGATTTTATTATGTAACATCAGATCGGGAAAGTCGTTTTTTAAAGTCGATTGATAGAATGATTGTAGTGTTTTATGAAGTTCCGATTTAATGTAATGTAACCTCACAATAGACGACATTCGACTTTAATCACAAAACAAATTGAATGTCGTACAATATGTATGGTACATCTTAATTCAATAAATATTGTGCATCTGTCTATCAAAGTATCGGTCGTTTATGATCATAATTACAATCGTAATAGTGTATGGCCACCTTTAGACTGAACAGCCTGTAATCATGGACAGTTCTAGTGTCAGCTCCATTTGGATGCTGCGGTTTTGTGTCATGTGACAATACCTTTACTCCACTACTTTTTTTAAATGTAGACACATTAAACTCGTTGCTAAAATATTTTTGTTTTTCAATTCTTTAAGAAGTTTAGTCTAAAGCATATTGTTTCCTGACTTATAAAACTGGTGCTGAATACTGTAAATGCATTGGTATTGGTACTAACATCTAGCCAGAGATATACCTGTTTAATATCAAACCTTCATTGACTTCTAATCCCTCCTTGTACCTAAGCCACTGGCTCAGACATGCTCATTGTGCTTTATAAAAGGAGAGGGAAGTTCCCTATGAGATATTGTGTTTCTCTCATTGAGAGGAGAGGGAAATGAGAGTGAGTGTGCGGTAGTGTCAGATGTCTAAATTATGACATTGCCTGGGCCCCATTCATTATAAATCCCACTATAATGGTATAGTTAGTAGAAGTAGAATTGTTGGCAGACACAATCCAATGAGCGGGCTAATCAGCGAACAACGGCCAACGAACGCATACACGCTGCTCGGCCACTCATTCATTGGGGATTGTGAGGGTGCGTTGCCTTGTGTACGAACCATAAGTTAGTAAAATAATAATAACTAACTTCAGATGAAAGAAACAGTCCCCATAGTCTAGAACTGGAATGACAACAATAAAGATTATTTTTATGTTCACCCCAACACTTTACAGTTTACTTTAATTATAAAACTACATATCCCAGCAGTCCTTTTCTGACATGGGCAGTAATCCAAACCACTGTTTTCATGTAATGAAATACATTTGTGTTTATTCTATAAGAAGAATGAATTGGATTCCATGTAGAGAGCCAGGATCACTTATCATCAGCCCAACTCGCTTCCACGTGTTGTACCAAGAATCTGGTTTGTATTATGCTCATTAAAGTCCTTGATGACATAATTAAACAGACTACATGATGTAAAACAGAAAGACATATTGGGTCTAAAAATAATTACTAAGCCCTCCCCTATCCCCCATGCCCATTAACACTATGCTTTCCGTCCATCTAAATATGTACAAATAATGTACGGAATGAATGATTACCACACGTGGTACAATGAGGTATTCCCTGCTGTACTTTATAAGGATATTAAAGGTCCCTGAAGAATTATTTTATTATTACATAAAAGGGAAGTGGAATAAAGAGAAGAGCATTGACCTAATGTTCTATAGTGCCCCCCCCCCCCCCCCCCAGCTCTCTAGTCTGATACTGGAAAAGTTATTGATCACCTCAATGAGGGTCCACCCACAGCCCCATTGATAGTTATGTTAAGGAACCCCCAAACCCACAGACTGTGATACTTACCTTTGCTCCTATGATCCATAAATATTAGAGCTGTTTGGGCTACTTGTTACTCTGTATATTTACTGTAACCGTAAGAAAGCAGGAGGGATAACAGAGAAAACCAACGTTTGCAAAGATCTAATGTACAAACTGATACCCTTGCCTGACACTTTACTTAGACAATTGTGGACAGCTGACCTAGGAGATAGACCATTCAGGGAATCATTAAGTTGGGGGGAAGGGGGGCAAGTTCTTTTATTTGTTTGTAAAGTTTGACCCCCCTGAAGATAAACCTAGTGTAAAGTAGCTTATACAACAGAGACTGTCAGATGTCAGAATTCCTCGGTTCATAAAGTATTTGGTTCTGGGAGGTAAAACCTATAAAATAGGAAACCATGTTTTCTTTTTGTCTATATTTTGCCACTTAAACGATCACATTTGTTTGGGCCCAAGCAAACACACCACTGGATGTATGGACAGCTTTTAACCAATCAGAATGTCACATCCTTTTGAGTGATATATGCTGAACAAAAGCACTTGTGCAAAAAGTGACTTTTATATTAGCAACAAAGTATTTAAATAAACTCAAAGACATAATGTCTTATAATTTGTCCATATGAAATCATAGTATGAATGTATATGTTTATTTATATAGCGTCACTTGGGGACACAGCGCTGTACAATCTAGAATACAAAAAGCAGTACAAGGGGGACAATAAATAGATACATACATATATAATAAATATATAATAAATATATAAGTGAGTATGTGCATTATGAACTGTACAAGTGTTTCAAACATGTAACAAGAGGAAAGAGGTCCCTGCCCCTTAGAGCTTACAATCTAATTAGGTGGGTAACATACAGATACATAGGAAAGGGTGGAAGTGCCATTGTAATAACTGGTGCAGTGTAAAACAGCCCTATACTGTGCTGGGCTCAGAGAGATAGGATGAGAGGTTAGATTTATACTTCTTTATTGAGGTTTCTTGACATAGAGAGAGGGGAATAGAATTCCAGAGGACGGGAGCCACAATAGAGAAAGGTTTAAGGTGAGAGGAGGCAGTGTGAGTGGGGGGTCTGTATAAGAGATGGTTCTGTGATGAGTGGAGGGTAGGGGCTGGGACATATGGGGACACAAGGGAAGAGCTGCAGGAAATAGTACCCACTGAATCTTTAAAAATGTAATTTCTGACCAGCCTGTTCCCACCATATCAATTAGGCTGAGGCCTTACTATGCCAGACGGCACATCTTGTGAAAGGCGCACGTGCATCAATAATGTGTGTACCTAGCTTAAAAGATGTACTACAGCCCTACAGAGCCCTAAATGTAATTACAGTTCTGTATAGAGTTCCTGCTGCTCCCCCTATAATGTCCATATCTATCATTAACCCATTCATGTACCCCAACATATATCATTAATCTATTCATGTACCCTAAAATATCATTAACCCATTCATGTACCCCAACATATCTATCATTAAC